>MASP02000098.1:190-171718 GCA_001693025.2 Colletotrichum lindemuthianum | reverse complement strand
GAAATATTTATAGTATATTAGTATATAGATATTAAGAAGTTACTAAGATATTTAAAAGAATTTAATAATATTATAATAAAAAGGTTAGAAGATGAGATATAATTAATATAATTAAGGATTATAAAACTTACCTTAAAAGTAAGTTTAGCTAATATAAACCTTATAGTAAATTATAATTTCTATTAGTATTTTAAAAGCTCTAGAAATTAATTTCCTTAGACTTTATTATTAAGCTACTGAAGTTATAAAGACTACTTACTAAAATATACTATAATAATATTCTTATTATAGTAGAATAATTTACTAAATATATTTACTTTATTTCCTATAAGGAATTAAATATAGTAGAAAGTTTTATATATATTTTCCTTAAAACTATTATTAACTAATATAAACTACCTTAAGAAATTATATCTAATAGAGATAAACTCTTTATATTTAAATTTTAGAAATTCCTAATTTTATAATTTAGAGTGAAATACTATCTATCTACTATTTTCTACCTATAAACTAATAGTTAGACTAAATATATTAACTAGATCCTCAAAATCTACTTTAGATACTATATTAATTATTAGTAAGATAATTAGATTATTTTATTACTAATAGTTTTATTCGCCTATAATAATACTATAGGAGAAAATACTAAAGAATTATCTTTCTACCTTAATTCTAAATTTAACTCTACTATATATAGAAAACCTTAATAGGGTGAATAAGTAATAAACATAATAGTAAATATCTTAAAATTTTATACTCTCTAGAATAAGCTTCTAAAAGAACTTAAATTTATTAGGCAATAAATATATAAGTATACTAATATTTTAAAACTTAGAAAACTAATCTTTAAGGAGAGACATAGTATCTATCTTACTAGATAAAATATTAAGACTAAATAATTAAGTAATAAATTAGACTTTAAGAAACTTAGACTATTTGAAATTATTTATAAAATCTTAAATATTAATTATAAACTACTACTACTAGATATTATAAGATTCTATTTAGTTTTTTATACTTTACTTCTTAAACTAATATTAAAAAGATTCTATATAAAAGATTATATTAAGGTTAATTTAGAATCAGAATATAAAGTAGAATAAATTATTAACTATATTAATTAATAAGATAATGCAGAAAAATGTTATTTTATTGAATAGAAAGGATATAGCTATATAGAAAATATATAAGAACTAGTATTTAGTATTGGATACCTTAAAGAATTTTAAGAATACTAGGAATAATAAATATATAAATAAACTGTAACACTTATAATCCAGATTAATAGACTAGTTTACATTCGACACTCTTAACCTAAGTATTAACTAGATAAAAAACCTTAAGAGGATAAAATATTTCTATATCTAGAAATATTATACTCTAAAAAATAATAAATTCTAAACTAACTATTAATACCTCTAGAAGTACTACTTATAATAAGAGATAATAAATTAAAACCTATCCTAAGTAGAAACTAGTTAGCTTTATTATATACTCCCTATATAAATAAATTCTAAAGTATATATAACTTCTAAACTTCTAAAAATAACTCTTCTGCCTCCCACTTATCTACTAACTATATTCTCCAATAAATTAAATTAGAATTATACTCCTTCAGAAACTTCTTTTACTTTTAAAAATAAGTTAAATAACTTAGAATAGTTACTAATTATATCTATAAGACCTTAAGAGCCTCCTCAGTCTCTTATTCTTCTTACTCTACTTTATTTTACTCCTTAAAGTAATAATTTACTAAGAAGATAAAATTAATAATACATATATATAGAAAAAAGAACTATTTAGTATTTATAAGTATTAGTTATATTATTACTATTATAACCTATTAGACTCTATATAATATACTTATTACACTATTTCAAATTAGTAAAGTCTATTTTATATATATAATTATATTAGAAATAAGGAGAATATAGTATTATATTATAACTTTAGTAATTAATAAGAAGACCTAATGCTTAACAGTTTTATTTAATCTGAATCTAATAACTTTTATAGGAATTAGGTTTTTGAATATAACTTAATATAATATTAGTAGTAGAAAAAGATAGAGGAATATAAAATAACTAGTAATTCTATCTGGAAGCTACTATATATTTATATTAGTTTTAAGGATAAAACTTCTAGAGGGGAGATTTAATATTATAACTTATTAGAACTATAAAACTAAGAGGTATCCTATAGGATACTTAGTAGCTATAGAATTTTTATATATAGGATAATATAGAAATAATAGGTACTTTATTTAATATAGAAGAATTATAGTATAAGTTATATAATAATAAGATAAGGATTATTTAGGATTAATACAATTTAGTATAAGTTAGAAGCTAATAGATTATATTAGATTAATATAATCTAGAATAACTAAAGGAATATACTAACTAGCTGGAGTTTATATATAGGATAAGTTTAAGTATACTTAAGATTAGACTTCTATAGTTTTTTAGTAATTAATTTTGTGATTATCCTCAGATACTTCTAACTTTATCTCTCAATCCTCTGATTAGACTTATATCTAATTACTGTAAGCTCTAAAGACCTAATCTTATTAGTATTATAATAGTATTATTACTTATATATTATAGTTTTAACTTACTACTAATAGACTCACTTCTACTCAATCTAAAGCTAGCTGTAACACTTTAATAACGAGTGAATATTATATAGAGGGTTAGGGTTTGAATTCTACGTAGTATTAGGTTGTGCCTCTCTAGGTTCACTACTACACTTAATTATAGTAGGTATATGTAGGTTACTCTTGCCTCCTACACTATTATCTGGGTTTCTCTACATTATATCTAACTATTACTACTTAGTTTTCAGTATAGGAATATAATTTTTAGAGGGGAAATATAGTATTATATTTACTATAGTTAGTCTCTATAGATATATACTATATAACTTAGTATAGAGGATAATAATATAAAGTCGTTATTATTATTATAACCTAATAGGATTAAATCTTAGTTATAATGTACCTAGTAGCTATAAGGTATTTTATATATATAAAGGGAAGAATATAATAAGAAACCTACTAGACTATAGAGGAATTATAGTATAGGTTATATAATAATAAGAGATAAATAATCACTCTATAGAGTAAGTAATTAATTAGTAGATCCTTAAAGTAATTAGTAAAGCTAAGTAATTATTAACTTATAGATAGTAATTACTTCTTACTTTTAGATTAGTAAAGAATAATATAATATTAATAGGAATAGGAAAACCTATAGTATTATAAATTTATATATAGAATAAACTTAAGTTTACTTAAAGTTAGACTTTTATAATTCTTTAGTAATTAACTTTATAATTATCTTTAGATACTTCTAGCTTTATTCTTTAATCCTCTTATTAAACTTATATCTAATTACTATAAGCTCTTAAAACTTAATCTTATTAGTATTATAATAATATTATTACTTATATATTATAATCTTAACTTATTACTAATAAACTTACCTCTATTAAACTTAAAACTAGCTATAATATTTTAATTACTACTATTTAGTAAGTTAATTTTATAAAACTTACTTAATAGTATTTAGGAAAGAATATTACTATATCTACTAAATATTAAACTTTTTCTACCTCTTCTAGTTTTTAGAGAATACCCCCTAAAGGTAAATAACCTATTAAGCCTCTAGACTAAGAAATAAAGAATATTAAACCCTCTAGTAATAAAGAGGATAATACTACTAAACTTATATAATAGCTCTAAAAAACTAATAGAAATATAGCTAGAATATAGGAGATTATTAATAGTAATATTATAGAAGTTACTTAATTCTAGCAGAATCTCTATAATAATCTAAATTAGTAGTAACTTCTAGTTCTTCAGTAGGAAGTTAATATTTTTTATATTACTATTAATATTATTTAGACTCTAGTTAAATTATATAAGAAATTTTAACTTAAATTACCTTAGGTTTTTAATAGAATTCCTAGACATTTTAAGGAATTCCTCACTTAAGTTAGAATTTACTATTAGTTTTATAATTTTAGTTCTAAGGATAAATCTAAATAAATTATTTATACTATTTTATTCCTTAAGGGAAGAATTCTTATATAGTTTAAATCTTATCTTACTAATTTCCTTACTTATAAATAAAATAATCTTAAATTAGAAATTCAGACTATCTTTATAAACTATTATAATTTTAAAAGTATTCTAATCTTACTATTCTAAGAACTAAATAAGTAATAATAATATAAATAAAACCTAGTAGCTTTTAAGTAGGAAGATATAACTATATACTATATAGTTAAATTTAGATATATTTATACTAAATTTAACTATACTAATAATATTAAGATCTTTATATTCTACTAAAAACTGAAAGAAGATATTAAAAGTAAACTTATTAAGTAAGATAGACTTAGTAATTTTATTATATATATAGAATTTACTATTAAGATTAATAACTAACTTTTTAAGTATTACTGTAAGAAAGATAAATAGTAATAATTTTAATAACCTAAATGTGGATATATTTACTAAGGACTACTATATAACTATTAGAATTAATATAATAATCAGGAAACTAGATAATAATTCACTCTATAAATAAGTATATCTTATAGTTACTATAGTAAACTTATAGATCTCACTATTAGAGTTACTACTAAAGATAATAAGTAATAAGATTTTAAATATTATAATTATAATAAACTAGAATATATAGCTAAAAACTGCTACTCACTTAAATATTAGTAATAAAGATAGTAATTTCAGCTACTATCTAAATAAACCTAATAAATTAATATTATTAAGAAGGAAATACTCTATACCTCTCTAATCTAAATAGCTTATTTTAATAATATTTATATTATATACTAAGGATCTAAGGATAATATAAAATAGTATCCTAAGAATCCTTCTAGATAATTAGAATATTATACTAAGAAAATATTAGTAATAACTAATATTAAGAAAGAAGAAGACTTTATATAAGTTTTAGAGTAAAATTAGATATAAGAAAATAAAATAGTAATCTTATAGCTACAGATAGCTGAGAGAGAACTTTACTATAGAATTAGTTAAATACCTAATAGATAATTTCTATAGAGAATTTAGTATTAGATTCAGTAGAAAACTAATACTAAAGGAAATCTACTTCTTACTTAAGTTTTTATATAACTACTTAAAGTAAATAATAAACTCCTAATAAGAATCCTCACTATAGTTAAATACTATAAGCTAGAATATAAGATTAAGGAATAACTTAATAATTTCTACTAGTAAATATATATTAAAGTTAGCTTAGGAATTTATATTAATCTAAGTAATTTATTTAAGTTAATTAATAATAATACTAAGTTAGATAATAATACTATTAAAAACTTAGGATTCTCTATTTTACAGTAATTATATAGTAATAAAGGTAAGTAATTTAGAATTAAGAATATTCACTTAACTTAAGATAAGTAATTTATTATATTTTATAGAGTTTTAGGTAACTAGATTCTAAACTACCTTAAGATAATCCTCTGTAATATAGACTATAAACTTTTATGAATTAATTACCTAGCTTACTAAACTATCTTTTAGGTATATTATATATAACATAATTATATATTATACTTTAGTAATAAATTTAATAGATAATTCTTCTTATAATAACTTAAGAATAATCTAATTCTAAATATATATCTTAATATAGATCTACTATTTTGGGAACTTCGGTATTTTGATAAAGACTACTTTATGATATTTATATTTAGCGAAAGCTACTTTATAGTACATATAAATAATATTATCAGTAAATATATAGACTGTAAATCAGACTACTATATAATCTATTATATTAATAAAGTAAGAGAATAATATTATTAATGTAATAAACCTTAAGAATAAGAAAAGAATACTAAAGATATATTTATATTACTAATACTAAAATATAGAGAATTAATATTAAGTAAAATATTTTAAGAAGGAAGGATTATAACTTACTGTTATAAAAGTAGAATAATATTAAAATAGAAGTATTATAAGGAGTTAAAAAACTAAACTTACTTACTAAATAAAGATAAAGAAAAGTATTTCAGATAAAATCCTTATATTTAGTAATAGTAGAATATAATAATAAAAGTTTTCACCTTAATATTATAGTAAACAGATATGAAATATAAGCTCTAATTAATTATAATATTTAAAGAAACTTTATATTACTATAAGTAGTAAATAAAAAATAGATCCTATAAATGACAAAAGCTGAACTATACTAGCTGCATACTATTAAAGGAGAAAATATTAAATATAGTAGAGGTATTATTAACTTAGAGATTATTTACAACCTTTTAAACTACTATAGCCAGAAGGAAGATTATATCTTTAATATAATAGAGATAAGTAATTAAAAGATTATCTTAGGAATCCTATAATTACAAAAAAATAACCTACAGATAAATTAGAAAACTAACTATCTCTAATAGAGAAATTCAGTTTCTGAGGACTCTCTAGATAATAAGATCCTATATAAATTAGATATAACTCTAAGAGTATAAAGATTTATTACCTACTTTAGGATTAAGGATATAGTAGCTGGGATATTAAATATTATAGTAATAATAAGAGTCGATAATAAGATAGATTAATTTTAGACTATCCCTAATAAATACTAGATTTATAAATACCTTTTTACGGAAAAACTTAAAACTAAGCTACTAGAGTATATAAGCTATAATTATGAAATTTTTTTAAAGGAGGAGAAGGAGCCTAAGTTCAGTAAAATCTATAGACTTAATTAAATAGAAATAGAAGTACTTAATTAATATATTTATAAATACCTTAAGAAAAATAATATTAAATATTTGATATTACTAATACGAAACTTAATTCTATTTATATTTAAGAAAAATAGCAAGCTATAACTTTATATTAATTAATAATAACTTAATAATATAATAATTAAAAACTAATACCTATTACTCCTTATATTAAAACTATAAGACTAATCTTATAAACCTAACTAGTTTACAGTTCTTAACTTTAAGGGAACTTATAATCTTATCTAAATTAAAGAAAGTAAAAAATAAAAGATTATTTTCAGAATAAGAAAAGGATTTTATAAGTACTTAATAATACTTTTCAGACTTACTAATATATCTATAATATTCTAATTTATAATTAACTATATACTATATAAATACTTAGATATTTTTGATATAGTATATCTTAATAATATTCTTATCTATTTAAGGATACTTAAAGAATATAAGGAATATATTTATAAAATACTTTAGAAACTGCAGCAAGCTAAACTACTAATTAAATAAGAGAAAAGTAAATTTCATATATAATAAATAGAATATTTAGAATTTACTATTATACTAAATATAATTAATATATTAACTAAGAAGATCTAAGTAGTTAAGAACTAACTTAAGCTAATAAACGTTAAAGAAATCTAAGCTTTCCTTAGATTTACTAACTTTTACTAAAAGTTCCTTAAGGATTATATAAAGAAAATAATCTCACTTACTAAATTTATATAAAAAGATACTAAATTTAATTAGACTAATAGATAAAAAGAAGTATTTCAGGATATTAAGAACTAAGTTATCTTAAAACCTATTCTTATAATTTCAGACTCTAATAAACTATTTAAAGTTAAGATTGATATTTTAGACTATATAATAGGAAGATAATTAAAATAATAAGATATAAAAAGAATACTATATTTTTATACTTTCTATTTATATAAATTTAGTAGATTAAAATTTAACTACTAAATCTATAATAAGGAACTTATAGCTATTATTAAAATATTTTAAAAATAGAAATTATAGCTTTTAGAAACTAAATATAAAGTTTAGATTTATACTAACTATAAGAATCTTATATACTTTATAATATCTAAAAACCTTAATAAGTAATAAATTAGATAGTTAGAATTTCTTTCGGAATTTAACTTTTATATTATTTACTATAAAGAAACAGAAAACAGAAAAGTTAATATACTTAGTTAAAAACTAAATTATAATATCCTAGTATCAGAAGAAATATAGACTATCCTAAAAATAAATAAAAATAGAAACCTAATACTTATATAGAAGCTATTCTTAATTACTAGATAAGTTAATATTAGTATAACTAAAAGAATAATATATAAGAAAATTAGAAATATTTATAATATACTAATATATAGATATTAAGAAGTTACTAAAATATTCAAAAAGATTTAATAATATTATAATAAAAAGTTATAAGATAAAATACAATTAATATAATTAGGAATTATAAGATTTACCTTAAAAGTAAGCTTAGTTAATATAAACCTTATAGTGAATTATAATCACTATTAGTATCTTAAAAACCTTAGGAATTAATTTCCTTAGATTTTATTATTAAGCTACTAAAGTTATAAGAACTACTTACTAGAGTATATTATAATAGGATTCTTATTATAGTAGAATAACTTACTAAATATACCTATTTTATTCCCTATAAAAAATCAAGTATAATAGAAAACTTTATATATATCTTCCTTAAAACTATTATTAGCTAATATAATCTACTTTAGGAAATTATATCTAATAGAAATAAACTCTTTATATCTAAGTTTTAGAAATTCCTAATTTCGTAACTTAGAGTAAAATACTATCTATCTACTATTTTCTACCTATAAACTAATAGTTAGACTAAATATATTAACTAGATCCTTAAAATCTACTTTAGATATTATATTAACTACTAATAAGATAATTAGGTTACTTTACTACTAATAGTCTAATTTGCCTATAATATTATTATAGGAGAAAATATTAAAAAATTATTTTTCTATCTTAATTACAAATTTAACTCTACTATATATAGAGAATCTTAATAGAAAGAATAAACAGTAAAAATAATAGTAAATATCTTAAAGTTTTATAAACTTTAAAATAAACTACTAAAACAACTTAAATTTATTAGATAATAAATATGTAAGTATATTAATATTTTAAGAATTAGAAAACTAATCTTTAAGGAGGAAGATAGTATCTATCTTACTAAATAAAATATTAAGATTAAATAACTAAGTAATAAATTAGACTTTAAGAAACTTAGCATATTTGAAATTATTCGCAAAATCTTAAATATTAACTATAAACTATCACAACTAGATACTATAAAATATTATCTAGTTTTCTATATTTCACTTCCTAAACTAATATTAAAAAAATTCTATATAGAAGATTATATTAAACTTAATTTAGAATAAGAACATAAAATAGAATAAATCATTAACTATATTAATTAATAAAATAATATAGAAATATAATATCTTATTAAATAGAAAGAATATAGTTATATAGAAAATATATAGAAACTAGTATTTAGTATTAAACACTTTTAATAACTTTAAGAATACTGAGAATAATAAGTATATAAATAAACTATAATATTTATAATTCAGATTAATAGACTAGTTTATATTTAATATCCTTAATCTAAATATTAACTTAATAAAAAACCTTAAGGAGATAAAATATTTCTATATTTAGAAATACTATCACCTAAAGATTAAGATTCCTTAACTACTATATTAGGAGTACTAAAATTGAAATCTACTAAATTGGGATCACTTAGTACTATATTCTAATTAATTACTCCGAAAATACTATCTAACTATATATCTGAAGTAGCTATACTCTTATTCGCTATAAGTAAACTTAACTTTACTTTAATATTATTACTAGTAATAACTCTTCCTTACTTAAAAATATTCTACTTTATCTTCTAAATATAATCTAGCCTTATAAGTAATTTATCTATTTCTATCTAAATTTTCCTTAATATTATAGCTTTTTTCAGTAGAATTTCCTCTATTATTTATTCCTTATTTTCTAAATAACTAGCTTTATTAAGTAAATAATTAACTATCTAATTAGTAAGATAATATACTACCTAAGATATATAAACTTATATTTATATATTATATTCTGTAATATATTATAAAAATAACCTAATTATATATATTCACTATAAATCTCTATTCTATAAAGTATTTTATAATATAGGCTCTTAGAATAATAAAAGAAGTATAATATTATATTTATACTAAACTCTTTAATATATAATATATAATTGTAATAATAATAAATATAAGTAGAGAAATTAGAAACTAATTCTAATATAGTATAAATATAATAAGGAAATTAAGGAGTATATTATAAACTAATAAGTGGAAGTTACTTCCTTATATTAATCTTAGAGATAAGATTTTTTAGAGAGGAAACTTAATATTATAACTTGATAGGACTAAAGCTAAATTATAAGATACCTAGTAGCTATAAAGTATTTTATATATATAAAGAGAAGAATATAATAAGAAACCTACTAAACTATAGAGAAACTATAATATAGATTATATAATAATAAGAGATAAGTAATCACTCTATAGAGTAAGTAATTAATTAGTAGATCCTTAAAGTAATTAGTAAAGCTAAGTAATTACTAACCTATAAATAGTAATTACTTCTTACTTTCAAATTAGTAAAGAATAATATAATATTAATAGAAATAGGAAAACTTATAATATTATAAACTTATATATAAAATAAACTTAAGTCTACTTAAAGTTAGACTTTTATAGCTTTTTAGTAATTAACTTTATAATTATCCTTCGATACTTTTAGCTTTATCTCTTAATCCTCTTATTAGATTTATACCTAATTATTATAAATTCTAAAAACCTAATCTTATTAGTATTATAATAATATTATTACCTATATATTATAGCCTTAACTTACTACTAATAGACTTACTTCTACTAAACCTAAAGCTAGCTATAATAATTACTAAAGTTTATACTTTATACTATAGTGGTTGTTCTACTCTATTCGTAATAATTAAGTTTTTAAAGCTTATAGTAATTAAGTATTAATTTAATAAGAATATTAAGAGACAAAATTAAGAGTATTTAAGGATAATTATAAAGTTAATTACTAAAAAGCTATAGAAATCTAACTTTAAGTAGACTTAAACTTATTCTATATATAAGTTTATAATATTATAAGTTTTCCTATTCCTATTAGTATTCTATTATTCTTTATTAATCTAAAAGTAAAAAGTAATTATTATTTATAAATTAGTAATTATTTAGCTCTACTAATTACTTTAAGAATCTACTAATTAATTACTTACTCTATAGAGTAATTACTTATCTCTTATTATTATATAACTTATATTATAATTTCTCTATAGTTTAGTAGGTTCCTTATTATATTCTTCCCTTTATATATACAAAATACTCTGTAGCTACTAGGTGCCTTATAACTCAGCCTTAGTCCTATTAGGTTATAATAAGTTAAGTAGATATTAAGTTAAGAAGAGTTAGTAATAAGATTAATAGTAGAAGTAAAATTAAAGAAAAAGTTAGAATAAAAATTAGAGAGGGAAATTAGTTTGAAGAATACATTTTTTATATTATAGTATAGTTATTTATATAATATTACTTTCTCTAATTTAAATAATTAGATTGCAAAAACAAAGAGTTACTTAGGGTTAGGAAACCTATTATCCGCTTAACTTCGCATAGACTATAGCCTACTCTACTGTCTGGTCACTAGGGTGTTGCTATTTGCCATGTGACTTGTCTTTGCAGTCTACAGATATTCCCCAAGGTTCGTAGAAGTCATAATCCCACCCAACAACATGTTTCTGGCCTGTGACAGGTCTAGGGTCCAAGCGCCACGTCTTGAGTCGGCAGTGGCAAGTCCTCGTCATTCCATTGGCGCATTCCCCGTTTTTACAATATAGTTCATGGGTGATGATGCTTGACCTGAACTTGTTTCCCTCTGCGAAACGGTCGGCTGCCACAATTGATGACACTAGACCTTCGCATGATTTTTTAATGGTAATCGGGGTGTTTTTACACTCCCACAACCTCTTGTAGTTGCCCCAAGCCTGGCTGCACTGAGCTTGCGATAATGTACAGCCTGCAAGTATCATGATTGTGACGAAGGCGATACTGTAGGACATGATGGCTAGGAGCATTTAGTCAGTCCGCTCCACAACCAAAGACGCGCTTTGTGAGTTTCGGTGGAGATGAACGTACTTTGACTGTTTTTCTTTTGGTACTTCTAGTTGAGCAGGGTGTCTCTTGCGAGGCGCTGGCTTTTGGGGACGTCTTTGAGGGCAACCTCACCGGGTGCGGGAAGAGCAAAGAACGTGCTATATATAACAAAAGATGGACGGATTGCAATCTCTCGCACCGTTCCTCCACGGCTATGCCAGAAAAGTATACTTTTGCAAGTGCTGCAGCGTCGGGTTGAATGTCCTTAGCACGAAAGCTTGACGAGCCGAGACTGATTGGTGTTATTCCACTTCAGGGCTGCCACAGAGCTAGACACGTCTAGCGCAATGCGAGAAAAACAGAAAGTATTAAAATATTAAGCTATAAGTATTTGCCCTATTGTAGTACTCTACTTACAGTTAAATAGTCAGTAGTATAATTTACTTTTTTTTTACACAATACTAACTACAAACTTACCTTTACTTATATAGTTACTAATATAAGTTATATTCCTAGAATATTATAACATTTACTTACTAGAATATATTATAGCTTAGTATAATATTTTAAAAGAGGTTTTCTTACTTTTGTTTTGAATATATAACCAGGCTAATTAATAATTACACTTTTTATACAAAAGTACCTAATAAAAATACTTTTGAATAAAATATAATTATTACTTACTCTCTTATACTATAATCTCTTACTTTAAAAATATCCAGTATACTTTTAATAGAAGGTATTGTTACATACACAAAAGGTAGGCGCGCCCGTACATTGTTGCAGTGTACGGCCGGCTAGGGTGCATATAAACGCAGAGCTTATTTCTGACAGGTGTCACTTTACTGGATGTAAAGCGTGACCATACCTACCTCGCAACAGAAAGACTTCGCCGATCAAGGTTGAGAATTACGCGGCTCAGTTCCTCAATGAGATGAATGTGGCAAGCTTCATCTCGTGTAACTTTACGTTGTCCAATATGATCCTGGCCGCACGAGATTCTCTTCAAGGATGTCAGCTTCGAATATGCTACCACATGACCGTCATCGCCGGCCGACAAAGAGAATTTCGTGACCTGGGTTGTTTTCGGAATCGAGCTAGCGATCTCTGACTTTGTTGCCATGTTTGATCTGGTATAATACCTATGGGATCACCCGGGCACGGCGACGAGTAGCGTCTCTCTTCCCCCGCTCACCCCTCCCCCCCTCTACCACCGCTCAAGCATCGTTGTCTCAGGGTCATCAGAACCGCCAAATATGAAGAGTTCCATCTCGCCATTCTTCTTATTCGTTTCCTCCTGTGCGTTACTCGCGACCCTCGCTGACGGCCAATGTCTTCAAGCCATCATCAAGTATAAGCGCAACTGGAGCTGCGGTACAACCCAGGACGAGATCGACAGGTCATGTGCAGGAATAGTACATACCATCAGAGAGCATGCGAGCAGAGCCAACTGCAAGGGAAAGTTTGGAGGATGCGATGTGGACAGCGCTCTCGCCATCGTCACGGACGACCAGAAATGGAACTGTCGACAGCTCAAGACAACATTTTGCACCTTTAGGGTCTGGCGATTACGTTACTGGATGTACGAACCCCAAAGGATTGTCGACTGGGAATATGACTCCTACGGTATGATAGAAGGCAGTTCGAGGTTTGGCGTCAAATGTAATGGGTAGCAACCTTTCAGAAAGAGAAATGGCACCAATGCGCCTCTCTGCGAAAGTGAAACGATGAATCCCGAGGCAAGGGACATGAGAAGTTCGTTTTTTTGAATGTCCGAGCAAGAAGAGACGGACGCCCGTAGCTTGATCGGGATGTGCGTTCAACCTCTCGACCTGATGGGAGATGATGATTAGACTATAAGTCTATTGAGGACCTGATCTAGCTTTCAGGGCCTTCTTTTTTCTCTTGGAACCAGGTTCTCAATGAATCTCAGTACTCGTGATACGTCAAATGGAGGAGACTAGAAGCGTCGCTGCATCTTGCAGGGAAAGGGGCCGGTATTCAGGACTATAGTTCAGTCGTCAGTCACAAATAGTGGGCAGAGAGACGTCGTTACCGTCTCCAAAGGCTAGATACCTCACCGTGCTATTGGCTCGCGAGGTGGTTGCTGGACGCGTCATCCACGTGGAAACATACTTCGCCTCATCCCATCATCTATTGGCTACTTAGTCTATCCTTTACCCTTATTTGGAAGTAACGCTGCCCTCCTTCTCAGACACCATTGAACCATCTCCATGCGCATACTTTATAGTACTACCAAAGTCCCTGGATACATCATACAGGGCATATAAAACGTTCCAGCCGGAGCATTACTCACTGCGAGTAGTGGTAGCGGAACAAGCATCTGAGATGACTTTAGCAAACTCGCAGGCCGGAGCTTGTGAATTGTATTTGGATTACGCGTCATCAACAGCCTTTCAACCGAAATAGGTAATATCTGGTCACCACTGTATCTGGGGAACGCGCGGCAAGCTCAAGGTGTGGTGGTGGAAAGCTGAGATTGGCCACTGAACTGGAGGGGCACAACGAGCTCATCAAGTGTCAACCCGTGGGCCATGTGCATCAACGTCGGCCACCCCAATAACAGCTTTAAAGTATTTAATAGATTTTGTATAGACTTATCCGTATATTATCTTCTGAGTAAAAAGTACCTGAAATTGTTTGTTTTGTATGGGAAGTGGTGGCCGTTAGTCATGCGCCACACCACCCAAAACCAGTATGGCTACGTGGCATCGTGGCTGACCAGGGATCCTGGTGATCCTACATTGCGTACGGATACTCCGTTCTCCGTATCCGTAAACATGAGCGACACTCGGCTAGGTCACCAGTTTCACCAATACACTCAGAGGTGGCCAGAGGTCAACATCAAGCCTATCACTTACAACATCACGCTCTTTCTACGTAAGCTGCTACCCTAGAAGCCAGTCTGAATTCTCGGGACCTCTTGCCCATGGTTCATTTCACAACCCTTGAGTGAAGACATTCTAGAAAGCATTAGTAATACTATTGGGTATCTAGCTACCAGCCCTACGAGTCACGACTCAACACTATCACGCATTTGAAGACAAGCCGGCATGCAACTCCATCCTCACGGGCTTGCTTCAATACCATTGGACACGTGTCCAATGCTACTGTTACAATGTCATGACGAAACGCAGTGTACTTGAATGGCAAACGATGTGTTGTCACGGCCACAGCACGTCAGCCTCATCAGTCGTGACTCGTAGCCTTCAGACAGCGAATGCTAAGCCACCTTGGGCAACGTATTACGACAGGGACAACGTCCAACTCTAAAAGCCTATCTCGACTCTCAGCCCCACGATCAGTAAACACAATTTGGCAAAAAAAGCAAGTTTCGCTGGCCTGATGGAAGCATGTTCCGCTAGTGAGGCCCCTTTTCATGAGCCAGTAAACCTTCCTGGGTCCCATCGTGAGATCCCGTCGTGAGATCCCATCGTGAGATCCCATCGTGAGATCCCATCGTGAGATCCCATCGTGAGATCCCATCGTGAGATACGAGTACCGTCCAATCACCAACACCAGTGGCCTGTGGAATTGTTCGTCAAGCTTCGGAACATTAGAGGCCCATCGCTACTGGAAGAGCCACACGACGGCACGCCCTGAAACTCTGCCGAGCTCCGGCCATGCGAGCGGCGGATAGCGCCCCGCTACCTTATTGTGTTGATGGAAAGTTTACTTTTCGACTAGCTGGCTTGTTGACTAGTAATTTTGATCGTGAAAAGAGCCTCAGAATAGGCGTGGAAGGGGACGACTCTATAAATGGGGAATCTGGGGCGAAGGCGTGACGACAGCTTACTGCGCCGGAAGTCTGTCGCAACTCGAGTGACTGGGTAGTACATACCGAAGGTCGCTACAGCCTCGAGTGCCGAAAGTTTGGTGCTGTCGTTGCTTGCCATACAAAGAACGTGAAGTGTTTGTCCAGTTCCGGGCCAGCAAGACGGCAGCATCACTCATGCATCGTGGATGTGTACGATGGCAATCACGAGAAACGGCGGCTATGTACAGCAGATTGCAGTTCTTCAACACACACCTTCCTCTTGCACACCAACGATGAGTGAAGCTTTCCAATTGAAGATGCTCCCGGAGCACTCGAAGATGTTCTACGTCGTGCGTGGTCAGCTAATTCCACCTTCAGGTTTGCCGTCCGACGCTATGTCAATCATAGTCTGACAGATCCATCCGTGACCCCAGAGTGGTTCCCATCGGCAGTCGTTCCCATCCGGCGTCCTCCCATCATCCGGACATTGCGTCGTCCCAAGGCCACTCGCGACATTCCTATCCCCCGCGCATCTTCCAGCACTCCAGATCGCATCTCAACATCCATCCCTCTAATCTTCGCAGAGAAAGGCCTGGCCTCCCGCGGGGCTGTCGCAGGTGGCGTTCTTGGACTTGCAGTGGGTGCTGTCGGGCTTGACGTCGGCGGCGCAGCAAAAATCGCACGCCGTCCCCTGGATCACGGCGCCGCAGTTCTTTGGCTGCTCGCAGTGGCGCTTGACGAGGGCAAAGGGTATGGGCGAGGGCGGGCTCGCGGCCGCGAGGGGGAGGAGGACGAGGAGGAATCGAAGGGCGACCATTGTGACGTCTTGTCTATAGAGGGGATTGCCGGTGCCAAAGGAGTGAATTAGTTGGCTGTATGCTAGTAAGTATGCAATGACCAGTCACTGCGCTTGATAACGAGAAAACCAGACTGAAGCATCGCGGAAACTGGCATTTATACTCCTTTTTGCTCGTACGCAAACGAGCCGCGCTCTTGTGATGGCCTCCTCGTATCGTATCGCGAGCGTTTCGAAACCGCTAGGTTAAGCTTTCTTCCTCGAAGTACCATCGGAATCCATTCTCGCCTCCTTTACGTTTGACAGCATGGTGGCGACCTGTCGCTGTACGCGTCCGGCGGAAGACCCAGGCTGTGTTGTCCGCGTCAAGCAGAAAAGAGAGGCCGTTTACAGTTTCGAGGCAAGCTGTTTCGGCCGCGAACGACGACGAAAACGTGCTCTACGAGGCGGCTGGCATGCCACGGAGCGTAAAGCGCGCGGTGCTTGGAGGCATGTTAGCCGGGATGGGCGGGCAATCGCGGAGAGAAGGTTTCAATCTTGCTCGATCGAGGCATGTTGACGCGAAGGGGGCGAGAAGGTTCCTGACGCATGACCCGTGTGTGTTGCGACCGCTCGAGAACACCGTCTGATGATATGATGCTGCGTCGCATCGGCTATTCAGCCCCTGGGCCCTCCTCCGGGAGATGGAGAGCGTATGGCTCTCCGGCGGAGGTTTGAGACGAGGGGATTGGGATTTGAGAAGAGAGGTTGAGTGAACTGTAATCTTGGCCTCTGGGTGTTTGGATCGTATCTCTTCCCGTTCATAGACGGGGCTCGAACTGGGGCAGTTGGAATAGACTAGGCAGCATGGGGCGACGTGATACACCGACACGTCTCCTCGCGTGTGCTTCGTCTCAGTCTCAGAGAGGGATCGAGCTTGGCAAGCTGGGAGTTGCGTACACAGCAGGTCTTCGATTCGCTTCCCCCAGAAGCACGACCGCGTATGAGTTGTTCCGGTAACTCTAATCGACCTGCGGGCGTCCAGGCTGACGTTGAACTCGACGGTGGCCAGGTCCCGGGGCCTTGGCGAAACAGCATCGGAGCCGGAGCCCGTCGGGAACTTAGCGTCGATGTCGGGTTAGCATGAGGAGATACGGAGACATTAAGTCGTAGGTAATAATAGATTGTTTCGATTTCGCCGTTTGCGAGCGTCAGTTGTGTGGTTTGCTGCTTGGAGATGGCCCCTTGCGATCCCTTGATCCTCGGGCTCATCGCGAAAACATTCCCTCTGCCGAACGAACCCCAATCCAGTCCTGATGGGACAAGGCAAGCAAGTGTATACGGCCTGCGTTGGCCTGACCTTCTGGCGTACTGCGGAGCGGGAGGACCAAAGCGTCCAATCTTTGAGTTTCCCACTCGATGTCGTGTTTGGTATCACCGGGCTGGTCCCATTGCCGCATGATGGCGGCAGAATCAAAGGCAAGTTTCGATTCTGTACGATCCCATCTTTCGACGTAGGGATCATCTTTTCTTCCTCCCCCTGGGCGATCAAGCTTTTGGGCCCCTGAGAGGCAAAAGACGTTGACATGCCACAGAACATGACCGGCTGTCACCGCAGACTCTAAACATGGGGCAGAGAGCACGAGAATGAAACCATGGCCCGGCACTGGCTTCGAGGTAATGTTAACGAGGCTGGCGGGGCGATGGGGAGTAGAAAGGAAAACAGAAACAAACACCAATGTTGCGCAAGACGAGACTGGGCTTTGAGTCTTTCGGCTATGGTCTTGGCCAGGGCGCATACCACCGAAAGAACTGTCAAGTCGAGCGTCCATCTCTTGCCCGGCATATTTCTACTTCAAGTGGTGTGAACATCTTCCGAGTCTTAACATCATGGCATGCCTATATTACCCTGCCACCTGACATCCGTGCAGCTTGACAGCACCTCTAGAACAGTTATAAAACATCTGATATACATGTGATGGTACAGGAAATGCGGCTCTCGTGCCGCCGGTTGCGCTGTTACTGCGTAGTTTGGACAAACTCAAATTCCCTATATGGCGTCTTGGCCACTTCCTTCTCGACCCAGCCGCCGATGCTGGCCGCCGCGTCGTATGGGCTGTCTAGATGGAGCTGGAAGAACCCCTGTAGCAACGAGGGTGTGAAGGTGTTTTCCGGCACTCTGCTGGCGAACTGTGCGGCGAGGTCTCTGAGCTCGTCCATCTCGAGGTGTGATGTGCAGCCGAGATCGGGCGAAAACATGCGGACGAACATGTCCTTGGCCGACTTTTGGCTGATGTTGCCGAGGAGGACCTTCATGTCGACGCGTCCGGGGCGTACCAGGGCGCCGTCGAGCAGGTCGGGTCTGTTGGTCGTCATGATGACGATGCGGCCTTCCTGGGAGCCGACGCCGTCGAGCACGTTGAGAAGACCGGATAGTGTGCAGTTGGGCGAGGGGGTTCCCTCGTGCGCATGGCCGTGGCCGTGGCCGTTTCCATGACCATGGCCACTCTGCTGTTGACCCGAACGGTCCGTCCACACGGCGTCGATATCCTCGAGCAACACCACGCATCGCGGCGGGATCTCCTGGAACATCTGCTCCAGGTCCGCGTCCGTGGCGACGCTCGGAATCTTGACCTCGTACAGATCCAGCCCGAACTCGCCCGCAATCGCCACCGACAAGGACGACTTGCCCGTCCCCGGCGGTCCGTAAAAGAGATAACCCCTGCGGTACGGCATGCTGCGGCTCTGATAGCGCAACTGCGTCCTGGGGTCGAGGTAGTTCCTGACGTCGGCCAGCAGCTGCTGCTTGACCTCGTCGTCGAAATGCACCGTGTCCAGATGGCGCAGCGGTTTCCGCGCCTTGGGCTTCCACGCGAGCCCGTAGCGGTCCCGCGCGTAGATGATGACAAAGTACTGCGTCTGCCTGTCGGCGAAGTCGCGGCACGTCTCGACGAAGCGCTGCACGGGGGCCGCGGACCAGCCGAAGCAGCTGACGGTCAGGTTCTCGCCGCCGATGCCGTCGTAGGTCGGATCCGACAGCGCGGCGCCGTAGTCCCCGACGGCCCGGGTCACCACGAGGAGGCTTCCCTCGAACCAGAGCCAGCGCGAGTCCCAGTGCGGCGAGTACTGGACGGCGTGGCGCGTTTTCTTCAACGCGGCCGCGCGGTCGGTTCCTCCGCCGCGACCGACGTCCGTCCGGCCGGTGAAGGAGCGGTGGTGGCGTGGGCGGTTCGCCAGGATCCACTTCACGATGCTGCGGTTGACGGGGTCGCCGCCTGGGACGGTCACGGAGGCGAGGAAGAAGCGGCGCACGCAGCCGTAGACTTGACTCCAGGCGTGCTGCAGAAACCGCCATGCCGTGGGGGCCGTGCCGGCGATGGCGATGAGGGAGCCGATCTGCGTGATGTCGAGTTCGGACCAGCGCGTCAAGACTTCCCTCATCACACCCACGCCGCTGGCCCAGGGGTCGAGGAGGGCGTGGCTAGCGCCGGTGACGTGGAAGCCCTGCGACATGGTTGGATGTGACGGGCTGGCGATGACTCGGAGTAGAGTGTCCGATGGCCCGCTGGAAGGTCCGATTGGCACCCCGGACTCGACCGGGGGTACCGAAGGTTCCGGTAGTCGTTCGGCGGGCTGAGATTTATGCGCTCGAGCTTGAGGTGTGAGGGGGTCTCTGGGTCTCTGGGTCTGGTTCGTTCAGGTTCAGGTTCGATCCGAACGAACAACTTTGCAAAGGAACAGATGAAACAAAGTGAAATATTAACGCATAGTGGATGAAACGAATGACAGGAAAAGGAGAATAGACGCAGGAGGTTATGGTCAGCAATCCGTCAGCAAGGCGACGCGACGCAGAGAAACCTTGACGGCAACGTCCATCGTCGAGCTTGCGAAAGGTTTTCCACGAGGGAGAAGCCACGATTAGCCACACTCGGAGCTGCCACAATTCAGCCTCTAGCAGCTGCGCCACTTGGGCACATCAGCCACGATTGACAGGTGTCGGCCCGAATCATCCCGAGTCAGCGGAGCCCCTAGGTACCAGACGCTATTCCCGTACCAGGATGAAGCAAAGTCGACGAAAAATCCCAGGAATGGCCCCTGAACCCTGTCTGTCCTGAATGCAGACTTTCGGAGACTTTGCCCAATTTCCTCCAGTTTCCACTTTGCAGTCAATTTTCTCCTAAAGCCCGAACGTACGGGAACGGAGCTGAAGAAGTCATGTTTTTACACGGGCTGGAGTCGGACTGGACATCTACGTGTGTGTCGATATTGTCACCAAATACGGATACACGCGACATCTTGTTGCCGTTACCGCCGATTGATGGTACGACAAGGCTACATCCCGCAAGGATCGACACATCAACCGCTGCGATGCTGTCGATCAGACTGCCGTCCATTCCACGGTCCACCCCAGCACGAATCCTGGCCCTGATCGCGTAAAATGCAACATCCGTCTCTCAACACCTGAGACGGTAGCTCGTCTGGTAAATTGCGCAGCGGTTTTCACGTGGTCATCACTTGCAGGTCGGCGAAGTTATGTTGGTCACGCTGAAAGTACTATTGGATAGGTGCTCGGTCGACAACACAGAACACTGTGTGCCGCCTCGCAGCGTCCGGCTCTACGCCAAACGCACGCCTCCAAACATATGATACAAAGAAGTTGCCAGGTTGACAAATGTCCGCCGTCGTGTACACGCACCCATTTCCTGCCACCTCGTTCGAACGCGCCCTCCGCCTAAACGAAGCGCGACTTGCTCTGCCAGCCCCAGGTCTCGACCTCGCGCTTGCCCATGGCCTTGACGCTCTCGGCGTAGTCGCCGGTGCCGTGCGAGGGGTCCGCGTCGGCGGCCTTGCACGTCGGCCCGGAGTTGTAGCCGCCCAGCTTCCCGTCGACGGCGGAGAACTTCTGCTTCTCCCTCGTCGTGGCGAGCATGTTCTGCGCCGCCTCCTCGGTCCAGCCGTTGATGAAGTCGCCGTGCGAGCACCACGCGGGCCCGCAGGAGAGCTTGAAGGGCGCGGTGCCGCTCCAGCCGTCCGGGAGGACCTCGCGGAGGTTGTAGCGGACGCTGAAGCGCAGCTGCGGCATCGACTTCATGCCGGACGGGCAGCTGCCGCCGCGCTTGGTCTTGTAGGCCGTCTCGAGCGTCTCCGTGTTGACGCACTGCGGGAAGTAGAGCAGCTGCTGGAGGTGGGTGGCGCACGTTTTGCTGGGGAAGCCGTTGGCGTCCACGGAGCCGCCGTCGTCGTTCTCGCAGCCCCACGAGACCTGGGCGTCGGCGGGCATCTTGGCCTCGGTCGTGGCCTTGGCGTCGCCGGCGACCAGCTTGAGGTTCTGCGGGATGGGCACCTCGGCCTCGGTCTCGCCGAGGTTGTAGTAGGCGCTGAAGCGCGTGAGGGGCATGGGCTTGTACGTCTTGCCGCCGTCGGTGGTGTAGAGCGGCGTCGGGATCCAGTAGACGGAGAGGTCGTTGGGGTTCTCGGCGTTGGTGCAGCCCTTTTGCAGCTCCGCGCTCGTCTTGGTGTTGACCGTCACGGCGTCGGAGCCGAAGAAGGAGTGCAGGTGAGACTTGTCGTACTGCCCGGGGAACACGATGGGGTCGATGTTCTTGGTCATGAAGGCCGAGGCCACGTTGACCTGGGTGTAGGCCTGGGCGGCGCCGGCGAGCAGGCCGGTGGCGACGAAAAGAAGAACAGACATCCTTTGTCGAGGTATTGTGATTGGAAAATAGTAAGAGAATGGACCTGTAAAGGAAGAAGAGAACGACAGTGAAGTGAGCGGTAACGAAAGAACGCACACGACAAGACCGGACAGGACGATGAATCAACCTAATGAGTGGAACACCGAGCTGGAGAACGAGAGACGAGGCTGTTGACATGATGGAAGCCATCCCTTCAACTTAAGTAGCTCTTCATCACTAGTGCCGTGCTATTGCTCGTCGTCCGCCGCGGAGAGGAATATTTGCGTGATGCGAGACCCCCTCTTCCCCTAATTAATTTCCGGCCGAGTGTCGCGACCATCGTGGGCTTGTGGAGAGGTGCGCGGGAGCCGACGAGGAATATATCGAGCGGGTCGGCGGGCTTGGGTACGGAGAATACATATCGACAGGGCAGAACCACAAAATATTTGATGTATTACCATAATTTATTGGCTCTTCTATTGTGGTCCGCGAGGGGTGATCCTGGTAACAGACTGCTCCGCCGAGTCCGCTTCCCAAACAGTGAGACAAGAGACCACCGACGGGCCTATGGGCTCGCCTCCTTAATCTATCTGACAGAAGCGTGACTGCGTTTGTCTCTTTGGAACCGCCAGGCAGAGGTCGACATGGCCTCGGGAGCGGACTTAATCCCGTCTTTGTCGTGCAGAGAAACACTAGCGAAGGAGACGAGCCGTATTCTCTCGTCTGCTGGGATCTCGTGCCTGTCACCCTGGCTCGTGTATGGATATGATTCCCAGCTTTTTAGCGAGCGGTTCACTCGGGACTCAGGGCGCTCAACGTCCAATCTTTACATGGTTCAAAGTATTGAAATCAAGCGAAAATCTGGCCCGAGTACAAACGTGTAGATGCCCAGGTCCGTCTGATGCTTTGCGACGGTGGATGGATGCCACGCAAGATGGGCCTTTACTCTTTCGATCATGATATCAGAGGACAGTGCTCACAGATGTTCTCGCTGGTGTGTACACCCACTCACTGCCGGTCCAGTTCCCGTGGGTCCTCGTGGTTGAGTGTGGCGGCTTCCAAGTCCGTTGCAGTTCTCTTCACGCGTAACGGAGGAAGCCCGACAAGTTCGCAAAGACGATAAATGTCCTGCGGGAACTTTGGTCGGGACGAGGTGCCGTTTGCCAAGATTGCCAGGTCTGAATGTTGCGAGGTGTTGCGAGAGCGTCGGGCTTGTCACTCGGCCTCAACAGTCTCGATACGACCGCCTTACTTTGCATGCATAGAACTCGTTTATGAGAGTCTGAACTTAATTCTGAAGTCGTCCGAGCAGGAATAGAACTTGCGAGTCAGCTGATGAAGCGAAAACAGACAGAGTATTATTGGAAAGAAGAAGCTCAGAGTTTGCAATAGCCACCTGAACTAGCGCCGAGTAGTGGCTTCAGATAAATCGACACCCTTGCGCAACTTCGTGCTAGTCGTCGACCTGTCTACGGGGCAATAGAAACCTATTTACGGCATCTATGATCTAGCACGATGTGCCTCTGCCATCGAAGAAGCGTAAAGAAGGTCGGGTCACGATGCCTTTTGCCACCTCTTTCGTGGCCTAGGGTTCATTTTCTGAATTACACTCCGAGGTTGGAGATACTGCCCGGCAAGGATGGACGATGCCATGGCACAGCCTTGGTGGCTAAAGTTGCTCGTTGGCCCTCATGTCTGTGCATATATGCAAAACCTTGTCTAGTCTTTAGGATGATGTCAGGTCAGAGAATAGCCGTTTAGCCGCCAGGCGAGACCATTGGCCGGTGAATCCGAGTCTACCGAGCATTCTGACATGAATCTATTTGTCTGCCATAATTAGGCATCGGGAGACCGAGAAGTATACCATTACATTCAATCTTCGACGAGATGTGCCGTGAACCGAACCAGAGGGGAGAGGCCTCGGAAATGAGACTCATACGAGAGGCCATTAGATCGTCAGCAAGTCGGGCTACTGCCGGTCACAATGTAACATCTCAACGACAGTGACAGTGACAACCTGAAAGAACCCGAAGGCCTCAGACGATTGCCCGCAAGCTGCGATTAAGTCGTAGTCTCGCCATCAACTGGATCGCAGCCCCGAGAACCAGCGTCGCCCCAGTCCACATGGACAACGCCAGGTAGCCGGAATGGCTCAGGATCTGTCCACTGATGGGCGGACCGACGAGTGCGCTGTTGATAATTAGCACCATCTTCTTCCTTTGGGCAGATGGCGGAAGCAACGTACGTGATGGCGATTGAGCCCATCATGAAGCCCACGGCCAGCCCCTGATGACGCTGGTGTGCGATTTTACCCACGCAAGCACCTTGCAAACTCATAACGGCCTAGTCGTCATCATCGTCAGCTTGCTTGCATACGGGGAAACGAGCAAAGCAGCGCGCAGACTTACACCCGAGCAGAACCCATACGCCAAACTCCACACGGCCAGGCCGCCCAGCGACGTCACCCCCGTCCAGCAGAATCCGACAACGCCAGCGGACAAGGTGGCTACGACACACAAGTTGAAGTGGCCGTACTTGTCAGCCAGCAGTCCCGGCACCACGCGTCCAAAGAAGGAAGCGGCGTTGAGTCCCGAAAGCAGGTAAAAGGCCGTGGACGAAGACAACCCGAGCGAGATGCCGTACGCCGACACGTAGAACAGGGGGGTAAACAAGCCAAAGTACCCGAGCGCGAGTCCGCCGCAGAGCAGGACGAAGGTCTTGTTCTTCAAGATGGAGAAGTCTGCCTTCTTCTCGCTCGGTACTTCTCCCGTCGACGTGCTGTTGCCGTGGCCGTCCTTCTCGTTGCCGTCAGCCACACAGGCTTGCGTAGGAGACGTCACGGGTGCGTCGACAACCGTGACGACGGCCACGATCAGCAGCGGAATCATGGCGAAAGCAATGGCGCGCATCGTCCAGCCGTAACTCAGATGTCGCTTGTTGAGCAGCTGCTCGAGCATGACGGGCCAGATGATGCCCCCGATGGACGACCCGCCAATGGCCAGCCCGAGAGCGAGGCCGCGGCGGTGCGGCATGCGGCGCGAGACGACGGCGATGGGCGGGCAGAATATGAGAGACATGCTCACGCCGAGCAGAACGCCCTGCGCGAGGAACGTTTGGTAGTATTCGGTGCACAGCGAGGTCATGAAGAGCGCAAAGAGCTGGCCGATGCTGCCGACGACGAGGAGAACCTGCGACGGTAAGCATTCCTCTGTTTGTGGAGAGTGAGAGTAAGAGACTGACTGTTGGGCCTAGTTTGTCGACGAGGACGCCGGTTACGGGGCCGCAGAGGTAGATGGTGAAGATGGAGACGGAGCCGATCCAGGAAATGTCCGACTCGGACTTGTCGAGGAATGTCTGGTAGTATTGCTGGAAGACGCCAAAGGCATTCAGGAAGCCGACGGTGCAGAAGAGACACAGAGAGGCGCCGAAGACGGCGAGCCATGACCGCAAGCTATGCCCGGGGATGTTAGTTGTGCGGACTCTAATCCTGGAGGTTGTTAGTCGACGCATACCTGTTGTAGCCTGCCGGCGGTTGCGGTGCTTCCATGATATTCGAGATGGAGTTACTGTCCTTCGGTAGCACACGCAACAAGCTTGTTTCCTGTCACACATATCCATGAACTCGATGGCAACTACGCCTGGTATATAAGTTGACGATGGCCGCGTTCCATCATGTAAGCCAGACGAGGATAGCGACGCCACTAAGCCAGCCATCGTTAGCTCCATGGATTCTCCGCGGAGGGTCCGGCAATGTCCGCGGGACATCCGAGGATCTCGTCCTTTTCAAACCTCCCATCAACACTTTCATCCGTCCAGAGACTCCATCACACGACCAGAACCCCCGCAAGACGTGCCGAAATGAAGCGCGGTGCCGTTTACGAGTCCGAGGAGCCGCAGAAGCGACGTCGCCAGCCGCAAATCTCGTGCGACTCGTGCCGCAAGAAGAAGCTCAAATGCGACCGTGGAGACCCCTGTTCCAGCTGCGTCATACGCGGGCTGGTATGTGCCGGACAGCCTGCTCCGGAGCCAAAGGCTTTACCGTCGAGGTATTCTCTCTCGTCTTGCTTATATCCATCATTGGCTAATCGCGGTGAAGCCCGGTGGTTCCGGTGGTTCCGGCGCCGAGCGCGGCGTACGACGACTCCATTCTCGGCCGCCTCCGGAGATTGGAGCGCGCCGTGTTCGGCTCCGCTGCTCCGGCCGGAGCTTCCTCGGACCAGATCTTGGCTGCTCTCGAACAGGGAACGGACGACAGACAGTCACCACCGACCGTCGTCGACAACGAGAGGCAGCAGACTGCAAAGTATCTCGACTCGACCTTTACCCGCCAGGGAACCTGTGTAAGTACTAAGCCCCAACAAGCCAGCATCACGAGAGGATGCTAACCAGAGACCAAGGCCACGACGTCTCACGACAGAGTCGGCTACCGCATCGCCAACGTGAACCAATTTCCCAAAACACCATCCAGCGCAACTTCAGGTCTGACACCCACCGACGACACCAACGCGATACTGTCCGCCTGGCTCATGACACGCCATGAGGCCTTGAAGCTCCTCGACGACTTCATGAACAACCCCTTCCACCTCCTCCCCGTCATCCACGGACCGTCCATGAGATCCACCATCGACATCTTCTACGCCGCTCTCGACCAGGGCATCGACCCGAATCCCGCCCACGCGGCCCTCATCCTCGCCATCGCCGCGACCAGCGCCTTCTTCTACAGCGGCTACTCCGAGGTCGCCCAGATCTTCGCCTCCGTCGACGAGGCCACTCAGACGTCCATGGCCTGGTTCCGCTCCGCCGTCGGCATCCTAGAGCAGTCCCAGGCCAGCAACCTGGCATGCCTCGAGGAAGTCCAGGCGAGGGCGATACTCGCCTACCTCGTCTACAACTTCCAGGGCTGCTCGGCGCGCTTCCGCTTCTTGCACACCTGCTCCATCGCCGCCGCGCGGGAGGTCAGCCTCCACCTCATAGACAGTCCCAACGCAGAACACCAACCCGACGAAGCCGCGCGCGAGATGAAGCGCAGGTTGTGGTGGCACATTGTCGCCACGGACTGGTCCGTCTTCCCACCCTCTCTCCCTCCCATCCCCTACGATAGCGGCGTCACCGCTGACCTTCCTCCAGGATGCTCGGTCTGATGGGCGGCCCCATCGACGGAACCTACAACATCCACCCATCCCACTTCATCGTGAACCACCCACGCAACATCAACGACACCGAACCCGAACTCTCCTCCCCCTCCTTCTCCCATCCTCCCACGACCGCCACCATCCTGACCTGCTTCCTCCAACGCATCCATCTCGCCGAAATCTCCCGCGCCATAATCGACGCCCGCACCGGCTCGCCAGACCTCGAAACCACCAACCCCGAGCGCGTAGCCCATCTCGACTCCCTCTTCGCAACCGCCTTGTCCTCCTTCCCCCCCTTCCTGCACCCAACCGGCGCCATCCCGCCCGAAGCACCGCCTCACTTTTCCCTCCAGCGAGACGTCGTCCTGCTGGGCTACCACTCCCGCCGCGCACGCCTCCACCGCCCGTTCCTGGTCCACACGTCGACATCCACCACACACCAAAACTCCAAAACGACCTGTCTGAGTTCCGCCCGCGTCGTCCTCTCCATCGCAACACGGCTCCTCCAAACCTCCAACGCCGCCCGGGAACCCGCCCAGACGTACGTCGCGCGGGCCATCAGCCGGCGGATGGGCTGCGTGATAGGCCACATGTTCATGGCCTGCACCATTCTCGCGCTCAACGCCGGGTCCGCGGGCGAGGAGGAGACGCACGCCGAGGTGGCCGACGCGTGTAGGGCGCTGGCGTCCGCGGGCGAGGAGTCTGTCGTCGCGGCGAGGTTGGTGCGGCACCTGGTCGGTGTGCTGAGGAGGTATCGCGTGGAGGGTGTTGATGATGTGGAAGTGCCGACGGCGCCGGAGGTATCGCACGATGCTGGGAGGCAGAGGAAGGAGGATGAGTTTGATGTGGATCTGAGTGGGATGGTGGATGAGCCTGATTTTGGGCTGGATGGGCTTTGGGAGGGTATATTGGGTGACAACTCGATGGCGTACGGGTGGGATCAGGTGTTTGCTGGGTTGGACACGTATTGTGGCCCGACGTGAGGTTTGGGTTCCAAGTTCACCATGGATGGTGAAGAGGTTACCATGAAAGTTACTAACTATATAATGTTTTGCCCATTCCCTCCCCCCTCGTAGCCGTGTGGAGTCCGATTCATGTGCTTTTTTCGCTCGTGATGGTGATGGTGATGGCGACGACGATCTTCTCGCAGGCATACCCTTCATCGATTTGGCTTTATTTCGGGGAGCTGTTTAGATTGCTGTGAAGTGAGTCCTCGCTAGCACCACTGTGGCTCTGCCTAAAGGAGTATATTTGCGAACGCAATATCGTCTTCAGGCCAAGACAATCAGTCTCTATACAAGAGAACGAGCTTAATGCGATTGCGGACGGCAGGCTCGGTGGCCAATGTCTTCAAACGCTGAGAAAGCTCCGAAACCTATCGAGCGATGTCGGAGTCCATGCGTTTGATGCGTTTGTCGAATACTGAGGTATCGTAAGGTGGCCACCTCGCTTATTGATGGAGTCTGTTCGGATGATTCGGCCTATCCAATCGGCGCTATTATTCGTGCCGTTGTCGAGAAAGACGACGAGCGCGCTCCCCTCTTCAACAACTTCAAGGGACAAGATAGGGATGGCTTCTGGCGCATCCTCGGCGCTCCCGACTCACTTCGCGCTAATCCTTCACAGCGATACGGCCGTCTCGACTATCCTGATGCCGACAGAGTACACCGTTGGAAAGGACTGAATGGCTGCCGATCTCAAGGAGTCGTTCCATGCCGGCGTGAAGAAAAAGGACTCCGAGACTGGGAATCATCTCAAACTTCGACGCATTGAGAGGTCTCAGCAAAGTTAAGCGTGACGGATAGGGTTGGCAGTCGTTAGAATAGATCCTCAGGGTAGATATCGTGCTCCATAGCATTCTGGTCAGACAAAATGTAGTCAAAGGCCCCGGGGGAGATAGATCGAGGTCCACGGGAAACGACCAACCGTCGGCGTCGGAATTCCAGAAGCTACGCAGTCAGCATCGAATCTATAAAAGAGACTGTTACTGACTCACTTATCATCGGCGGCGAACAAAGCAGACATTTGACTGGAATACGGCGCGGCAACCATATTGACTGTGTTGTTCACTCCATTGAGATGGTTTGTATTTACTCGCGTGCCAAATCCACGATACGCCAGCCGCTGTAGAGTCTGCAGAGCTTTGAGGGCCTTTTGTGATTTGGATTGGACGTCTTCATTCGCTGGCCTGTTTGCTTCTGGTGTCCCGCTTGACGTCTGCGATCCTTGTCGACTTGTAATTCGTGGCGTTACCGTCCAGGCTTGGGATGCACATGCAACGTAGGAGCATAAGTCCGGATAGCCTCGCTTGTTGCATGACAAGCATGGCTGCCCCTTGTTGCATCTGACTTTGCGGTCCCGGCATGAAGATAGGCTTTGGGGGTGCGTGCCGAGACCAGCATTTCGGTTTCTTGACCTGAGGAGGTCCTTCAGTGGCGCTGGGACCGAGCTGCTTGTTGTGTCCGGGAGGCTGCGAAAGTCTATCACAGAGGAAGACGTCCATCGGTGAGACAGGCGAGTCAATGGAAGGTAGGTGGTGTCGTTGGAATCTTCGGCGCGTTCGGCGGATCGGGTAAACAACAGCCCCACTCACCTAATCAGCCGAACTGACTCCGATTGTCACCTCCTTATCGTCCGTCACCTTCTCACCGACCGTCACCTAGGTAAGCCAGGAACATTTCCACCGTAGTAGAACCGTTGCCTCACTTCCAACACTACCAAGTTCAGTTCCATAGGATCTCATGACGTAGTGGAGACTACCGGTCTATGTCGACAAATCGTGGGAACAGTGTAGCCGTCAAATCAACTAAGACGGCTAGATATTCAACCTCGATCGATTTAATAGCTATTTTACTAAATATCAACATGAGAGAAATCCCTTCAAAATCTAGAGATACAATTTGGGTGCAAATACTATATTATAAGTAGTTAAAAAGTACTACTAGTACAATATCTGTTATAAAAATGACTTATAGTGTGACCTACTTTTTGTCTTGATTTGATGTGACGGCTGCGCTGCGCAGGAAGCTGGCGCCGCATCAATTGAGCAAGTTACAACCTCCCAACGACATGCCTTGCTCTACTTTCTCGTGACACAGCTGCGGCCGAATTTCGAAATAGCTTGTTCTGCTTCCCAAAGACTTGGTGATAGGTAGTACTCAAGTCTACAAAGACCTAATTCAGATGGACAATGTCGTCGCGGCGTGTCTTTGTCCTCTCCCCAGAGACAGCGTGTCTGCGTTCAAGTCATAGGCCATTGTTCTTGTGCAGTGACAATGTCGACATTCTCTGCTGGAAAGTTCGTGTTGTTCCAGAGAAATCAGTGCTGTTGTTCCAAGGAGTGATTCTTCCATCGTAACGTATAAAATACTTACCCAAAGACACGGCCGTCACTTCAGTTATCAAAGCCTTTGCCATACAAATCATCCTCACCGCATCAAACTGCATCGCCAACTCGCCGCGACGCTTGAAACATCCAACCCACACGCTCAACAACAGCTCTAAAATGACTGACACCAAAGAGGTTCTCGGTATCGCCTGGGGCCGGCGGCGATATCTGATTGCTAAGCCGGAAAATTACCGTGAGCTCCGCAGATCGTGCTGCCTCCATTTCGCTGTTCTAGCAGACCAGCACTTCACCCTGTTCGCGATATCACCCGGAACGAACGACGAGGAACTCTGTGCAGAGAACTTCTTCTCCGTATTGGGACGCCTGCCGGCCACTATTCGCGTTCTCAGAACGGTTCGCGTCAAAGTCGTCGCTGCCGAGCCGCCGCCGACGAGTGATGATCCCACGAATGATGCCGCCGCCGCCACGGGCGACGACGCGAAGAACTTCGAAGTGTTCCAATGGGATTACTGGAGCTCTCTGGGCGAACTCATGAAGATGTACTATCGACGCAGGGGCATTCCCCCGTTCCAGGGGATCTTCTCGTTCAAGTCGGCACGCGTCAGAAAGTACGACACGCCCAAAGAACTTGGGGTGAAGGGCGATGAAATGGTAATCAACTACTCTTAGGTAAGTTTTGACTGCTGAGAATGGTTGCAATGCGCATCGTTTGTTGGAGTCAAACCCCGGATTCGAAGAGTAGGACCTTGACAATAGACGTCCGAGTCGACAACGATTGGTTGGAAAGGCACTCGTATGGGAGCCGTGGCGATAGATCTATCTTTGAATGTCAATCTCACAAAGAAAGGAAAGAAAATATATATGGTACATGTAGTTTCATGGCTATCGTGCATTCGAATTTCGAGTTTTCAGTCCTGGCTTTAATCTTCTCCCAACCATTGCGTCAGTCTCAACAAATGCTACGCCGAGGCCCTCTTGAACTATAGCCGACTATTCTATCTCTTTCGCCGCGTTGAGGCCACGACTACCAAGCACAGTCGCCTTTCACGCTCAGGATGTAGTAGTCCATGACGCCTATCGCGAACTCGCCATGCTTCTTCATGACCGGCTCCATTCTCTTTTTGGCACTTGCATTATTGTCCAACAGGTGGAAACCGACCAGTCGGCAGACAATGTCGCGCAGCTCCTGGTGCTGCTCGGTCGTTCTCGCGTACAACTCGTCCACCAAGTCGGGGAACTCCTCGTCCGCCATCCACGTCAGCTCCACTGCGCGGTAAAATCTTCTCAGGGCAACCAGCCGCAGCGCAGGGAGCTCGTACTTGTCTGCTACAAGGTACGCATGGAGGTGCATGAAGCCGCTTCTCCGGTGCCTGGCGGTGGCGGCGAGAGCCTTTCGTTGGGTGTCCGTATCAGGGCAGCCTGCCATCAGTCCAAGCAGATGTTGGAGTGAGTCTGGATCTTGTTGCTGACTTTGTGCCGTGGCGGTCTCGTTGCAAATGTCACCGGTCTTGGACCCCAATTCGTCACCCTCTTTGTTTGGGAGGAGATCATCATCGTCTACGGCTTCTGCGTCGTCGACGTACTCCTCGGCTACTTCCTTCTCGAATGGGTCGGGCGCATAATCGCCACTGTCATCGTCATCCACGTCAGGCCAGGGCGACGTCTTTGGCATCAGTTTTAGGCTTGTAAGGTCGATCCCGGGTGCGCGTTTCCTTTCATCTGCGACTTCTTCGGGCGTTAGACAAGCAGGATAGGTCTCATAGACTGCGTTGTGTTCTCCGACTACACTGTAGTTCCCCTTATACATGAACTCCAACATGTGACGGATTGCAGCGGGATCGTCTTCAGGGAGTTCAACCTCATTGGTTATTCCTTCCTGTTGCATGTCAGAAAGCCCCAGATTTCAATGCGGTATACCTAGACTGTAGACATAAAGGCTAGCCGACTTACCTTGAATGAAGAGTTGAGAGCTTTATCAAAGAAGGACGATTGGGAGCAAACATTAGCCCTATGGGTTTTGAAGGTCTCGTCGCCACATCTGATGGTCATGTCCGCATACTTGTCGGACAGGAAGAGAGAAGACGTGCCCGAATATATGTACCTCGTACGAAGAATCTCGTAGTCATAGTCTCTGAGTCGCTTTATGCGCTTAGCTGTAATCGACAAATCCGCCGCTGACCGCGTCCGGCGAGTCATCTTAAAGACAGGGAGAGTAGAGCTTTGACTGTAGTGAGGCTGAGGATGCACTTCGTTACGTGTACTGATAGACAGTTGTGTATTTGCCACGGACATGTGGGAGAGAATTTACCAACGCTTTCGGATGAACGCGCTGTTCAGGGGTAACCTTACCTAGTACCTTAGCCATACCCGCTGTTTCTCCGACGGGCCCAGCCCCTAGACTCCCTATTTCCAGGTGCCCTATCAACAACTAGGTGCCCTTCGACTGCCTGGCACCTAAGACGTTAGCGAGGTAACTGAAAAGGCTGGCAAAGATATCGGCCTCGCATAAGGCACTAACAGTCAGGATGCTACCCAGTTAGTCATGCTGTTGAAATAGATCGAAGTTAAGTAAATTGTGCTCCCCAATTTTCTGTTTTCCAATAAGATCATCATCCCTTTGGTCGTACAAGTAGCATCCATCTTCTTTAATCAATTTTTTGTTCTTTTTTTATGTCATACCACCACACAGTTATTGACCTAATTCGTTTTCGATAGATCTGTTGTCGATAAAGCTTTTGTCAATCGAGCGGAAGCTGGTCTACCAACGATCATGAAAATATGAGACGAACTATAAATTTACAACAGCCATCACCGCCGTGTTCGTCGCAGACCGCCTTGGGGGGGCTGCTTCCTCTTGTTCTTCTTTTTTTCCTTTCGCAATGATTATGATACAGATCATCTTGCGACACCAATGCTTCTTGAGTCACGACATCTTTCCTTTTCCAACACGTCATAGACAGTGAAAAGTGCTGCAGATTGCATCAGGTATAAACAGACTTGACCTTGTCCACTATGAAAAGGTCAAGTTCTTGACATGCTCGTTAACATACATGGGCACAAAGTCTGATGTCATATACCAGGCCGGCTTCTTCATCGTGTCCCTGATCTGCAATCCGTTGATGGTGAGGTTTTCAAACCTGACAAATTCGATCCCGTGCGATTCATTGTATCCGGTCATGATGGCCGTGTTCGCGTTGACGCCACTGTAACTCAAGTCTCTTATCGTGACGTTGGAGATACCCCTGCCAGGCGAAGTGTTGTACTTTTGGTTGTACATGACCATCATCGTGATGAGCTGCCCCATGCGAAAGTCTTCAACTCTGACATCCTCAATGACAACATCTTTGACAAGGTTGCTGTCGCCGGGGTTGATGGCAATGGCGCCCTGATAGCCCATCTGAAACTCCCGGTGGTCCATGATGTCGACATTCCGAATAGTAATGTCCGACATGGTTTCTGGGCTGATCGAGTTGCCGTGAGTCCCAATATTAATCGCGTGAGCTACATCAGCCCACAAGGCCGAGTTCTGAATCGTTACGTTGACGCTATCGCCGTACCAGTCGTTGCGGTGGTTGTACAGCGCAACGCAGTCGTCCGAGTTGCGCAGGAAAACACCATCAATGAGGACGTTCTTGCTGCTGTATACATCAATGCCGTCGCCCCGCTGAACGGCGCTGAAGGAGCGAAGTTTGCGAACGGAGACGTTTTGCGCTTCTGCGGCGTTGAACGTGTAGTGGGTAGGGTTGATGACGGTCACAGAGTCGATTGTGATGTTGCTCGAGCGCTGAGCTGAGATGGCGCCGATCGGGGTGCGGTAGAGCACACCGTGGCCCCGAATCGACGCCGATGTGGCGTCGTCGAGAGACACTGCCGCGTTGAGGACGGCGCCCGGTGCGAGGTAGAGAGTCTGGCCAGACGTGATGTTGAGGGTTCCGTTATGGGTATGGTAGCCAGGGCCATAGTAGATGATGTCTGTCCCGTTGCTGGGAGGAATATCTGTGGCGATGTTGTTGGTGATGAGGTGGAGCACGTCAAATACCGACTCAGTCACCTGGACTATGATGTCCCGCGGCTCATTGAGAGTAAACGACAAAGTATTGTTGCCAATGACGGGCTTGATCTTGTAAGAGTCCGGGCGAACTCGTGGCGACGTGACGACACCGGAGTTGTAAGTGACTGATACTTCGACAGTTCCGTCAAAGTCAAAGATTGCCAATGAGCTGGGGTGGACTTTGGCGGACCCGGTGGTGATGTTGATTTCGTGGAGATTGACGAGGAATGTCGAGACGGACTGCCATTCTCCGCCGGGCTCTCTGGCTTTGACCGTGAAGGAGGATGACTGTTTGACGGGATTGGGAATGGGATACGTCTGGAGTGAGGCAGCGCGAGGAATGCCAGTGAGTGCCACAAGTAGCAGAAGTAGAAAGTGGATAAACATCACGAGGCAACTGAGAAATGGCTGGCGTCTATGGCAGTGTCAAGTTGCAAGCTTCTACCTGAATTCTACCTGAAGATACTTATACACCTTGAGTTATCATGGCTTCTCACCCCGTCAACCCCCCGCAATTTGCCAGATTCAGAAGATCGACGACGACGATCTGCCGCAGATCCTACACTACGACCGGCCAAGTTCTCCGAGACCTTGTCCGACTATCTCGGAGCGGCCCGCGACTCATCCCGGCCTCACCCTTGATGATGCTCTTTAATGTTAGAAGTTCTCACGGCATCAACTTTGATAGCAACGTGCCAAATCGTCTCAACTGTGTGCTGTGCTGCCAGGAGTGAAGTCACTTCGCCGGAGAAATCCGGTTTTTTGGACTCTGATTAAGTTACATCTTCCTGTCCACTGATGGTCCAAATGCCACATCCAGAGTAAGATGGATGTCAACGACAAACGCAGCGCCTACTTCTTGGTTGTACCAAGCGATCGGCATTGGAAATGCTTAGAATACTCTATCTGGGCATTTTCAGTCTTATCTGAGCTTCGTACAAACACTCCGCCATGGTCGGAAGGGCATCTACACTATTGCCATGACGCTGAACCGACTTTCAAGCAAGACTTACTACTTGGTCTGGCAGCCAGACCTTCATGTAACTCGAGAGTGGGGAGTAATTCGAAGCTGCAGAATGATGTCATTGCAAGTTGCTCCATTTCTACTCCAACGATCCTTCAATAATATCGGTAGGGATTGGAGCCGAAAGTGGGCTATCAGCGTCTTGGCAGTAGATGGCATTTATCAGCAGGCAAATACAGAGAAGCTGCCCGGCTGTTGCAGTCATTCCTCAAGATCAGCCTCTTAAACTTGCGAAATGTCGTCTAATCATACGATTGAAGGGAAGACCATGCAGGCCGCCGTGGTCAAAGAGGTGCGTCGTCGCCCTGACTCACTTCACGAACCCCAGGTTTCTAACGAACCGCGAACATCCAGTTTGGAAAACCATGGACTCTCGAAGAGATTCCCACACCCACCGTCGAGTCACTCGGCGAACACGACATCCTCATCAAAGTAGCCGTCGCATCCTTCTGCCACACCGACGTGATGGTGCTCAACGGCGACTTCCACGACACACCCAGCGGCCTCGCCGGCTCCCACGAACCATCGGGAACCATCGTGGCCCTCGGCGCGGAAGCAGCCGAGAGCTTCGCGGTCGGGGATCGCATCATCGCCATCGGCATCAGGGGCCCCTGCGGGGACTGCGTCGACTGCAACGGGCCCGAGGAGTTCCGGCTGAGCTGCAAGTTCAACCAGGGGTACGCGGGCATCTCTGCGCCGGGCGCCTTTCAGGAGTACACCGTTCTCGACGACCGGTTCGCGGTCAAGATCCCGGACGCGCTGAGTTTCATCAAGGCTGCGCCCTTGACGTGTGCGGGCTGCACGAGCTGGCGCGCCGTGAAGAGGGCGGGCGTGAAAGCTGGCGGATGGCTCGGGATCGTGGGCAGCGGCGGTGGGCTTGGACATCTCGCCATTCAGTTTGCGGTGAAGCAGGGGATCAACGTTGTCGGCGTGGAGGCGAGGGACGTCGCCCTGGATTTGACGACGAGGTCTGGAGCCCAAGCGGTGGATGTGAGAGCTGGGAAGGACGCGACGGTGGAGCAGGTTCGACGGATCGTGGGCCCTCGAGGAGCCGGGAGAGGAGATGAACTATGCGACGCGACCATCGTTCTCAGCGACGCCGAGCCGGCCATCCTCACGGCCATGACCATCACCAAGGGGCATGGTCTTGTCGTCGAGGTGGCCCAGCCGCCCAGGGTCAACTTCCCCTTCCAGGAGATGATCTTCCGGGACATTCGTCTCATGGGATCGAACCTTTCGAGCCGGGCTGAGCTGGCCGATTTAGTGGACTTTGTTGCGGAAAAGGGTCTGGACGTTGAGACGATTGTATTCCGCGGACTCGAGAGTCTGACAGACGTGTATAAGCTTGCCGAGTCTGGCACAACAGCTGGCAAGATTGTCGTAATCGTCGATGAAGAGCAGGTCTAACAAGGGAGTTGGAAACTTTCAGATTTGGTGAGGACAACTGACGGCACGCGTGTGTCCGTAACGACCCAGCTTGTGTCGGTTGACTGCTGTATACTAGCATTACTGAAGGATGACTGCCAAGCAACTACAAATATATCAAGTCTCGTATCTGCCAGACTGAGAGTCATACAATCTACCGCGCCTTCGCTAGCCTTGCCAATCATTGAGCCTTGTGTCAACAACCACTGCTGCGGTGATGTGAGGTCGGGCATGTAAGCTGGTGTTTCTACAAGGAGGAAGACCCTCCGTGATGGATCCATCTCGACAGATATTGTATGCATACATGGTCAGATGACCAGCTTGGCAGGATTCTGAGATGGTGGCGGTCCAATTTGCATGTTGCCCGCCCAGGCTGCGAAAGCACCTGATATAAATCGCATCGAAAGGCCTCTCCATCATGACATGACGAAGAGAAGACGCTCCTTCAAATTCTTCCCGAAAGAGCAGGTTCAGCTATAGATTCCATTCCATACGCCCGCCGTCTTGAAGGTCCCCAAGATGCATCACCCAGCTCTTCTCGTCATCTTATCAACAGTCCATCTCGTCGTGACGCAAAAGATAGGCGACTTCCAGGAAGAGATCCACCCCAAGCTCTCGTGGAAGCGCTGCAACCCCTCGACCTGCGAGACCGTCCAAGGAGAAATCACCCTGGACGCCGAGTTCCGCTGGATCCACGTCGTCGACGACTCTCGCAGCTGCTTCGAGCGCCAGGAGTGGCAGACGGACCAGTGCAACTCGACGCAATCATGCACCGACCGATGCGCCGTCGACGGCGCCTACTACCCCGGTTACGGCATCGCCGCGAAGGGCGACGCCTTGTCGCAGAGGTACGACACGCCAATCGACTTTGCGAGGAGCCGGAATTCCCGCGTCTTCCTCCTGGAGGAGAGCGGGGACCGGTACCAGACCTTCACCCTCCTCGACAACGAGATTGCGTTTGACGTCGATTTGTCGACGGTGCCTTGCGGGCTGAATGCAGCACTCCATTTCCTCGCCATGGATGCGGATGGCGGTCTTGAGCGGTTCCCGGACAACGAAGCCGGCGCGAGATATGGCACGGGCTATTGCAACGCAGACTGCCCGAGGTCTTTGCGGTTCGTCGGCGGTGAGGTGAGTTGTGAAGCAAGGACTTTATACGTGAGCTACAGTTGCTGAGGAGATTTGGGTGATACAGGCCAACTTTGACGGTTGGACTCCGTCGGCCTCTGATCCCCTCCATGGCCAAGGTTCTCGTGGAGCATGCTGTCCCGAGTTCGACGTCTGGTATGACACACCATGCCATATCGACTCCCTGTTATCCAAGAATCAAAGCCAGGCTGACCTGAAAGCATCAGGAACTCCAACTCTCGCGCCTTCCAGACATCATCGAAGCTGTGCCGGCGGAGAAGTCCATTCTACTTCGTCTGCCAAGACGAGGAATGCGACAATGGTGACCGCGAGGTAACTTGCGACCCGGAAGGTTGTGACTACAACCCCTACCGCCTGGGAGTTGAAGGCTTTTACGGACAGGGAAAGACTGTCGATACCAACAGAAAGTTCACGTGCGTGCCACAACACATCGAGTCTTGAACTCGGCGAGATGGATCTGACAGCTGCCCAGTGTCGTCACGCGATTCTCCAAAGACAGAATCACAAAGTTCTTTATCCAAGACGGAAAGAAGATCGAGACCCCTGCTCCGGCAATCTCAAACATACCCGATGGCGATGACCTGAGCGAAGAGTACTGCAGAGCCAAGGCGGAGGCTTTCCAGGAACAAGACTTCTTTCTCACCCTGGGCGGCTCCGCTACGCTGAACGATGTCTTGCGCCGGCCAATGGTGATGGCTTTATCCATCCAAGACGACGTAAGTTTACATCTGTCAAGGTGGTTTCATAAACATTGGAGGCGGCTGACAAGGTGAAATCAGTACTACGCGTGGAACGTCTGGCTTGATTCCGTATATCCCATCGAGGCGGGCGATCAGCCAGGCGGCCCCCGGGGGCCCTGTGTTTGGCAGGACAACAACCCCGACGTTGGAACTCTGCGAGCGGACTGGCAACATGCGTAAGTACAGGTTCACTGGGCAAGACTCTAGTCATGGCGCTGACTATGTTGTAGCAAGGTTGCCTGGTCCAACATCCGCTTCGGGCCTATTGGTTCTACTGTTGACGTCGAAGAGTAAGAGTCACTCGCTACTTTGCAATGGTCATGTGGCGCTGGTGCGGCACTCATCCTACAGTGGTGTTGTTCTGTTAGTTTTAGAAATCTCTAGAAAGCATTCATCGCCGAGGCAAGAGAGTTGAAACATGCGTAGTGCCATTGTGGATGACCAGATGAGAACCTGATGTCGATTGGTTGACTTGAGCGTCTTGTGGGTGTGAGAGTATCCTAATACAAGACTGCCTCAAGGCATGTCTAACCCTATTCTGGCTGCAGCGTGCCACGTCTCACCATCACTCCTCTCCGCGAGAACGACGATCGACAAAGCCATGTGCCTTATCCACGAAACTGACAAGTACCACGCCAACCTCGTCTTCGTACCAAGGTTAAGACTCTAGTCGTTAAATCTGGTCTGATTTATGCCCTCCCATCGACAAAGGCTAGCCGGGGCGTCGGTTTACGCACCTTGCGAGCGACATATCAATAATTACAGTAGTTTAAAGTGTTGCATAAGGAGAGGTGCGAGTCTCACTTGCAGCTAGGTCATGTACTGTCGAATACATGTTTCCAATGCGCTTCGAATTCAACGCTTAGAAGTGCCTTCGCACCTCCCGTATCGCCGACCGAAAACAATGGGTCATCCGGCCCCACTAGACCCGGCATAGTCCCCGTGTCGGCGAACGGACCTCCGGAGCGACGACGATGATACGCGCGTGGCAAATGCCATCTTCAAGTACTCCTCTTCCCAAACCGGCCGTACGCATCAGGCGATACCTTGACCATCCCATCCCGCAAGAACGCCTTCCAAGACAGTCGTTCCTCCCTTATCATACAAGTCATGACGTCACTCACCATCATCACCGAGCCAGTGACGCGACGAAGGAGGTACAAGACGAGTCCATGACACGACGTTCTACACGGAGCACCCTTCAAAACACCCTCAGTCCCGACCTATTCGCACCTCTGCTTCTCAACATTACACCCGTCGCCCTCATGCACTCAACAGCCCGCCACATCGCAAAGCAAGTAGCAACACATCCCGAAACCAAATCCTTTGCGAAATCAATCCAGCGCAACATGGCATCCGGCACGCCCTCCGAAACCGCAAAGGCGCAGGCCTCGTCCGACTCCAACGCCCCGTCCTTTGAGTCACTCGGCATCAAGAACACCGACATTGTCCAGAAGTCGGGCGTCTCACTCTCCTCGCAGCAGAAAGTTCTTGTAGGCAGCGTTCTCGACGTGAGCACCCCGTAGTTTTACTCCTCGGTTCGTTCTGCCAGTACTGACACAAATCAGCTGTTCGAGGGCAACCCCACTCTCAAGCACCTCTCCCTATGGTCCAAGAACGCCACCTTCCAGGACAACATCACCGTCGCGACGGGTTTCGACAAGTACGCCGCGCAGTGGTACGGTCTCCCCGCGCTCTTCAACCCGATTCGGATTCAGTCGCACACCGTCACCTCGGCAGGCAACCCGATCGAGTTCCAGCTTAAGAACAGCTACACTGTCAAGGGCATCAAGTCGGAGCAGACGATGGAGAGTGTCGTGCAGATCGAGGTGGGAGATGACGGCAAGATTGTCAAGGTGAATGACAAGTGGAACAATGACTTGCCAGATGGCGCGTTCTCGCAGGTACGTGATGCTTTTCGTGTGTCATTGGGTGATGGGGTAAGAAAGGTATTGTGGGTGGCAGGGCAGCTTGGGGTGGTGGTGTTTTGTAGAGTTTCTTTATGGAGGCCCTTCTGGGTAGGCGCAAAGCCGTCCTCGTTCTGATGTGAGCGTGCATGCTGACTCTCATGGTTTAGGCCCTGCGGAAGCTCAACGCGGTGACGGTGCCGGCGTTTGTCAAGGTGCCGAAGAATGAGGAGGAGGATGCCAAGCTGAAGGCCGAGCGGGAGAAGCAGAACCAGTAAATTGCGTGCAGCAAGCGAGTGATGTGCTTATATGATGATCGATGATTGCGTTGTCACGACACATGGTCGGTATCAGATGTCGCAAAATTTTGTTCCGAGAGATGGGGTGGGCAAACAGGACGTCAATAACGATGTAGTTCCCAATCGAAAGACCAGAGTTGGTATAGTGAAGTACAGCATGCTTGGTTGAGACAGCTACGAGGGAGCTTCGAGCAAGCTTATTACAAGCTCGTGAAATGTGCAAAATCGCGCGAATAGCCACAAATTCAATTCAAGATTAGGTATCATCATAGTGCTATCCTTCCGTTCTACGCCATCAAATCCAGCATTCTCACCACCCTCCTCCCCATCGGTCCCATCGGCGATACGTACTCGTATCTGATATCTGTCAGCTGTTGCACCGTGTATAAACAAAGCGAATAAGGGTAACATACCCCTGTGGCCGCTGATGCCCAGCTGTTCGGCAACGTTGACGTATCCTTCGTGCGTGATGCGGCCGCCCGTTTTGATATTCTTGACCATGTCCTCGTCCCCCTGCCAGACGCTGCGACAATACGGGCAAGTCACCTCCCCGCCGCCGGCGCTCTTCCGCTTCGTCTGGGCCCACGTCTCGAAGCACTCCTTGTGGATGTTCTGGCCGCAGGCGGCGCGGCACCAGACGACCGACTCCTTGCTCCCGGCGTCGAGCTCGCAGAAGCAGATGGAACAGTCGCCGTCAATCGGTTTGCGGTTCCTGTCTTCGGACGAGGCGTCGGAGGCGTCGGGGGGGTTCGCGATGGGCGGCGCGTTGGCGAAGATTTCCCGGAGTTCGGTGGTGAGAAGCGCGAGTTGGTACGTATGCTCAAACTTGGCGCGGAGGACACGGGACATGACCTGGATATGTTAAGAACTACGCAGCGATGAGGGCAGGAAAGCAGGCCCGTACATAGATCCAATGCTTGCACTGATGCCCCTTCAAAAAGTGCGGGCAGCTGCACGACGGCCGCTGGGCAATCTTGACGGTGTAGATGTTGCCGGTCGAACCGGCCATGTCGACCTCCTCCTCGGGAACCTCGTCGGTGCCGCATCGTCGTCGCTCGATGACGTAGAATCTCTGGGTGAGAGCTCGGGTGTAGACCTCGCCAAAGTTGCCGGGGGGCTTCGTGCGGAATCGGCGCAGGCGTTTCTCGACGGTAGGGTCGTTCCTGGGCTTCTTGTTCGGCGGCTGGTTTTCGTCGGATTCGGCCTTGCGCTTTCTTCTAGGCGAGGGCGTCGGCGGAGATGTGGTGTAACCGTTGGGATTGGGAGGCGCAAGGTTGTTGCTGGCTGAGCGAGTCGTCGCCCCCGTGTTCGCGTCGGGGAGTCCCATCGTGCTTTGCGGATGGGGTAATTTGGTTTGCCGGTGGTGGTGCCGCCGGTCTCATCGTCGCCCAGCGGCTGGCTGAGTTTGGGTCCAGAGTCCTCCTTATTAAGTGTAGTGGTGTTTCCTGTCAGAAATGACGCGTTCGAGCGGCAGAGTTTAGACTATTCGAACCTCAGGCACCTACGGCGTCTCCATAGGCCTCACCCCACTTAAACTAATTAAAATTGAGCCTTATAGGGTGCATATAGCCACATTTAGTTATATATAATATATATTAGATTTTGCATTTCAATTATATATAATAATTAAGAGTTTTTTAATACTAAGAAGCTATTAGGCTAAATATATATATTATAACAGTTTTATATATTTTAAATTCTAAGATATTTACTAAAAGTATCTCTATTTTAATTTCTTAGAAAATTAACTAGTAGATTACTATTAGTTTTACTTAGGGAAGGTATATATATATATATTATAATATATAGTATACCAATAAAATTAAAGATATTAATATTTATAGTGTATAGCCTATAGATTATATTTAAGCTAGATATAAATATTCTACGTAATAAATTACTTATTACCTAGTAGATAGTAATAACTGGTAGCTAGTTATTACCAGTAACTAGTTTCCACTATTAGGTTATACTATATGAGTAGTATATTATAGGGCCTAAAAGCCTTATAGCTATTCTATTACTAATATTAGTAAACCTTCTTTTTACCCTATAACTTCAATATACTCTATCTCTATATATGAAATAAAGTTAATTAGATAATCTATATTCTTTAATAGAATAACCTTTTGAACCTTCTTCTTTTATTTTAAATAGATATTTTATGCTTCTTTATAAACTATTACGTTATTTATATTACAAGATCTCTCTAAAGTATAATTCAGGGATTCTTTAAGAAAGATATCAGTAAGGTTATTCTGACTAACCTTTAGCTAAAGAATAATAAACCAGATTACCTTAAATTATAAACTTACCTTTATTAGTAGCTATCTTTTAGTTTACAATTACTATAAAGTCCAATTAAGATAATAATTTAATATTTTTAGTAAAAAAAGTATTTATATATATATAGAGATATATTTTAGAGAGGTTAAGAGAAATAAGGATTAATTCTTAACTTAAATCTTCTATTTACTATCTAACATACTTATTAAAGTAGTAATATTATTACTGAAGGGTTATCATTATTATACTATATATAAGAGGTTAAAAAGAATCTTAGGCTGGTAGTCTAAAGTAATATATACTTTATATGTATACTATAGGCTATACCTGGATATTTAGCTAAAGCTATACCTAGGTATCCAAAGTTAACCCCCCTCGCCCGGGTGGGGCCCTGGTAGGCTTTATATAGTATTATATATACAGACTTTTCTATATATTTATAAAAGCTTCTTTTTTACTTCTTAGTTTTAAATAAATAGTATTGTATGCTACCTTCCGGTTAAATAAGTTTAGATTTAGTAAATAAGTTTAGATTTAGCTTTTTATATATTAAGAATTTAGTTTCATTTACTATATAGATAATATTAAGTAGAGTATAGCTTCCCACCAGTAAAATATATAACTTAGTTACATATAGCTTCTAGAATTCAATATTATATAATAGATAACTAACTAATTAATATAAAGAATAATAGAGGATATTAGTGTCCCCCAGAATATTCTTATAGGTAGTAATCTTATAGGTAAACTACTTCAGTAGCAGTTATAATATACTTTAAGCTTCCTCTACTAGAGAATTAATAAGCTTATAAGTAAATTAGTAAGATAAGATATTATAATAGATAGTAACTTCTAGATAGCTACTATAATAGATATCTTTAGCTTATATTAGAATATTCTAGTAACCTCCAGAATAATATTTATTAGAATACTAACCTTTAGGATTAATAATATTACTATATTTTTACTGGTAGCTAACTACTAAAAGAAGTTTCTTTTCCTACCTCTAAAGGTTTTAGGTAAGTAAAAGAAATATTAATTATAAATCTAATAAATAAAAGCTAAGCTTAAAATTAACTATTATTTCTTTAATAATAATTAGGAATACTGATATCTAATTTACTTCTACTTAAATTTTAATTTCTAGTAGGTACTTAAAGTCTTCTATATAGTAGGTAGGCTAGATAACTTTTTATAATTTAGATAATTCTATAAGTTATCTAGATAAAACTTACCTAAATCTAAATAGCCAACTTTATATTATTACCTAGCTATAAAGCTTTAGATAGAAAGAAATAAGTAACTAACTACTTTTCTATCTTAATTTAAGAAGATTTTAGCTAATACTGGGGGATATATATAGCTAAATATAATTTAGAATTTCCTACTAGAGGCTACTATACTTTCCCACCTTAAGAAGTTACATATTATAATTAATCTTTCTATAAGATATACATTTTAGTTATTTAAAATTTAAGATATAATTTAGAAGCTTAAGTATATAAAGAGAATATTTATTACAGAAAAAGCAGGAAGAGGTAGTTAATACTACCCATTTTAGAGATTAGGCTACCTTTAGTAGTCTATATAAGGCTAAAATATAGTTTATTTATAAGTAAATAATAATGTGGGAAGATAAAACCCACGCGTGACTGCAGTTTACAGAATTTATAGTAACAGAATATTAATTACATTACGTACATACGCATACATAATTGCCACCAAAACAATATATAATAATTACCCCTCTTTTAAAGAAAAAGCCACGCCCTCATAATTCCACCTTCTACTCTAAATTGCTATAGTAATATAAGTAACTACTATTGTCACTTACATTTGCCACCACAGCGTTACTAACATAATCATCAGAAACACCATAGTCGCCAGCATTATGATTATCAGAAGCGCCATAGTTACTAACGTAATTATCAGGAGCGTTACAGTTACTAATATAATTAGCAGGAGCGTAATTATTATTATATACCTATTTATTATAAGTAAGCCTCAGGCTATTATTACTATTATTATCATTATTATTATCAGAATTATTATATAGAGGGTAGATACTATAGATTACAGCATAACTACTATAGCCTCTCATAAAAACGTAAATAATATTATTACTTCATATAAATTACATAAATTGTATAGTTAATATTATTATTAAGGTAGATACTATAGCCGGCTTTTTTGCTTACTATATTTACTATACTTACTGTGGATAATATAGTATAATATTATTACCCCACTTAGCCGGAGTCTATGCAGCAGATTAATCCCTATAATTAGGTAGCTGTAATTAATAAAAAGAAATAGGTAAGTAACTGGTAGTTAGTTACTATCTAGGCTAGAATTAATAGAGGTTACTTTATTAATATACTTATTAATATAGGCTGTAGTATTTATATTATTATTAATATTTTTCTTATGAAGAAATTTACCTTCTAATAGTTAATAAGTTAAAGATATAAATAAGGAAATATATTACTAGGTTAATGTTTAGTAATATTCAGAGGATAGCTATTTTAATTTTGGAAGTTAGTAGCTGTTAGTTATACCATACTGTAGGGTATACGGTAACTATACGTAATACTATATATATAGTAGTATATTCTCTATAGCCTACTGGTAATAGATACTTAGTATCCAGCGCCAGCTGTAGCTGAATAGTGTGGTAATTAGTAAGTAATTACTATACTGTAGATCTATAGCCTTATATGGCGCTATATACTATATAACGTAGAAATAATAATAACTAATAACCAGAATACTAATTTATATCTATATAATAAGATTATATATAGTATATAATTACCCTAATAATTAAACTAATACTAATTAGTAGTTAACCTAACTATTATATTACTATACTGTAAATTAGTAAAGCTTATTATATTAGAAGAAGTAATTATAAAACCTTATACCTAAGATTTACGTAAGGTGAAAGATTGTAAAATTTATTACTTAGATACTTTAGATCCTCCCTACTATAGAATCTTACTAGAAGTCTCTAAATTATATCCTAATTTCTTATAGATTACTATTATTAGGATATTAATAACTATATTTAATTTAGTTTTAAAATAAGGTAACTTCCCAATAATAACTGCTAAGAAGTTAATAACTATTATTACTTTATTACTTATAGAAGTATATTTAGTAAATATAATAACCCTCTTTAAGCTATTATTAGATTTTTTAATACTGAAGATTTATAGTATCTTTGGTCTTAACTTCTTAAGAAACTTATATAGCCTCTTGAAAACTTTTTTCCTATTTCTTTTTATGTGGATTCAGTTAAATTGATAATTTCCCCCTACTTTATATCTTTCTTACCTTCATAATAATATCTAAATTAACCCCTATAGGGAAGATACCTACCTTAAGTACCCCTATAACTATAATAACAGTATTATTAGGTATCCCTATACTTATAAAGCTTTACTAATATTTTAACTTAGTATTTTTCGGCTAAATTCTTAATATTAACTATAAAATTATTATGAAAGAGAATTCTCAAAAAGTATCTACCTATTTAGTATACTAAGTTACTTTTTATATTTATATAGAATTTTATAACTTAGAATTTCTTTAGATATTTAAAAGTAACTTTAAGAATTAGCTTACAGTAACCTAGTAACTAGTTAGTATCCCTATAACCTACTATTTTAGAAACTACCTTATAGTATATAATATTAATATTAATAAGGATAGTAATTAAATCTTTATAGTTCTATATTAGCTAAGTTAGTAAGAAGAGTTTACCTTATAGACCTTTACTGAGATTAATAATATTCTAAACTGCTATATTACCCTTAAGAGTAACCTTAAGAAGTATTCTGAATAGGTTAATAATCTTCTAATAGAGGATTTAGATTTTATATTGTCTTTCTGTAATATGTAACTAAAAGTTAAAAATACTGCATCAGTAATACTCTTACTATAAGTAGTTAAAGAGAGATACCTACTGCTAAACTAGCTAGCCTATATATATATTACCTTAGGCGAAAGATTTCTATTATAATAGTTAGTTTTACTAACCTTCTATTGAACTATCTTAAAGCCTCTTTAATGCTAAGAGAATTACTAAAATTATAGCTGAAATTAATCTAGGTCTTAAGAATACTTTCTATACGTTACTGCTACTATTTCTTTCGGCAATATATCTACTAAGTATATTATAGACCTTATAAAGTTATATAATAGAAATATAAAGTATAGTAAAGGCTTCTATAATATTCTTAAGTTAAAAATCTATATATTCCATAATTACTACTTTAAGTTTAGTATTCTATAGTATATATAAATAGAGCTTCTTTGTTAATTATATCTAAAGATAATATTTTTAAGTTTTATTTTAACTACTTAAGTAACTTAAATATTAATTTTATATTTAACTAAATAGTCTAATAGGTTAAGAATTACTTTAAGAATAATAAGAACTAATAACTTTATCTTTCTAATTGGTAAAATATTATCTTTTAAAATATTATTACTAAAAGTCCTAATAAAAGTAAAAAGGAGGCTTTTAAGCTTCTAATCTTAAAGCTTATATATATCTAAAAAACCTTCCCTGCTAAAATCTAAATAGATAAATTCCTCTACCTCTAGCTTATAAGTGTATACTACAGTATACTAAAATACTAGTTAGCTTTTTTTAACCTTATAGTAACTTTCTAGAGTCTCTATAACTAGTAAAGATTTACTATAAGTAATACCTTATTAATCTAAAAGGTATAATATATATAAGATAATAAAAAAATTTACTAAAAGGTAGCTAAAAACTAATTTTAAACTAACTATATATATAACTTACCTTAAGGTAATTCTTAAGACTATAATTATATCTCTGCATATATGCAGCCTTACACTCTAGGTGGCTATTATCCACCTTTAATATTTATATATAGCTATATTAATTAAAAATGCTATATATATAGTAAACTTAGTAATTAGTTTATAAGATATACTTTTAAGAAGAGATATAGTTTATTTAATAGATATAAGTTAAATACTAACTTTAAAATATATTATATAGCAGTATACTAAACTTTCCTTATAAGCTATAAAGATATTAATAATCTTAATAATAATAGCCTTAAGGTTTTACTAAAAGTTAATATTAATAAAGATATTTTTATATAATATTAAATAGATGTTAACCTTAAGGAGAGTTACTTTATAGAATTTACCTTAGAGATATTTTTTATATTATTTTATAGTAAGAAGCCTATTATCCTAAATAGAGGTAAAATTACCAGAATTCTCTAAAATTAGATAGTAGTTTATATTCTTACTAAGAATATTTCTATTAGTAGTAAACTTATAGATAATATTATTATTTCTATATATATCTTTATACTTCAAAGCTACTACTTAAGTACTATATTTTAAGGTATTTTATTTGATTTAAATGCTACTAACTTCTTAACTACTAGATACTTCCAGTTTTCTATATTAAAGTAGTTAGTTATTTCCTCTATTACCCTTATACTTCTATAAGGTAAATTTGTTATAATAGACTTTAGAGAAATTACCCCTATTATAATATTTAAAATAGTTAATATATTCATACCACTTAATATTATTGGATTTTATATAGTTTCTTATAATATATTCTTCCTTCTCTATCTTATAGATAGAGATTATTTTAGTATTATATTTAATAATATTTATAATAAGCTTCACTAGGGTAAAAAGATTATACCTATTATTTAAAAATAGAGGTATCTATAGGTACTTATTAATAAGGAGAGAATAATTACCTCTATATATCTTATAGAGATAGAAATATAAAGATTTTATTACTATTTTGGATACCTAGCTGTAATATTCCCCTATAATATTCTTAATAAAGTGGAATATTCAGTTAAAGAGTATACTTTTAAGGCTCTTAAGAGATACTACTACTACTATAATAAGCTTAGACTTTAGCTATAAACCTCAGTTATTATATAAGTAGTATATATATATAGGCTGTAAGCTTACGTCTATAGCGTCAGACTTAGGAATAGTAGCAGGAGATACAGAATTTATATACTATACTATCCTTCACGATCTGGAGTGCTACTTTTATAATTAAGATACTCTTCATACTGTAGATCTGCGAATATAGTATACTTTATTTAATATATTTTTCTAGAGTTTTCCCCCTATTTTCTATTACTGAAGGATTAGGTTTAGAGGAGGTTATTTTATTTTATTTATTTAGTTATTTCAGTTTATGCAGCTAATATCTATTTTAATAGTATTTAGAGGTAAATATATCTCTTCTTAGTTCCTTATAGATTAGGATAAAGAGATACTCTTATACTATCTTAGATAAATTAAAATCAAAAATTATAATATAATATATTATCTTAACTAGCTAGATAATATTAAGAATCTTAAAATTTATGAATAAAGTTTTTTTGAATTCTATATAGCTATAATAAGTTTATTTATAAACTTAATATTAATAAATATTAAAGAATAAGAACTATATTCTAACTATAAATTAGTAGGAATATAGAAGATTCTGAAAGTAATATAGAGACTTGAAAATATATCTATCCTTTTTATAAAGTAAAATAAAGCTTCTAATTTAACCTAGAAAGTAGTATCTAATTTACAATAATATAATAAAGAAGATAAAGAAGAACTATATATAAAATCAGAAAATCCTGAATAGTTTATTAAGCTGAAGGGAGTCTTACGGAACTAATAAATCTAATAATATTAACTTACTTAACCCTTATTAAGAAGTAGTAAAATAATATAAAGAAAGTAAATTAATAAGGAAATAGATTACTTATAAAAAAAGAAGATTTATAGAAAAGTAATAAAAATATTATATAATGTATTATAACTAAAAGTAGTAAGAAAAAATAAAATATAGTAGATATAAACTTAGGATACTAATATTAAAGTATTAAGTAGAGGAGTAGATTTATAAGCTTAATTCTATATAAAGGTAAGAGTAAAGTATTCAGGAGAGCCTAAAATAAAAAATACTAGAGAGATTAGTTCTAATTAAAATAGCTATCCTCTTATATAATATTAAGATTCACTTTATTATTATATACTAATAATTGAAAAATAACTAAAAATATAATAATTACTATAATAACTACTAAATAGTTAGATATTAATAAGAAGAAAACTTCTAAGTTTCCCCAGCTAACTATTACTAATTCCTTTTTTAATAGTCTAGCTTTTATAAAAATCTAACTCTATATAATAGATATTCTAAAGGAATTAGGAGATACTTTTTTATCTAACTATAATATAGACTAAGATCCTTAAGTTTCTACCCCTAAGGTTTCTAATATTTTACTTAACTATCTAATAACTATAGGGGATTTTATAATACTCTATAAACTTCAGTCTACCTAGCTAATAATAATAAAGATAGTTCCTTAATCTAAGAATATCCCTAAGTTTATAAATAATAATATTTCTTACTTTCTAGATAATTATAAAGTTATATCTAAGATATTATATAAACTAGAATGTAAAATAGTTACTAAAGTCTCTTTTTACTATAGTATATAGTATAGATATACTATTAAAGTTATAATAACTAATAAGTATATTTAGAAGGATATTAGAGATACCTTAATAAGTATCTATAATATTATAAACCTTATAGCTAGCTGTAACTTTAATATGAAGCTTTATATTATAAGCTATAATACTAACTTAGCTTCTAATAATTTATCTGGAGTAGTAAATTACCTAACTACTATAAATAACCTTAGAGAGAGAGTAAGAATCCGTAGGAATATTACTTTACCTAATATTAATCTTATCTATATTTTCCTATACTAACTCCTACTTTTATCCCTTGAGGAGATCGCTAGGAATCTTTACTATAAGATCTCTTAACTAGCTAAGATATCTTAGAATTTATTTAAGTGTTTATTAGTCTGATAGGTAAGTAACTAGATCCTCCTTAAGTTATTAACTAGTTAGCTAGCTTCTATAAAAACTTTAGTAGCTTCTATAAATATAGCCTCTAGGTCTAAGGTTATAAAAGCTGCTAAGAAAGTTAATATAGTTATAGATAAGCTTAGTCCTAATAGTAAGTAGCTTTTAAGTTAGTTTAAAAACTTAAGTTTCAACTAGATAACTATACTAAAATAGAAGCTAGCTTATAGAAGCTTATAGATAGTTTTAGAGAGACTTAGAGCTTAGTAGCTAAATTGTATACTATTAAGCTGAGTGATTATAATAATTATATAGTTTATACTATAGATTTAGCAGTTTAGTATAGTAATACTTATAGAGGCAAGCCTTTTAGGAGAGGAGGAGGTAGATATTAGAATTAATCTGATTTTCAGAATAATAGAAATTAGAATTAATTTATACTAACTACTTCTATACTATATTACTAGTGTAAGATAGATAGTTACTAAAAACTTATATATTAGTAGCTATTATAATATACTTCTGAAGGTATTTACTACTTTAATATACTTAACTGTTACTATTATATTAGATAGATTTACTAGAGCTTAGAAAGAATTAAAAGTAATATTATTTTTAATAGATAAATTAGTAATTAGTCTGACTGTAAGATAGTTCCTCTCTTTATTATCAAGAGATTTTAGTAGTTTCTAGTAACTTAGCTAGTAATATTCTATAAATAATCTTAGTATACTAACTTCTAGAGCCTACTATAATAGTATAACTAGAGTAAAATATAATAGTAGTTTACTAACGCCAGATTTTAAGATAAACGTCAGACTACTTAAATTTAATTAATAATATCTACCCCTATAGAGATTCTATAGAGAAACTAACTAGTATTAGAAAAGAGGGAAAACTAAATAGAAGATATTTATATAGTTCTGGATATTATAATAGTTAATTCTATATTAGTAGAGTATATTAATATAATTTTAGAGAAAGTTTAGAGGAAGATAGCTTCTAAGGAGGTTAAAGTAGTAGAGAGGATAAAGCTAACTAATAACCACTATTTACTATATAACTTACGTAAGCTAAAAACTACTATATTTATAAACCTAATTATTTTACACTAAGAGCTTATAACTATATAGATATTTAAGAGCATAAAGGTAATAAAGCTTATATCTGACAATAAGGAGATAATATCTAATATAGAGGAGCTATCTTACTAATAGCCTACTTAGAAGAGTAGTAAGAGTGAGATTTCTATATTTATAGTTCTAATTAGTAAAAAGAACTAGAGCTTTATATATTATATTTATTATAAAAAGGTTAGTAAGTAAGTTTCAGTTCCTAAGAAGCTACTTTACTATAACTAACCTATATATACTTAGGTTAACTATATATATATAAAGATAGTTATAGATAGTTTCTTTAGTAATAAAGAGAATCAGAATATTTTTCTTCCTATAGATAAGGATTTTATAGAACTTTATAATAAAGTTAGAAAGTAGAGTTAGGTAATCTGTAAATAGATAGAGCACTGGAATTGTGAGTATACTAAACTATAAATAATAATAGCTTCTCTACTTTCTGGAATACTTAGTAATATAGGGGAAATATATTTACAGACTGAATCTAGTAATATTATATAGAGTTATAATATAGATATTAAGGTAGTAGGCTCTATAGTTAAGATTATCTCTATAGTAGATTAGATAATAATAATTTTAGTGATAATTTACAACTTTATTATAATATATTTCTAGATTAATATTTAATTTGTAAATCTAGTAGATTCTAAAGTTTACAAAATTATAAATATAAGCTCTATAATTAATATTATCTCTAAAGAGTATATATAAGTAGCTAATTTATAGTTTTATATAATTCTAATAAAGCTAAGTCTCTATAATATTACTAATATTAATTATATAACTAATTTCGCCAGAATAATAATAGAAAATATTTAGTTAGGTAACTACTATATCTCTAATATAGGATTTTTTATTACACCTAAGGGTTATATTATAAAGAATTTAGTTTTAGATACTTTATTTATTATTAAAACCAGAATAATACTAGATTATACTCTAAACTAGATTATAGATATATTTTAGTCTGGAAATAATAAGCTGAATATTTTATTATTATTTTATATACTTAACTTAATAGCGAAATTCTATAATATTATTATAGATATAGGTAATTCTAACTAGATTTAAAAAGTATATAGCTTTTCTCTTTCTATAGAGAAGGAAAACTAGTAGCCTCTATTAATAACTTTATATTAGTAGAAAGCTATTCTTTTATGGGAAAAGATAGTTAATATAGGGAAGAAGAGGAAGAAGAATTAGATATACTACTACTTAACTTTAATTTAGATTTTACAGATTTCACACTATAGCTGTAAGATTAGATACTAAAAGAAGTTTAGATATAGCTAGATAATAATAAAGAAGTTATTATAATAATTAATAATTTAGAGAAGAAGTTTTAAGAGATTTTAGAAGTTTTAGTTTACTAAGTTATTAAGCTATAAGTTTAGAAGATTTACTATATTATTATATCTCTTAGAAAATATAATTTAGACTATCTATCCTATAATAGTAAGTATCTCTATAGTTTTTACAGACCTAAAGTTTCAGTATAGTAAGCTTTAGCGAGAGGAAAGAAAAATTAGAAAAGTTTATATTAAAGAAGTTAAGAGATAGTAGTAATATTAAATATTATATTTAATAAATAGGAGGAAAGCTTCCTAGGTGTAACTAAATATATAGTAGTAGTAGATATATAGGGAGGATTAGTTAAAGATATTAATATAATATATAAGATAAAAGATAAAAGAATTAACCTAGTTAATAATATACTATCTAATAGGATAACGCTAGAAGGTAACCTTAAGTGGAAACTAAAAGTATAAGTAGAAATAGAAAAAATTATTAAGAATAATCCTAAAGGATAATTTATAGATATAATTATACTAAAGTTTTTAAAAATTACTACTAGGAAATATCTAACTCTAGAATATCTAAATAAAATTATAAATTCAGTAAATTACTTATATAAGCTAGAGAAAAAACTTCTAATAGAAATCCTAAAAGTATAAAAGTAGAATTTAGCTTATAATTTTAGCTATTATAGTAAGCTACTTAAGTTAGTAATATTATTATAGATAATAAAAACTATCTTATATAAAATATAATACGTAAAATCTATTTTAATCTCTAAGGGACTAATTAAAGATATTATTAAGATCCTCAGAATTTATATTTAGAATAGGATTCTAAAGTATAACTATATTATATACTAAAATCCTTTCTTTTTCATCAGAAAGAAGAATAATAAGATAAAACTTATTAACTTAACTATAAAACTTAATAGCATTATAATTTAAAATATAGAGTTACTACTCAGAGTAGATAAACTCTCAGAAGATTTCAATATATATGAGCTTTTATCCCTTCTTAATATTTTTTTAAATTATAATGAGATTCCTCTTAATCTCAAAAGTAAGACCTTAACTATATTTATAACCCTATTAGATTTACTAAGATACTATATTTTACCTATAGGAGATACTAACTTTATTATCTAGTTGATAAAGATTATAATAAAGATCCTCTATAATTTAATTCCTAACTATTATAAAACTTTCCTAGATAATCTAATAATTAAAAAGCTAATAATAATATATAATAGAGAAAATAACCTATATTACTTAAATATTTATAGATATATTCTAGAGTATATTTAGAATATTAATAGGATTCTAGTGAATATTAAACTTACTACCTATATTATTACAGTAGCAAAATTATAATAGATATAGGAAACTATTACTATTATAAGCTATATCTATAGGATATATAGCTAACAATCTAAAAAGTCTAAAATCACTAATATAAAGAGTGGAAGATATATTATAATATCTATAAAGTTTATTTATTTCTAGATATTACTACCTTTTATTAAATCTAAATAAAGAATTATTCTGCTATTATTTAGCTACTTAATAACTTACTTAAGAAAAATATTCTTTTTTAATAATTTAACCCTCAGAAGATAGTAATAAGCTAACTATAGAATAAGTTTTATAATATTCCTATACTTATTTCTATTAACTATAACTAAGAGGGAGGTTAGATTTACTTAATAGTAGACGCCAGTAAAATCAGCTAGGATATAGTTTTTAGATAATTCATTAAATAGAAAAAAACTTTCACCCACTATAGAAATAGTTTATTTACAAACCTAGAACTTAATTATAACGTAGGAAAGAAAAAGTTTTAGAATATATTAAAAACTCTAAAGTAAATTTATAACTATCTATATAGCTAGTATTTTCTACTAGAGATAGATATGAAAATACTGGTAGCTTAACTTAATAGTGTAGCCTCAGATCTTCCAGAAGCCCTTATTATTCACTAGATATCTTAAATATAGATATTTAACTTTAAAATCTATTATATTAGTAGAATAGTAAACTCAGCAGCTGATAGGTTATCTTGGAAACCTTCTAAGCCTTCTAACAAAATTAATAATATAGAGGAGGGGGATATTAATAACTAAATTAATAAGTAAATCTTCTTTACAGATATAAATACTTAAGCTTTCTTTAATAAAACTTATTCCCTTAGTAATAAGTAATATATTAAGGAGGTTTTTAATATAGATATCACTCTAGCTACTAGTAGTAATATAGACCTAAAACTAATACTCCCCAGCGCTATATTAAGTAATTTACAAACCTAATTATATAAATCTTAATAGATTACTTACTATTTAGTAACTCTAAAGAGGCTACTTAATATTAACCTAACTTATTTTAGAGCTTCTAGGTATAAAATATTAACTTTTTAACTATATAATTAACTACTTTTCACTAAAGCTACCCTATATAAACTAACGCTATAGTAAATAGAAGATAATCTTATAATTTATCAGAAGCTTATTATTATAGTATATAATTAAAGTGGGTATTATAACTAAGAAGTAATTTTTTACAGGCTAGCTGACTAATACTACTGGATAGATATATATAGAGAGATTTATAAGATAGTAAAATATTATCCAGACTATTAATTATATTAAGCTTAATATACTAGTAACTTTTACAGCTTTATAACTCTATAAAAATACTTATTCAGCTATATTAATTTAGATATTCAGAAAGTAAGTAAATAGTATCTTATTAAAACTAGAGATACTTTCATAAAATAATTAGAAATAAGATAGCTAAATAAAACCATATTAAAAACTATTATAAAATTCCTATAAGAAGAAGTTATTATATAATATAATCTCTATAGTATACTTATTATTAATAGTAACCCTAAGAATAAGTAATATATTATTAAATTCAATAAGTAGTATAGTATAAAGTAATAGATTACCTCTACTTATAACCTACAGGCTAACAGAATTATTAAAGTTAGTTACTAGCTAATTACCTATACTTTATTAGTATAGATAGTAGGGAATAGTAATAAAGACTCTCGCTTCCTACTACTTATAATACTATTTACAGATTAGATAATAATTTAAACCTTAATAAGATATACTTCCTTCTACCTTAAGTATAGATATAAGGTAATTATACTAATTAAGATACTAACGTCTATATAGAGGGTTTTAGACTGAACGTCAGTATAAATAAAAGAGGAGGAATTATAACTACAAATTAGAATATTTACTTAGCTAGAAAAGAATAGAGAGAATACTATAAGGATAATTACAAACTAATATAAGAAAGCAGCTAATAATTTCAATACTTATCAAGCTAATATCTTTCAAGAAGATAGACTAGAAGTTAGAAGTTTTATATTAATTTATAATATAAAGTAAGCTATTAATAAATTATTAAAATATAAACTTAAATACTAATAGACTAAGTTTTTTTATATACTATTATATATACTAAACTCTTCCTTATATAAACTAGTAATTCTATCTAGAGAAGAGATTTAAAGTTTAACCTATAGTAGAAACTATCTATAGAAGTTTATTTAAGTATCAGCTGGATACTAGGAACTTACTAATCTCAATATATATAGATCTAAACTAGAGTTAGAACTAGAGAGAGTCTTCCCAGCTGAAAGAGAACTAATAGCTATTAAGGAGAAAGAGAATATAGAGGAACCTATAATCCCTAGTGAAAGTAATAATAATAATAATATTATATTACTAACTTATAGATAAATATATCTCTTAAATATTAGAAAGATTACTAATCTAATACTGAAAGATCTTATATTTAAAGTTTATCTTCTAGATTTAAGTTTAGAGAGGAGGGAAGTATATTTTAAATTACTACTCTAAAACTTAGATTTCTCACCTATTAGTACCTAAAGTATTCTTATACTAATTCGTAAGCTTATAAGATAGTTTTATTTATATTTCCTTTCTTACTTTATACTTCATAGGGATTCTGTTTTTTCTATTTTAGGATTAGAAATTTTAGATTTTAGGATATTCCTCTAAGTTTTAGGAAGGAAAACTATAGAATTAATATTACTATTTTACTATTTCTACTATTTTAAATAGTTAAAAGCTAGCTTTAGATTTTAATAATTAAAATATTCTTATCTTCTTTTTATAGAAAAGAAATATTTATTTAATTATAAAGAGAGAAATATATATTTAAGAAAATATATTAAAAGCTAAAAATAGTTAGGAGATTAGTTTCTATTTATATTGTTAGATTTATTATTTATTTACTATTTCTTTTATTTTAATATTTCCTTTATTTCTCTATATTTTAACTGAAAGTTCCCTACTGAACGACTATAATTTCTTATTATATCTTAATATCCTTTTAGATTTAAGAAAGTAGCTTTTCTTGAGGAAGCTAGAGAAGAAGCTCTTACATAAAAATATAGATAATATATATAAATATAGTATTAGGAATATTATAGATCTTCTTTTACTTAGGAAAAACAATATTAAGAAAGTGAGGGAAATTAAGATAAGCTACTTCTACTATTTTAGTTTTCTTAAAACTCTAAGGAATTTTAAATTTAGATATAGGAAAACTATTATATTCCCCACTCAGCTAATAAGTATTATTAAGATATATATAGCTATAACTCTATCACTATTAGATTTTAATATACTTAAAACTATAAGTCTCTTAAGTTTTATAGAAGAAATAATTAATATAAAAAGTTCCAGAAAGAGATATATACTTAAAAGAAGATTTATAAACCTAAGAGTTAGTTTTATTATTACATATAGTATAAGCTTACTCTTTATAGTAGCTGTAAGATATTATATTCTAACTACTATACTTCTAGATAAAGAAACTATATATAGTAACTAGCTAACTGAGAATCTTTTAAGCTTATAAGCTATCAGGAAAGATAATACTCTAGTAAATAAAAACTTAATAATAGAGCGTAAATATCCCTATAGTATATAAATAGACTCTCTTATAATCCTAATAACCTATAAGGATATACTAAAATATTACCTATATAACTTAAGGATCCTTATTAAACTGAAGCTTAGATATAAATGTAACCTTGAAATATTTATTCTAAGAAATAATAAGATATAGAAATATAAAACTAGTAATTACCTAATAATTAGTTAGCTTATAAGGAAACGCTAAATAAGTAGGGAACTTACTATTAACTTAGCTAATAGAATTATAATTTATAGATATATACTACTTACCAGTTTCTAAAATATAGAGTAGCTAATATTAGAAATTATATAGAAGGCACTCATTCCCTAAATTTACATAAGCGAGAGATATTAGTATTCTTACTTAGGACAAGGTAATAATGCTAAAATATAATAGAACAAAGTTAATTACAGATAAAGTAGAGTAGAAACTAGAGAGTTATAAATAAGAGAGAGAGATTAAGAAGGTAAAGGTTAGAGGAAGTATTTTTATACTTCTTACTATAGTAAATATATAGTTATAGTTAGTAAGTTACTAAAAATCCAGCTAATTATAAGGAAGGAATCTTTTTATCTAAAGGGAAGATAATATTTCTTAAGTAAATTAGCTAAAAGCTATATATTTATAAACCTACAGACTATTTAACTAGATATTTTTACCCTCTAATAAGATTTTAACTTTCTCTCTTAATATTAATATTAATATTCTAAACTTCCTAAGTTTACTGAAATACCTACTTTAATAAACGCTTCTATTATTATAAGCTTTATTAATCTTATAGTTTAGATCTATAAATTACCTCTATATTACTCTCTTAACCTTCTCCCTAACTTTTATCTACTTAGTAATAACTTTCCCTTATAATACTATAAGTTTAATAGAATTACCTACCTCTAAAAATACTTATATATTAAATATTAATTAGTGCCACTAGTAACTTATAGAGCTTAGAGCCTCCTATCTACTTCCAGATCTAAAGATAAGGATAGAACTACTACTAATAATATCTTCTAGAAGCTAATTCTATTAAGAATACTTAAGGGATTATAATAATTAGCTTCCTCTTTAAGCTAGTATCTATAAAGAATAACTTACTCACTTTAATATTAACTTTAAACTACTGATAGATAAACTTCCTTACTAGCTTAAACTAGGAAGTATTATAATAATAAAGTTTTTACTAAATTACTTCTAACTAATAGTAACTTAGGATAATTACGCTATAAATATAGATAAGCTTTTAGATTATCTTCCTAGTCTCTATAATCTCCTTAGCTAAATTAAGCGATAGGAAAAACTAATCTGGGATATTTAGAGTGTAAACTTCACCTAGGTAATATAAAACAATATAGTAGATATTTTAGTTTACTATATTAAAATTAATAAGAATCCTTAAATATTAGTTATTTAGTATAGTAAAGATTATAAGTGAGAGTAATTTATGATTTTACTCTTCTTCTATAAGTAAGGAAGTATTTTAATATAGATAGGTTTTCTTATAGACTAATAATAAGACTATATATAATATTACAATATATAATAGTCTGATAGGTAAGATAAGGGGAGGTTTATTTTAGTATTAATATTTACAGACCTATATATAAGAAGTAGTAGAGTGAAGCTATAATATTTAATAGTTAGACAGACTTATATTATATTAATTTCTAGCTACCCTAAGTAAATTTCACTTATAGTCTTTTTAGACTAAATATAATAGATTCTTACTATTAGTAAGATTCCACTCAGAAGCTGTAATTATAATAATATACTAACTACTTAGTAAGAGAAACTTACCTAAGAGTTTTACTTAGTTATATCTAGTAGCTAAATATTAATATTAGAAAGAATAATATAGGAAAAATAGGATATAGAATACTACTAAGATAATAAAACTAACAGAGATAAGTAAATATAGCAGATTTAGAATAACTTAGCTAAGTATTTTAATATTACTCTCACTAAGATAACTATATTACCGCCTATATTAATACTAACTTTAGTATTAAGTTTTATTCTAGCAAATAAAGTATAACTAACGCCAGGACCCTCTGAAAGGTATTTATAGATTCTATAGCTACTTATTAAACTTAATTCTCTATTGAAATCAGTCTGTAATATAATCTAGCATACTACCTATAGGGGTAAGCTTCTAGAAATATAGATTAGTTAGCTTCTGTAAGTATCTCTAGGAAGCTATAAGTAAGAAAATAAGAATATAGAGAGGTTACTCTACTTTATCTCTAGCTTCCATAATTAGAGGGTTAATAGAGAACCTTACTTCCTTAAAGCTGATAAACTAAAGCTAGTTATTAATATACTAAATAGAGGAATAAAATCTATACTGAATAATAAATACTTTTTTATAGTAGAAGATTAGTATAGAGATAGTGAGAGTTTATAGAGCTATTTTCTAAGTTACTATAGCGTGAGCCTAGGAATTAACTAATAAGATTCTATAATATAATAATATATAGTTAAAAATAATACTAATCTATATAATACTGAGGGTATTTTACAGATAGAAAAGTATTTAGATTTATAGAAACTAGATACTTTTTTTCATATAAGTCTGTAAGAAAGCCTTACTATCTGTTAGTCTACTAAGATAGCTAATTTATAGTATTTAGAGGGTAGCTATAATATTAATAATAATCTTTTTAAGTATAATTAGAGAGAAGTAAGTAACCTAATAACTAACCTATAAAATATAGATATTACTATATTCCTTATCAGTAATAATAATATATACTAAGTAAACCTTATAGTTAACTAAACTATAGGTAGAATTTATTATTCTAACTCTATATAGGAAGATTCTAATAATAATTACTTTGTTAAAATAGTAAACTAACTATTATAATTCTATTTTAATACTAGTATATTACTAGATATAATTAAGCTACTATAGGTAAATACTTAGGTTATATCTATAGGTCCTCAGTCTAATCTATTTACCTATAGCTTTTAAGTAATAGAATAGTCTAGAGTTTTTATTTAGGATAGAGTTCTTAATATTATTAGCTCTCTATAATACTTATCTAATAAGTAGTATTAGTAACTAAATAAAGTTCCCTTAGTTTTACGCTAAAAGTTAATTATTAGTAAATACTTTAAACTTTATATTAATATCTATAGGAATTCTCCCTCGTAATTAGTGATACAGACTAAGAATAACTACTAATACTTTAGATACCTATTACTAGTTTTCAACAATATTCTATTATAGCTATTAGGAGAGTATTTACAGACCTAAATATTAATCCAGCCTAATATACCACAAAAGTTAACTATATCTAGATATAAAAAGATAATACTAAGACTATAGTAAATAACCTAAAGCAGATTTTAATAATCTAATCTAACCTCTATAGTAGTAGTCTAGTGAAGCTTGAGAGCTAGACCTCTTTCATATAATCCTCCTAAGCTAGTATCTCTAATATCTATTTATTATACTCTCTTAGTATTAATCCTCTATCTACTAAAGTAAATTCCACTATAAGCTAATTACTCCAGACTGTAAAGCTTTATATAACCCTCTAACTATATAAAAGAATAATTTATATACTAGTAAATTAACTACTGAGTCTAGATTAAATAGAATACTCCACCTAAGTCTACTATCTATATATTTTCGCAACTACTATAATAGGGAGGTTAGCTATAATTAGTCTAAAAGCTACTTTAGGATAACTATCAGTATATATATAATAAGTAGATAAAGCTAACTAGTAAGGATAAAATAAGAGAGGAGAATATACTACAATAGCTAGAATAAAGATAATTAAGATAATATAGATAATTTTATTAGATTTATAATATAGAGTTTACTATAAGTCTAAAGGAAGGATTATAATAAATCTGGATCTTAGCTATAAGCTTTAGTTATTATATAAGTAGTATATATATATAGACTATAAGCTTATATCTATAATACTAGACTTAGGAATAATAGTAGCAGATACAGAATTTATATACTATACTACCCTTCATAATCTAGAATACTACTTTTGTAATTAAGATGCTCTTTACGCCGTAGATCTGCGAATATAGTATACTTTATTTAATATATTTTTCTAGAGTTTTCCCCCTATTTTCTATTACTAAAGGATTAGGCTTAGGGGAGGTTGTTTTGTTTTGTTTATTTAGTTGTTTCAGCCTAAGCAGCTGATACCTATTTTACTGCTACTAAATATATAGTATAACTTCCTTATACTTCTAATTTGCTATTTAAAGTAATATTAACTTTAATATTAAACTTATTATTTATATTATCTATATTATTAACTATAATATACTTTATGTTATTAATATTACTATAGTATTTAATATTACTTAATCTTTACCTAACCTATTAGTAAAAATAATATAGAAGATTTTTAAGATATATTAGATTAATATATATTAAGGTTTTTTTAATTTTATTATTACTAATATAAATATAATTTTTCAATTTAAAGATTTTAAATCAGAAGTAAAAACTCTAAAGTTAATAGTTTATATTATATTTATTAGGAGGGGCTGATAGCTTACTCTCTATTATAACTATTAGTGGATATATTACCCTCTGAAGTATAACTTCAGTCCTCCCACCCCTCTACTAACTACTATAGCTAGCTTTAAGTTAATCTGAAGCTAAACCCCTCGCAGTTATAGTAACTAGTATACCCACTCTATGTTAATTTTTTCGCAAATAATAAATAACTAATAACTCCTTCTATATTAACCTTACGTCCTTCTCTTATATTCTTACGCTTTTATAATATCTATATATAATTTAAATATCTTAAGAGATTTAATTACTACTAACTATAGCTACTCTATTTAAATACTTATTATAACCTTAATATCTATAACCTTAATATCCTCCAGACCCCCCAGACGAAACTTCACGCTCTTAATATAAAAGCTTTCTACTACTAAAATAAAGGTTTTCCACTACTAATATAAGTTAACTTATAATCTCTATATAAGTATAGTAAAACTTAGTTTACTCTTATTAGTAAATAATTTTAATATTTTAATTAAGTATAGCTAATATATAAGTAATAATAGTATAGATATAAATATATTTAGTATAGCTATATAATATCTAAAACTCTATTAATTATAATATTATTATATTCTAAAATATCTAGTAACTAATATAGTATATTAATATTAGGATACTATCTAATTAATAACTAATCTCTAAAATTATTAGCTTAATATAGTATATCATAGGATAGCTAGATAACTTTCTTCTAAATTTCTAGAGTCTATTTATTAATATTAGTATTTATAATATTATTTAAACTTTCTGGGAGATATAAGTATCTCTAGTTATAGGAGTTATAATAGAATATATAGTTATCACTATTATATTCTCCTAGTTATAAGTAGCTATATAGATTTAAGGGGAATTTCAGTTTTATTATAAAGAATATAGAAGAATAATAAATTATAGAATATTTAGCTTTCACAGGCTCTCTATTTTATTTTATCTTTAAGAGGTTTATAAAGATTCTTAACTCTATAATTTTAGTAGTTACTTTTAGCTATATATATTAAACTCTAGCCTCACTGAGGCTCTCACTATATAGATTATTACTATAAGGTCTTCCTCCGCTATAAGGTTAAATATTATAACTAGGGGTATAATTATCTACAACAATAGGTAATTTTATTACTATTTAAACTAGTTGTAAGCTAGTATTAGTATAAATACTATTACTAGATAAATTTTACAGTTAGAATTATATATAGAGTGAAGAGCTTAGATACTACTATAGGTACAGAGCAAAAGTAACTAAATATTATACTTATTAAGATACATAATAGTGTTAGTAAAGTTAAGTATTACTATATACTTCTATATTATATATATAAGATTTACTATATAAAGTTTTCTATTACTACTTAAGAGGTATTTCTTTAGGTAATATATAAGGTAATTAATAATACTACTATTTTAAATAGCTTTATATCTATACTGCTTGTTTTTAGAGTATAATTATACCTTATAGAAGATTTAACTTCCTTTCTGGATATTATTACCTAAGCTTAAGCTATATAAACGATTATAGAGGAGGTTTGCTATAAGTATACTAAATATACCATTAATATTAATTTAGTAATATATAATAATTTAAATACCTTTTATATAATAACTTTTCTGCTCCAGACTCTTATATATATATAGTAAGAGAAAAAAGACTAGTAAAAGCTATATCCTCTTATTACTATTTGCAGTAAGATTTATGTTTTTAAGCTACCTTATAGCCCTTAAGAGTTTTAATTAATAACTATAAAATAGTATTTTAAAGATAGTAAATAAGAAATTAATAATAGTGTAACTATAGTTATAGCCTTATAAAAGTTAATATTTATAGCTTTATATACTAACCTTCAGTTAGATTAAGAATCTTTAAGTAATTTAATAGTAAATAAAGATTTATGATTCTATATAGCTGCTTTAATTTTGTCTGTGGCTATCCCTAAGATTCTAAATGTATAGCTAATATCTTATACTGCTTTTATTTTAAGAGAAAATAATATCCTTCCTTCTTAAATAGTTAGTAATTTACTATTTTAACTTTAAATATTTTAGATTAGGCTGATGCCTCTAAGTTGTATAATTTGTAGGTATATAGTTAGTTTGCTACCTCTAGAATTTAGCTAAAAGTTTTATTTTATAGTGTATCTTGAAGTTAAGAAGTAGTTAGATCTAGTATTCTGACTTACTTTTTATATAAAAGGTATAATTATAATATCTAGCTTGCTGCTTAAAAAGTTAATTAAAAAGGAGGTTGAGAATATTATTAATAATAATATCATAAAGATTATCTAATATAATTCTGTTTTCTATAAGGACTATAAGTACTTTAAGTTTTATAATATTAATAAGATTAAAAATAAAAGTATTAATAAGGTATATAAGAAGTTTAAACTTATAATTTAAGGTTTTAGAGATTATAGTAAGTTTGAGATTTTAATATAATTGCTAATAATTTAGTGGAGTAGCTAATAGTTGATTTTAGCTATAACCTTAATTTTCCTTAAGTATAAAGGTATAATAATATAGTTTTGCAATATGATTTAGACTTATACCTAAGCTAAAATGGAGCTTATAAGGTATATTATAGCTAATTTACCTCCATAGCTTAAAAGGTAGTATTCTCTGGATGTTATAATAATTATTATTAAGCTACTTTATTGCTTTATTAAGGCTGGAATCTACTGGTAGGTAACTTACTTTATATACTATAAGGAGAAGTTATAAATAGAGACTTTAATATATAATTTATTTTTTCTTATCTTATATACTTAAAATAATGTCTTTAGTCTTATTAGTATATAAACTGATAATATTCTTAGCTTCTCTAATATAGTATTTTCTTACTGAGAGAATAAGAAGCTTAAAAAAGCTTTATTTAAAGTAAAGATGAAAATTATACTTTTGGAGATTATATTCCTTATATTTAATGGAGGTATTCTATTACTTTATAGTGATTACCTCTACCTACGTTAAAAGTTTTAAAGGTAAAAACTAATTCTTATTAATATATATGCTGCATCTAAGGCACTTAAGAAGGTGTATATTAAATAATATGTGTATAGTGCGTATCTTGCCTCTATATGCTAACTGGAGGTTTTATTTAACCTCTTATATATAGTATAAAAGTAATAACCTTTAAGTGATAATACTCCCGCACTTAATAAATAGCTTAAGTGGTAAATAGAATATCTTAACTAAGACCTTAACTTTATATTACTTAACGTTTCTAAGGTGTATTTGTATACTTTCATTAATAGCTTTATTGCTAATAATATTGATTTTCTATTTTAACTGGAATTTATAATAATTTTATGTTAAGAGACTGTAACTAATAATAGCTAGTTTAACCTCTATAGCAACCTTATATATTACTTATCTACTAAAAGTAAGAAAGTTACCAGAAGTATACTTACCTTAGAGATTTATATTATAGTAGCTAATATAAATTTCATCTATATTATAGCCATATTACTTAAGAAGATTCTTAAGTATTAAAAGCTTTTTTAGATTCTAATTATTATATATATTAATTTATACTTACTTTATAAGTACCTTATAAAGCTTAGTATTACTAAGGGGAAGTATCTAATAATTAATATTATAACGTTAAGGTAATTATATAAGTGCTGTAAGTTTTATAAGATATAGTGGATTAATCGAGATAATAATATTACTAACACCTTTATAAAGAATACTCTAAATTGCCTCCTTAAGAGATTTAATAGTTTAAACTATATAATTATTTAAATACAGAAATAGGTAACTTAAGTGAAGTAGATAAATAGGTATTTAGATATTATTTAGGCAAAAGGATATAAATTACAAAAGATACTATTTTTTATATAAATAGATAGGCACCAGAATATATAATAAAAAGAAAAGTTACTAGTGTTAGTTACACTATACCGTAGGATATATAGTAACTATATATAATACTATATATATAGTAGTATACCCTCTATAGCTTACTACTAATAGGTATCTAGTATCTGACGCCAGCCGTAGCTAAATAGTATAATAATTAGTAAGTAATTACTATACTGTAAATCTAGAGTCTTACATAACGCTATACGCTACGTAATATAGAAATAATAACAACTGATAGTTAGAATACCAGTTTGCATCCGTACGACGAGATTATGTATAGTATGCAATTACCCTGAAGATCAAACTAATAGTAGCTATATATAGAAAATTTATTTATATATTATAGAGGGCTTCTAGCTGCTTCTATATTTTAGGTAGCTATAAATAAAGAATAATTATATTATTCATAATACTAAAATCTAATAGATAGCTTATAGGAATAATAGTATAATAGCTAACTTATAATATTAAGATATATTAGTATAAGTTAAGAAGATCTGGTTAGCCTACCTACTTAATATTAACTTACTTATATTTATTTACTAATATACTATATAGTATACTGGTAATATACTAAATTCCTAATAAGTTATATTTATTAGTTTTATAGATATTAAGAAAGAATTTACCTTAAAGGTGGAAGTAGACTTAAGGAATTATATTTTTATTTAGTTACTTTTACTTTATATCTGTAGTGGTATCTAAGCTCTTCACTCTAAATATAGTTCTAACTGTAAAATTTACCTAGTAATAGCATTCATACTAATACTAGCTTATAACTAGTTTAAATAGTAATACAATTACCTATTATCGTAGATAATAATACCTCCAGTTGTAATATTCAACCTTATAGCAGAGGAAGACTTTAGAGTAATAATCAGTAAGAGCCTCAGTGAGGCTAAAGCTTAACGTCTATAGCTGAAAGTAACCACTAAGGTTATAGGGTTAAGAGTTTTTATAAACCTTTTAAAGATAGGATAAAACAGAGGGCTGAAAGCTAAGCGTTCTATAATCTATCGCTCTTCTGTATCTATATTTTTATGATAAAACTGAAATTCCCCTTAAATCTATATAGCTACTTATGACCAGAGGAATATAATAGTGGAAACTATATATTCTATTATAATCTTTATAACTAAAGGTATTAATATCTCCTAGAGGGTCTAAGTAATATTATAAATACTAATATTAATAAGTAAACTCTAGGAATTTAGAAGAAAATTATCTAGCCATCTTATAATATATTATATTAAGCTAATAATTTTAGAAGTTAGTTATTAATTAGATAGTATCCTAATATTAATATACTATATTAGTTACTAGATATTCTAGAATATTATAATATTATAATTAATAGGATTTTAAATATTATATAGCTATATTAAATATATCTATATTTATATTATTATTATATATATATTAGCTATACTTAATTAAAATATTAAGATTATTTACTAATAAGAGTAAGCTAAGTCTGACTATACTTATATAGAGATTGTAAGTTAGCTTATATTAGTAGCAGAAAACTTTTATTTTAGTAGTGAAAAACTTTTATATTAGGAGCGTGAAGTTTTATCTGGAGGGTCTGGAGGATATTAAGGTTATAGATATTAAGGTTATAATAAGTATTTAAATAGAGTAGCTATAGTTAGTAGTAATTAAATCTCTTGAGATATTTGAATTATATATAGCGTGAGGGTGTGAGGGTGTGAGGGGAGGATATAAGGTTAACGTAGAAGGAGTTGTCAGTTATTTGTTATTTGCGAAAAAGTTGACGTAAGGTAAGTATACTAGCTGCTATAGCTGCGAGAGATTCAGCCCTAGATTAACTTAAAGCTAGCTATAGTAGTTAGTGGGGGGGTGGGAAAGCTAAAGTTATACTTCAGGGGGTAATATATCCACTAATAGTTGTAATAGAGAGTAAGTTATCAGCTCCTCCCGGAATTATATTTTTATAAGTATTTTAAAGATATTTTTAACTAGGTTTAGTATATTAGCTGCCTCCTAGCTAACTTAAAATAGATTATTATATTCTACTAATTTCTAATAATAAGAAATAGAAACTAGATTTTCTATAGAAATTACTATATAATATATTATAGAAAAAGCTTCTAGTCCTTAAGAAAACCCTAGAGGATTTATTTAACAAGGGGTTTATTAAAGTAAGTAGCTTTTCTATTAGTATTCCAGTTCTTTTTATAAGGAAGTTAGATAGAGGAATATATTTCTATATAGATTATAGAGTTTATAATATAATTATAAAGAAGAATTATTAGCTTCTTTCTTTTATATTAAAGATCTTTCAGAGGGTTACTGCAGTTTCCTGGTATATTAAGTTTAATATTATTACTATATTCTATAAGATTAGAATTAATAAAGTAAACTAGAAGAAAATAGCTTTTTAGATATGGTATAATTTCTTTAAATAGATAGTATATCCTTTTGAATTTACTAATACTTCTACTATACTTTAATAGTATATTAATAGCTATCTGTAATAATTTCTAAATAGTTTTATTATAGTAGATATTAATTATATTCTTATTTATACTAATAGCTTACAAAAGAAATATAGAAAGAAAGTTTACTAAATACTTAGCTACTTTACTAATATAAGTTTTAAGTTAAAGTCTAAGAAATATAAGTTCTCTATTATTGTAGTTAAGTATATTAGGTTTATTAAATTAGCTGGAAAAAGTTTCTTTTATGATTTAGAGAAGTTAGAGGTTATTATTAACTAACTTTCCTCCAGCTAACTAAAGGATATCTATAGTTTCTCTATATTTGCAAACTATTATAAGGTTTTTCAATTTTAGTATAATTTTGTTATAGAGTTTCTAAACTATCTAATTTAGAAGTCTGTCTTTTTTAACTGGAAACTGAAGTAGTAAGAGGCTTTCCTTATACTGAAATACCTTTTACTATAGGATTAATTTTATAGATATTTAACTTTCATACTCTAATAATAATAAAGACTAACTATTTTAGGTATATTCTGGAAGATATATTAACTTAGGATAATAAAACTAAAGTAGGATATCTAGTAGCTTTTTACTTTTAATATCTAATTTCCGTGGAGTTTAATTACCTAATTCATAAGAAGGAATTTCTTATAATATTAGCTTACTTACAAATATAGAGGGTAAAGCTATAGAATATCAAGAGGTTTAAGGTTCTTACTAGTTATAAGAACCTTAAGTATTTTATAAAGAAGTAGTAACTTATAGAGAGGTAAAGCTAATAGGTAGAGAAGCTATTTTAATATAACTTTTATCTTAAGTATTAATTAGATATTTGAATAGCAGCTTTTAATATCTTTTCTAGAAGGAAATAGAGTATTCCTAGGGGATAGAATAATAAGAGGTAATAAGAATGGATAATATAAGTTATTCTGGATATTGCTATTTCTATAGGACTCTAGGTAGAATATATAGATATTACTAATATTTAGCCTTTTAAGGAAAAACGAGATTATAAGAGATATAAAATTATACTCCTAAAAGGAATTTCTTATATAAATAGATTGTTATAGTAATTTAGTAGGGAAAGTGTAATTTCCTTTCTAACCTTTATATTAAGGTTTAAATTATTAAGTATATTATTAATATATTGGAATAGGTTATCTTTAGAAAGAGGCTTTAGATACTAAGTAATAAAGATAGTAATAGCTTTCTTAATAAGTTTAGAATAAGGTTAATATAGAAGTTATATAATTTCTTTTCTATAGGCTACCTAGAGTATAATAATATACCGAAGATTATAGGTTATTAATTCTATTAGTCTGAATAGTTATAAAACATCTGCTAATATATATATAACTGTAATATATATAGGGGTATTTATATCTGGAGGTAAGTTAAGAAAGAATTTCTAGAGTTCCTACTGGTATCTAATTAGTTACATTCTAATTTATTAATAGACTTTATTACTAACTTACCTTCTATAAAAGAATAAGGTAGCTATTACCTTTAGGTTATTATAAACTAACTGGATAAGATTTTTATATTAAAGAAGATAAATATAATAGAGGTAGAGATATATATCTAGCAGTTCTTTAGTTACTACTATAGATTCTATAGAATACTATATTTTATTATAAGTAATAAAGAGTTTCACTAGATAAGTTACTTCTAAAAGAGATTTTGTAGGCTAATAGATATTATATACTTATTAAGTATTAATTACTATCTGTAAACTAATAGAATTATTTGGTTACTTTTGCTCTGTACCTATGGTGGTACTTAAGCTCTACACCCTATATGTGGTTCTAACTGTAAAATTCACCCGGCAATAACTAATAGAATTATAAAATGATATAATTAGAAAATATAAGTGGTTTTAAGGATATTTATATACTAATTCCAAGATAATTGGGATAATCTGCTACCTATTATATAGTTAGCCCTCTATAACTGGTAATATAATATAATAGAAATCATATCTTTCTTTATAGATTATAGATATTATATTAACTTTATTTCGGTCATTAAGAAGTATATAGAACTGCCTAGTAGTAGTAAGGCTGCTATTTACCAGCTAGTTAAGAAAATAAGGTTAGTAATAATATATATTAATATAGAGATAGCTGCTATTTAGTAGAAGTTAGAAGCTTAAATAAATAAAATTTAGTTTCCCGCAGATTAATATTAGGTTAGTAATAAGATATAGTTAAATATATTTAACTATAAGTTACTTAAGCTAAGCTGGAAACTAATCTAGCTATATTATAAGTATATAATAGTAAAGATTCTCTTACTATATATTATAAGGCCAGATACCTTAAAGTTTATTTACCTATATTTTTATATAGATTTACTCTAAAGGGTTACTGCTAATTTGCTGCCTGGGTAAATTATAGTTAATAGCTAATTACTATTACTGGTGGATAATAATAGGAAGGCTAAATAGCTAGCTAAAAGTATTTTTACTGTAAGGATATATTACATAGGAAGGGGATATTAACAAGAGACTCCTATTAAATAGAAAGGATATATAAACTTAATATAGAAGCTGGTTACTATTATTATAGATATAATAGCACTGGAGTAATATAAGGTAATATATAGGTCAATTATAAATAATAATAGCAATTTAGTTTATAGCCTCCAGCTGAGTGGCGGCTGGAGAGGAGGGGGATAATACTATAAGTTATATCTAAATATCCAGCCAGAGTTATATCTAGATATCTAAAAGCAACCTCTCTTACCTGGGTGGAGCTCTAGTAGATTCTATATAATATTATATATGCAGACTTTTCTATATATTTATAAAGACTTCTCTTTTACTTCTTAGTTTGAAATAAACATTATTTTACGCTACCTTCCGGTTAAATAAGTTTAGATTCAGCTTTTTATAATATATATTATTTAATATAGCTTTTTTAAAATATCTTAAGGTTTAAAAGGATATTAATAATAGTAAGTTTATGATTTTAGCTTTTAACTTAAGAAGAAGGTTTTTACTTTGGAAGAAAAATATATTAATATTCATTATTAGTAATAATAACTTTATAAGGAACATTTTAGATTTTACTATAAGGAAGGGTTTTAGTAGTTCTCCATGCTTCTATTAAGTAGAAATAGTATTAGAAAGACTTAGAATATTATTAATTTATATACTAATTATGCTAAATATCTTATTATTAGGTTGAAAGATAAGGAGGTAAGGATTATTATTATATATTAACTCTAGTGGTTACGTACGCACATACGGCTACATAATTAGCTATCCTGTTACTATAAAAAGTCTGTAAATAGTAGTTACGCAGGGGCCTTCTTTTCTCTATAGTTTTATTTATTTAAATAAAAACCACATTTTGGCTATTATAGACTATTTTAGGTAAGTTTAGTCTTCTAAATAGGCAGTATTAACCTACTGTGACTATTTAGTTTTCAAATATTAGTAGTATAATTAATATTATCTATCATAAGTAATAAAGCTATAGCTAAATTATCTGGTAATAGAAATAAGACTATTATAGCTATATTTATAATATATTATAAGGCTACAGCTAAAAAACTAATATTATATTGTTTTTATTAGGAATGTTGTGAGGTAAGAGCCACTTTAGTGTTAAGAAAGGTTGCAACTACCTTATATATAATATTTACAGAATCCAAATTTCTCTCTGTTAGTTTGGGAAGGCAGAAGACTATTACTTTTTCTCTATCCTTAATTCCTTTTTATTAATAGTATTATCCTTATCTGATTGCTAATGAAACTAATTAGATAAGCTGAATTAGTATACAGACTTTAGCTTAAAAGTGGGGTGATAATAATATTGTTGTTTATTAACTACGGCAACCATTATAGTAGTTAAAGTTATAGTAATTTACGTTATAATAGCCATAGTAATTTACGCTACAGTAATTAACGCTATAATAACTATAGCTATAGCTATAGTAATTAACGTTATTAACTAGAGTAACCCCCTCCATACATAACAGCCACGGCAGTTACGCTACGTCTAATAATAATAATAGTTATACTTTTATATAATTTAAGATATTTACGTAAATACGGGGTATTAGTTATACCTCTATATACAGTAAGACCAGTATTAGTATTTACCTTCCATATAGCCATAACGACAATAATAATACTAATAATAATAAGAATAATAACAGCCTAAAACCTATATTTACTAAATAAATATATAATACTGAAAGTACTAATTTAGGCGCCTCTAATACTTCTGAAAGTAATAATAAGGTAGGCGCTGGTAACTATAACGCTTCTAATAATTATATTAGTAATATTCCTGAAGATTATAATAATAATAGAAATTCCAATAATTATATTAGTAACGCTATATTAAATACTAGTAGTGGCAGTTACCTAAAATAAAATAATTTGAACTAGAAAGATGTTCGAAATAATATATTTAAGTGGTGGAGCTTATATCATTTAAGTCTCACGCACTTACGGCATCTCTATAGGCTTCACTCCACTTAAACTAGTTAAAATGAAGCCTTATATAGTGCGTGTGGCCACCTTTAGTTATATATAATATATATCAGATTTTTCTTCCTAATTATATATAATAATCAAGTGTCTTATAATACTAAAAAGCTACCAGGCTAAAAAGTATATATTACAACAATTTTATACATCTTAAATGCTAGAATATCTATCAAAAATACCTCTATTTTAATATTCAAGGAAGCTAATAAGTAAGTTATCTAATCTAACTTCTTTAAGATAGAGGCTAAACTTTGAAATTTATAGAACTATCTTAATTTTCAAGTGGATATTTAAAAGAATCATTTTTAATAGCTACTTAAAAGCCTCTTATATATAACTTTCCTAAGTTCAAGAATACTGAAATACCTGAAACTGATTCTTCCAAAGCCTTAACTGCTTCTGGCATTCTTAATAGATTTATTTCCATAAAGCTAATTTATCCTAAGGAAATTTAACTTCTATTTAAAGTTTCTAACTATATCTATACTTAGGATATTATAAACCTTATAGAGAAAAGCTTGAAAGTTTATATAGCTATATACTTTATAAAACTACTTTGGAAGATAATTATATAAACTTAAACTTCGCTTACTTATATATCTTTAGCTATAAATACTTTAATACTACTATAGATACAGAATTAGAATAAATCTAGTTAACTTACCTTATGAGGAAATACTTTAATTTACTTTATAGTTAGCTTTATATTACCTAACTAGTATTAGATATAGAGTCTATTATTAAATAAAATAATTATTACTTATACTATCTCTTTCCATAAACTACTATTTTTAATAGAAACTTCGCTTTTCTGTAGGATAGCTTCAAGTGGTTTAATCTTAATAAAGTCTTATATTCACTATAAAAGTAGTTAGTTATAGTAAAGTTACTTAAAGTTAGCTTAACTACTTATTTAATTTTTAGTAAAAAGCTTAAAAAGATAGTTGTTATTAAAATAATAGAAGGTAGCTATAGAGCTTAAGATCTTATATCTATATAGTAGAACCTTTAGACTTCCTAAAGTATTTTTTTAAATTCTAAGATTAATATTAATAATCTCTTTAGAGTTACTTACTAAATTCTTCTACAAGTCTATTTATATAGATAAGTCTATAAAGAGTTAAAAAGTTTAGATATCTTTACAGATAGTTAATTATAAAAGTAAAATAAGATACTATATTAGAGTTATTAGAAGGTTTTTGTTTAAAGTTACCTTTTTAGCTAGTTGTTACAGGCTATGTCCGGATGTCCGGCTAGGGCTATACCTAGGCATCTAAAGCTAGCCTCCTCGCCCGAGTGGGGCCCCGGTAGGCTCTATATAGTATTATATAAACAGACCTTTCTATATATTTATAAAGGTTTCTCTTTTACTTCTTAGTTCTAAATAAATAGTATTTTATATTACCTTCCAGTTAAATAAGTTTAGGTTTAGTATTTTATATATTTATAATTTAGTTTTATTTAATATATAGATAACGTTAGGTAGAGTATAGCTTCCTACTGGTTAAGTATATAATTTAGTTAAATATAACTTCTAGAATATAATATCTTATAATAAGTAACTAACTAACTAATATAAAGAATAATAGAGGATATTAATACCTCCCTGGATATCCTTATAGGTAGTAACTCTATAGGTAAACTACTTAAATAGTAGTTATAATATACTTTAAGTTTCCACTATTAGAGAATTAATAAACTTATAAATAAATTATTAAGATAAGATACTATAGTAAATAGTAACCCCCAGGTAGCTATTATAATGAATATTTCTAGCCTATATTAGAATATTCTAGTAACCTCTATAATAATATCTATTAGGATAGTAGCTTTTAGAATTAATAATTTTATTATATTTTAATTAGTAGCTAACTGCTAGAGAAAGCCTCTTTTCTTATTCCTAAAGTCTTTAGGTAAGCTAAGGAATATTAAGTATAAACCTAATAAATAAAAGCTAAGTTTAGAATTAACTATTATTTCTTTAATAATAATTAGGAATATCAATATCTAATTTACTTCTACTTAAACTTTAGTTTCTAGTAGGTAGTTAAAATCTTCTATATAGTGGAAAAGCTAGATAATTTCTATAATTTAGATAATATTATTAGTTATCTAGAAAGAATTTATCTGGATCTAAATAGCCAGCTTTATATTATTATTTAGTTATAAAGTTTTACATAAAAGGTAAATAAGTAACTGACTATCTTTCTACCTTAATTTAAGAAGGTTCTAGCTAATACTAGGGGGTATAAATAGTTAGATACAATCTAGATCTTTCTACTGGAAGCTATTTTACTTTCCTACCTTAAGAAGCTATTTATTATAATTAATTTACTTATAAAGTATAGATTTTAATTATCTAAAATTTAACATATAACTTAGAAGCTTAAATATATAACGGGGATATTAATATATTACTAGCTACCCTACTGGAAATCTACCACCTATAATATAGAGGGTAATATTATAATAACTAAAATAGTTAAGAAGTAATAATAATACTGAAACTTCAGTAACTTCTTTTCTACCTCTAAGAAGTATTTTAAGGACCGCCAGAATATTTATTAATATTTTAGATACAGTAAGAAAGATTATATATATAGAAATTATATAATATAAAAATATAAGAAAGTTAGTATAAAAATTATAAAGGCTATAGCTACTCTAGATTATATTAAAGATAATTAGGGGGATAATATTTTCCCACCTAGTAATAATAAGAATTTAGGAAAAAAGGAACTTTAGAGTAAAGTTAAACTTTAGAGTAAATAGAGATAGAAATAATAAAATAGGGAAAATAACAGAAAAAGAAACAAATAAGTAGCTAGTAGTTAGCTACTATTTAAATCAGAACCAATAAAGGTTACTTTATTAATATACTTATTAATATAGATTATAATATTTATACTATTATTAATATCTTTCTTATAAAGAAATGTTACCTCTTACTAATTAATAAGTTAAAGAAATAGATAAGAAGATATACTACTAGGCTATTATTTAGTAATATCCAGAAGGTAACAATTTTAACCTTAAAAGTTAGTAGCTATATATAAAGGATTTATATTTATATTATAGAAAATTTATAGCTACTTTTATATTTCAGGTAACTATAGATAGAGAATAATTATATTATCTATATTATTAGGGTTTAATAGATAGCCTATAGGAAGGATAATATAATAATATATCTGGAGTATTAAAATAAGCTAGTTTAGCTTAAGGAAATTTAGTTAATTTACCTACTTAATACTAATTTATTTATATTTATCTATTAGTATACTATATAGTATATTAGTAAGATATTAAGCTTCTACCAGATTATGTTTATTAATCTGGCAGATGTTAAGAAAGTATTAACTTTAAAGGTGAAGGTGAACTTAAGGAATTATATTTCTATAAATATCTTAAAGAGCTTTCTGGATTGTATCTTACTTATATTAAGTATACCAGCTACCTTCTAGTTAATTAGGAATAAATTACTATATTTTATTAATTTCTAATAATAAGAAATAGAAATTAGATTTCCTATAGAAATTTCTTCATAATATATTATAAAAGGAGTTTTTAATACTTAAGAAGGTTCTAGAGGATTAACTTATTAAGAAATTTATGAAAGTAAGTAACTTCTTTATTAATATTTCAATCCTCTTTATAAGGAAGTTAGATAGGGAAATATACATCTATATAAATTATAAAGTTCTTAATATAATTATAATGAAGAATTATTACCTTCTTTTCCTTATATTAAAAGTTCTCTGGAGAGTTACTACTACTTATTAGTATACCAAGCTTAATATTATTACTATATTCTATAAAGTTAGAATTAATAAGGTAGATTAGAATAAAATAGCTTTTTAGATATACTATAGTTTCTTTTAATTGATAGTATATTCTTTTAGATTTACTAACATCTCCACTATAATTTAATAGTACATTAACAGCTATCTATAATAGTTTCTAAATAATTTTCTTATAGTATATATTAATAATATTCATATTTATACTAGTAGCTTATAAAAGAAATATAAAGAAATAATCTACTTAGTATTTAGCTACCTTACTAATATAGATTTAAAGTTAGACTCTAAGAAATATAAGTTTTTTATTATTATAGTTAAGTATATTAGGTTTATTATATTAGCTGGAAATAGTTTTTCTTATAATTTTAAGAAGTTAGAGATTATTATTAACTAGCTTTCCTTCAGTTTACTGAAGAATATCTATAGTTTCTTTAGATTTACAAACTACTATAAAGTCTTTATATTTTAGTATAATATTATTATAAAACGTTTAAACTATCTAACTTAGAAGTTTATTTCCTTTAACCAGAAATTAAAATAGCAGAAAGCTTTCCTTATACTAAAATAATTCTTTACTATAAAATTAATTTTACGAATATTTAACTGTAATATTCTAATAATAATAAAGATAGATTATTTAAAGTATACTCTAGGACGTATATTAACCTAAGATAATAAAATTAAAGTAAAATATTTAGTAGCTTTCTACTTTTAATATCTAACCTCTATAGAGTTTAATTACCTAATTTATAATAAGAAACTTCTTGTAATATTAGCTTGTTTATAGATATAGAGGGTACAGTCATAAAGTATTAGAAAGCTTAAGGTTCTTACTAACTATAAAAACTTTAAATACTGTATAAAGAAGTAATAACTTATAGAAAGGTGAAGTTAATAGATAGAGAAGTTATCTTAGTATAATTTTTATTTTAAGTATCAGCTGGATATTTAGATAGTAGCTTTTAATATTCTTTCCCAGAGGAAATAGAATACCTCTAAGGGATAGAATAATAAGAGGTAATAGGAATAAATAATATAGATTATTCTGGATACTACAATTTCTATAGGGCCCCAGGTAGAATATATAGATATTATTAGTATTTAGACTTTTAAAGAAAGATTAGATTTATAAGAAATATAAGATTATATTATTAAGAGAGATTTCTTATATTAATAGATTTTTATAGCGGTTTAGTAGAGAAAGTATAACTTTCCTTGTAACTTTTATATTAAAATCTAAATTACTAAATATACTATTAGTATATTAGAATAACTTACTTTTAGAGAGAAATCTTAGATACTAGGTAGTAAAGATAGTAATAATCTTCTTAATAAGTTTGAAACTAAGTTAATATAGAAGTTATATAGTTTCTTCCCTATAGGTTACCTAAAATATAATAATATACTAAAGATTATAAGTTGATAGTTTTATTATTCTAGATAGTTATAGAGTGTCTATTAATCTATATATAATTATAATATATATGGAGGTATTTATATCTGGAGGTAAGTTAAGAAGAAATTCCTGAAGTTTCTATTAATATGTAACAAGTTATATTTTAATTTATTAATAAACTTTATTACTAACTTACCCCCTATAAAATAATAAGGTAGCTATTACCTCTAGGTTGTTATAAATTAACTAGATAAGATTTTTATATTAAAGGAAATAAATATAATAGAGGTAGAGATATATATCTAATAGTTTCTTAGTTATTATTATAGATTTTATAGAATATTATATTCTATTATAAGTAACAGAAAGTTTAACTGGGTAAGTTACTTCTGGAAGAAGTTCTATAGGCTGATAGATATTATATACCTATTAAGTATTAATTACTATCTGTAAACTGATAGAATTATAGAATAATATAACTAAAAGATTTAAGTGGTCTTATAGGTATTTATATACTAATATCAGAATAACTGGGGTAATCTACTATCTATTATATAGTTAGTCTTTTGTAACTAGTAGTATAATATAATAGGAATTATACCTTTCTTTATAGATTATAGATATTATATTAACTTTATTCTGGTTGCTAAAAAGTATATAAAACCACACAGTAATAGTAGGGCTGACACTTAAATTAAGAGAATATAGTTAGTAATAATATATATTTATATAGAGATAGCTGCTATTCAGTAGAAATTAGAAGCTTAATTAAATAGAATTTAGTTTCCTACGGATTAATATTAAATTGGTAATAAGGTATAATTAAAGATATCTAACTATAAGTTGTTAAAGCTAAGTTAGAAATTAGCCTAACAAGTGGTAAAGGTTTTCTTACTATATATTATAAAGCTGGAAATTTTAAGGTTTATTTATCTACAGTTCTATGTAAATCTACTTTAGAGGGTTGATGCTAATTTACTATTTAGATAAATTATAGTAGATAGCTAGCTATTACTATTAGTAGATAATAATAGTAAGGCTAAATAGCTAGTTAAAAGTATTCTTACTGTAAGAATATATTAGATGGAAAGAGGATACTAATAAGAGGTTCTTATAAAATAGAAGAAATATACAAATTTAATATAGAAGCTAGTTAATACTATTATTTGGAGTGAAGCTTCCTAAGTGTGGAGTATAGTATAGTATGAGGGAGTAAAGTAATAAAGTTAAATAGAAGAAAATAACAGCGTACGGATATATACAGACTTAAATCTATTATATAGTGATCCTCATCCTCTATTGTAAATTAGTTAGATATTTTATTAGAACTTTTGGATATTTATTCTCTATTATAAATTACTTAAATATATTATTAGAATTTACGTTAAATTAGATTATACTAAACTAAATATAGTAATTAGAAGTTAGTAAAATAGGCGCTAGCTGCTTAGGCTGGAACAACTAAAATAAATAAACTGTCGGTTACGCTATACTGTAGGGTATATAGTAACTATACGCACTACTATATATATAGCGGCATACTCTCCAGAACCTACTGGCTATAGATGCACGGTATCTGGCGTTAGCCGTAGCTGAATAGTATAGTAATTAGTAAGTAATTACTATACTGTAGATCTAGAGCCTTATATAGCGCCACACGCTATATAATATAGTAATAATAGGAATAAATACTAAAATACTAATAAATATCTATATAATAAGATTATATATAGTATATAACTACCTTGATAATTAAACTAACACTAATTAGTAGTTAACCTAACTATTATACTACTATACTACAGATCAGTAAAACCTATTTTACTAGAAGAAGTAATTATAAAATCCTACACTTAAGGTCTATATAAAGTAAAAGATTATAAAATTCACTACTTAGACGCCTCAGACCCTCCCCACTCTAGAATCTTACTAGAAGCCTCTAAACTATATACTAACTCCTTACGGATCGCCACTATTAAGATACTAATAACTATATTCAATTTAGTTTTAAAATAAAGTAACTTCCTAATAATAACTACTAAGAAGCTAATAACTACTATTACTTTATTACTTATAGAAGTATATTTAGTAAATATAATAATCCTCTTTAAGCTATTACTAAACCTTTTAATATTAGAGATTTATAGTATCTCTAACCTTAACACCTTAAGAAACCTATATAGCCTCTTAAAAACTCTTCTCCTACCCCTCTCTATGTAAATCTAGCTAAATTAATACTTTTCCCTTACTCTACACTTCTCTTACCTTTATAATAATATCTAAATTAACTCCTATAGGTAAGATATCTACCCCTAGTATCCCTACGCCTATAATAATAGTATTATTAGGTATTCCTATATTTACAAAGTTCTACTAATACCTTAACTTAGTATTTTCTAACTAAATCCTTAATATTAACTATAAAACTATTATAGAAGAGAATTTCTGAGAGATATCTACCTATTTAATATACTAAGTTACCTTCTATATCTATTTAAAACTCTATAGCTTAAAGCTTTTTCAGATATTTAAAAGTAACTTTAAGAATTAGTTTATAGTAACCTAGTAACTAGCTAGTATCCTTATAACTGACTAATTTAGGAATTACCTTATAATATATAGTAGTAAGGTTAATAAGAATAGTAATTAAATCTTTATAATTCTTTACCAGCTAATTTAATAAGAGAAATTTACCTTATAGATTCTTACTAAAATTAATAATATCCTAAATTACTATATTATTTTTAAAAATAATCTAAAGAAATATTCTAAGTAAGTTAATAACTATCAGTGGTATAATAGCTATAAAACTATTAGAGCCCTATAGTATACTAACTATATAGTACAGCCTAGTAGCGGAAACTAGCTACTAGTGACAACTAGCTACTAGTTATCACTATCCGCCAGATAATGAGTAACTAATTAACTAGAATATCTAGATCTAACCTATATATAACCTATAGGCTATATACTATAAATATTAATATCTTTAACTTTATTAGTATACTATATATAATAATATATATAATATACCTTCTCCTAGTGAAACTAATACTAATTAATAATTAATCTTACTATTACTACTTACTATAGATTAATAAAGTTTATTTAGGTAGAAATAATAATAGAAAATTATTAAGTTTAGCTTAAGGTAAAGTTACTAATCTCTTAGTCTATTTAGATATTTTTAATAATAACTTCTTATTTAACTTAAAGTAAGATAATATCTTTTTAATAATTATATTAATATATCTTAATCTTAGTAGCTAGATATTTATATATACTTAAAATTAACGTATAGAAAAGATACTAAAAATATCTTATATAAATATATTTATTAAATACCTCTATTATAAAACTTACTAGATTTCTATAGTAAAAGAATTTATAATATTCTAAATTTCAGAATCTCCTTATATACTTCTTTTTCTTCTCTATATCTTTCTATTTTCTTCCTTCTTTTTCTTTACTTAACTAATAGATACTCTTTCTCTCTGAAATTAAATTTTACCTATATAATACTAATAAATAGAATTAGTAAATAGTAAAAATAGAATCTTCTATCTTCTCCCTTTCTTTCTCCTCTAATTTATACTTTTTTATAATTTCCTTATAACTAGAAAATAACTAGTAAAATATCTAAATTAATAGAATTTCTCATAAAATCCTCTAAAAACTTTAATATAATAAATAATATAACTTTTTCAGGAATAAGGATACTAATAAAATTAAAACTCCTTCTCAGTAGTAAGATTTTTAGTATATAAAAAACTTTTAATCTTATTATAGAATGTAATTTTAATTAAATTAATAACTAAATAATATAAACTATAGTTATATATATATATATAATTACTTTTTTAGTAGAACCTTTCTAAACTCCTTTAAAAATAACTTTAAGAATTAGCTAGAAAATATATAAGCTATTATAGATAAATAAATACTTTAGTATTTATAAAATACTCTCCTTATCTATAATATTAAGATTAATATAAAAAGTAAGTAAATCTATTAGATCTTTATAAACTTAATAAAGTAAGATAAATTTATTCTATAAACTAAAGAAGAAATCTAAATAATAATTATAAAATTATATAACTTTAAGATACTTATTAATAATTAACCAGACTTCCTTAATAATATTATTTTTACCTAATAGATATATTCTATAATCTAAAAATAATAATAAAAAGTAACTTATTAAGATCTTATAAAACTTAATATTTATCTAGTTACTCTAAGAAAATAATCCTAAGGAGTATCTTAATAAATAGACAGATTTATAGTTAATCTACTATTATCAGTAATAAATCTAACTTCTAATAATAAGGATAACTTAAATAATAAAACTTTTAGGATTAATAAAAATAACTTCCTTATAACTAGAACTAATAATATAAACTTCCTACTCTACTCCCTATAGTATCTTCCCTATATATTAACTTTATAAATAATCACTAAGAAACTAAACCTCTCTCTATTAATATACTAACAGCTAAGAATATAACTAATCTTATAAAAATATATAACTCTAAAGTAAAATACAGAGAAGCTCTCTATAATATCTTTAAATTAAAAATCTATATCTTTAGAAACTACTATCTAAAGTTAGATATATTTAACAATATATAAACTAGAGTTTTTTTAATTATACCAAAAAACTAAACCTTTAAATACTACTTTAACTACCTTAGTAATCTCCTTAATCCTATAATATTTTATAATATAACTTACTATATTAAGAACTACTTTTAAAATAATACGAATTAACAAATCTACTTTACTAACTAACATAATATAATATTCAGAAGTTTTATCACTAATAATCCAAATAAAACAAGAAAGAAAGCACTTAAAATCCTTTTTACTAAATTAATATACATTCAATAAACCTTCCCTCTTAAATAGTATACTAATCTTAACCTCTAAAACTACCTCTTAAGTATATACTAAAAAATATTAGAATACTAACTAACCCTCTTCAGCTTCATAATAATATACTAGAGAGTCTGTCACTAATTATAATCTATAGTTAGTATCACTATAAACCTCCCTCCCACAATATCTTAATATATACTTAAAATTACTAGCAATCCTAAGAAACTATTATTAATTAGTATAAATTAATATTAAACTAACTAAATATATAACTTACTTTAGAGCTTTTACTAAATATATAAATATAACTATTAAGAACGCTCCTAAATACAATTTAGAGGAGAATATCACTTAACCTCTACTATCCTATATAACTAATTTAATAAATAATACTATATATATAATAAACCTAATTACTAATTAACAAAATATTCTCTTAAAGAGAGAAGAAACTCTTATAACTAATATACATCTAACTTCTATATAGTAAATATATTAATATCTACTTATTACTACTTCCTTATATAATATAAAAAAATAGAAAGCTTAAATAATAACCTTAGAGATATTTATAAAACTAATATTAAGGATAATATAGTAGTATATTACCTCCAGAACTATTAACTTAAGAATTAACCTAAAATACTAAATTCTCTAAATAATATTTTAAATAACTTTATAATATCTTACTTTAAAGAATAACTTACACCTCTAGATAGTTGAAAAATTATAAAGATCGTCCAGAAGTAAGTAGTAACCTATACCCTAATAAAAGAAAATAATATAACTAAAGAGATTATTACTCTAATATTTATATTTATTCTTGAAAGATACTATTTAGATATAGTTTTCCAAGGAATTCTACCTAACTTAAATACTATTAGCTACTTTATAGCTAGCTACTTCTAATTTAATATTCTAAAATAAACTATCCTTCCCTCTATTTTTCTAAAAACTTCTAGAGAAAGATTAATCTCTATTGACTTTAGAGGAAGTAAACCTATAAAAATAATAAGTATAGTTAATATACTTATACTACTTAGTATAATAATATTCTATATAATCTCTTATAAAACCCTATTTCTATTATATCTTACTAATATAGATTACCTAAATATCATTTTTAATAATATCTATAACTAGTTATATTAAAATAAGAAAATTATCCTAATTATATATAAATAGGAATATCTATAGATATTATTAAATAAAGAGAAGATACTTAGTTCCTTATACTTAATAGAGATTAAGATCTAGAGACTTTATTATTATTTGAGATATTTATCTATTATATATCTTTAAGAAATTCTCTATAAAACTAAATATCCAGTTAATTAAGAAGCTCTTATAGCTCTCAAAAAATATTACTACTAATATTAGATATATAATACTACTTCCTCTCAATTCAGATTTACTCTCTATAATAATATTAACTTTAACTTTAAAATTATTATTAATATCTTTTACCTTAAAAGTAATTACTCTATCCTCTATATTCTTAATATAGCTATAGCTTTTAATATTATTTAATTCCTATTTAATATTTCAGTAAAATTAATATAGGAAGCTTTTAAAATATACTAAATTAATACTTACTTAAATCTACCTAATCTTATCTCTACTAATACTAAAATAACCTTCTAATCTAAAACCTTCTATTTAGAAGTTAAATTAATAAGCTTAACTATTAGAATTATACTTATTAAGATCTATAATAGTATTAGTAAAATAGAATATTATTATATCTTTCTCTATTATATATATAAGATCCACTATTAAGAATATTTATTACTATTATAAGAATATTACTTCCAGACTACTTATAAGTTAATAAATAATATTATCAGCCTAAATAGTTTTATACTTATATTCCTTATTTTTAGAACTTACTCCTAACTTACTAAAAACTCTACTCTATCCCTAGAAATAATCTTATAGATATAAGCAGTCTAAAAAGTAACTAAAACTATCCACTATAAATATATAAAAAAGACTATTAATATTACTATAGCTATTTATAATAACTTTAATATATTGTAAATTATAAACCTCCTACTATACTTCCTTATATATATATAGTAAGAAAAAAAAAGTTAGTAAAACCTCTTCTACTTACTTACCACCTATAGTAAAATATAAATTATTAACCTCCCTTATAACCTTTAAGAATTCTACTTAACTATTATAAAAATATATTATAAAACTAATAATAGTTCTCCTTAATTATATATCCCAGTAGAAATATAAAAATACTTCTAATATAAATATAATAATAATAATACTAATAAAGTTAGAGATCCCTCTTAAGAAACCTTACTTATCTTAATCTTATCCTCTATTATCCTCAAACTTCTAAATACTCTAGAGATACTAGAAGATAATAGTATCCTCCCTCCTTATATTAAAAGTAATATACTCTCACTCTCTAATAAAAATAAATATACTCAATATCAGAAGATAATAAAATTATTCCTTAAATTCTTAAAAGCTATATTTAACCAGAAGAGCCTCTCTTAATAATAAGGTAACTAAGAAAACTAATTTATAACTTTCTTTATAGCTAAAAGAGAAGCTAACTTAACTCTCTCTTAATCTTTCTACTAAAAAAGAATTATTATTATTCTCAACTTTCCCTTTAAAGAATTAATAAAAAAAGAAGTAGGAAGTATTATTCATAATAATATAGTTAAGATTATTTAGTATAGTCCTATTCTCTATAAAAACTATATTATCTTTAAGTCTTGAACTATTAATAAAATTGAAAATAAGGATAGTAATTAAGTATATAAGAAATTAAAACTTATAATTTAAGGTATTAGAGATAATAGGAAACTTATAATCCTTATTTAGTTTCCTATAATTTAAAGAAGTAGCTAAAGATTAATTATAGTTATTACCTCTATATTAATAAAAGATAAAAGCTTCCTCCTCTAGCTAAGAAATATAATTTGGGTTTATATTTAAGTTAAAACCAATTTATAAGATATATTATAGCTAAGTTACTTACTTACCTTAAAAACTAATATTCTCTAGAATCTATAATAATAATTATTAAATTACTTTACAGTTTAACTAAAATTAGTATTTATTAGTAAGTAATATATTTAAAGTATTATAAAGAATAGTTATATATAAAGATATCTACTTATAATTCTTTCCTCTTTATATCTTAACCTAATGATAAAGTATTTAGTATAATTAGTATATAAACTAATAATATCCTTAGTTTTTCTAATACTATTTTTACTTAATAAGAAGATAAAAAACTAGTAAAAACTTTCCTTATAATAAAATCTAAAATCTTCCTTACAGAATTAATATTCTTATAAACCCTAAGATATTTAAGAAAATCTATATTAAATAATATATATATAAAGTATATATTACTTTAATTAACTAGTCTGAAGTATTTTTTAACCTCTTATATATAATATAATAATAATAACCTTTTAATAATAATATTACTATTCTTAATAAGTATATTAAATAGCAAATAGAACACTTAGATTGAAAGTTAACTTTTATCCCTCTTAACCTCTCTAAAATATACCTCTATATTTTTATAGATAGCTTCTTTATTAATAATATTAACTTATTATCTTAACTGGAGTTTATAATAATCTTAAGCTAAGAGAAAACTACTAGGAAAAGTAAGTTTACAATCTAAAGTAATTTAGTCTATTATCTTTTAACTAAAAATAAAAAAGTAATTAGAAATATACTTACTTTAGAGATCTATATTATAGTTACTAATATAGATTTTATATATATTATCACTATATTTTTATAAAGAATTATAACTCATTTTAACCTTACTTCTATCCCTATAATTATCTATACTAATTTATACTTATTATATAAATACCTTATAAAACTTAATATTATAAAAGAGAAGAAATTTATAATTAATATTATAATTTTAAGGTAACTATATAAATATTAAGAACTTTATAAAATGTAGTAGATTAATAATAAAGATAACTTTATTAATACCTTCACTAAAAGATCCCTAAACTATATTCTAGAGAGATTTATTGATATAAATAATATAATAGCTTATATAGAGGGATAAATTACTTATTTAGAATAAAAAGAGGGAATTTAGAAAGTTATTTACTTAAAAGATATAAATTATTCAATTAATTTTATCTTATATATAGAAATATAGTATACTATAGTTAAAAAGTAAAAAAGAAATTTACTAATATTAGTAATATAATAACTATAAGGCTATTAGAGCTTTATAGTATACTAACTATATAGTATAGCTTAGTAGTAGAAACTAGCTACTAATAATAACTAGCTACTAGTTATTACTACCTACTAAGTAATTAGTAACTAATTACCTAGAGTATCTAAATCTAGCCTATATGTAGCCTATAAGCTACGCACTACGAATATTAACACTTTCAACTCTATTAGTATACTATACGTAATAACACGTACGATATACCTTCCCCTAGTGAAACTAATAATAACTTTCTAATAGAGAATTTAAACTTCAGACTATCTCTCTATAATATCTAACTAAAAGTTAAAAATACTATATTAGTAACATTCTTACTATAAGTAGTTAAAGAGAGATACCTACTACTAAACTAACTAGCTTATATATATACTATCTCAGGCGAGAAACCTCTATTATAACTATCAGTCTTACTAGCCTCCTATTTAACTATCTCAAAACCTCTCTGATACTAAGAAAACATCTAAGACTACAGCTAAAACTAACCTAAGTATTAAAAATACCCCCCATATATTACTACTACTGCCCCTTTCAATAATATATCTACTAAATATAGTATAAACCTTATAAAGCTATATAATAAAAATATAAAATATAGTAGAGGCCTCTATAATATCCTTAAGTTAAAAATCTATATATTCCGTAATTACTACTTTAAACTTAGTATTCTATAGTATATATAGATAAAGCTTTTTTTAATTATACTTAAAGATAATACTCTTAAGTTTTACTTTAACCACTTCAGTAACTTAAACGTTAGTCTTATATTTAACTAAATAGTCTAGTGAATTAAGGATTATTTTAAGAATAATACAAATTAAAAGTTTTACCTCTCTAATTAGTAAAATATTACTTTTCAAAATATTATTACTGAAAATCCTAATAAAAGTAAAAAGGAGGCTTTTAAGCTTCTAATCTTAAAGCTTATATATATCTAAAAAGCTTTCCCTATTAAGATCTAAATAGATAATACCTTCTATCTCTAGCTTATAAATATATACTATAATATACTAGAGTTTTAGTTAACTTCTTTTAGCCTTACAGTAATCTCCTAGATTTTCTGTAATTAGTTATAATTTTCTATAAATAATATTTTATTAATCTAAAAAATATAATATATAAAAGATAATAGAAATAACTACTAGAGGGTAGCTAGAAACTAATTCTAGACTAACTATATATATAACTTACTTTAAGGTAACCCTTAAGACTGTAACTATATCTCTATATATATATATAGCTTTACGCTCCAGGTGGCTATTACTTACCTCTAATGTTTATATATAGTTATACTAACTAAAAATGCTATATATATAGTAAACCTAGTTATTAGTCTATAAGATATACTCTTAAGGAGAGGTAAACTTTATTTAATAGATATAAATCAACTACTAACCCTAAAATATACTCTATAGTAGTATACTAAGCTTTCCTTATAAGCTATAAAGATATTAACAGCCTTAATAATAATAACCTTAAGGCTCCACTAGAAGTTAATACTAATAAAGACGTTATTATTAAATATTAAATAGATATTAACTTTAAGGAAGGTTACTCTATAGAATCTACCTTAGAGATATTTTTTATATTATTTTATAGTGAGAGGCTTATTATTCTTAATAGAGGTAAAATTACAAAACTCCTCTAAGATTAAGTAACGATTTATATTCTTACTAAAAGTGTCACTACTAGCAGTAAGCTTACAGATAATATTACTACTTCTATATATACCTTTACACTTAAAAGCTACTATTTGAGTATTATATTTTAAGGTATTCTATTTAATTTAGATATTACTAACTTCTTAACTATTAGGTACTTCTAGTTGACTATATTAAAATAGTTAGTTATTTCCTTTATTACCCTCATGCCTCTATAAGGTAAATTATTTATAATATATCTTAGAGAAGTTACCTCTATTATAATATTTAAAATAATTAATATGCTTATACTATTTAGTATTATTATATTTTATATAGTTCCTTATAATACATCCTTTCTTCTTTACTTTATAGATATAGATTACTTTAGTATTATATTTAATAATATCTATAATAAGTTCCACTAAGGTAAAAACATTATATCTATTATTTAAAAATAGGGATATCTATAGATACTTCTTAATAAGGAGAGAATAATTACCTCTCTATACTTTATAGAGATAGAGATATAGAGACTTTACTATTATTTTTAATATCTAGCTATAATGTATCTTTATAATATCTTTACTAACATAGAATATTTAGTTAAATAATATACTCTTAAGGTTTTTAAGAGGTATTACTATTACTATTAATTATTTAATATAGCTTTTTTATATTTCTAATATATTATTTAGAGTAATATTAACCTTAACTAGAAGATCCTTATTAATATTATCTATATTAATAACTATAATATACTTTATATTATTAATACTATTAGTAGCGTAATAGCTATAAAGCTATTAGGGCCCCACGGTATACTGACTATATAATATAATTTAGTAGTAGAGACTAGCTACTAGTGATAACTAGCTACTAGTTATCACTACCCACTAGGTAATTAGTAACTAATTACTTAGAATATCTAAATCTAGCCTATATATAACCTATAAGCTATATACTATAAGTATCACTACTTTTAACTCTATTAGTATATTATATATAATAATATATATAATATATCTTCCCCTAGTGAAACTAATACTAATTAGTAATTAACTTTATTATTACTACTTACTATAGATTAGTAAAACTTATTTAGATAGAAATAGTAATAGAAGATTATTAAGTTTAACTTAAAGTAAAGTTACTAATCTCTTAATCTATTTAGATATTTTTAATAATACTTTCTCACCTAATTTAGAGTAAAATAATATCTCTTTAATAATTATATTAATATATCTTAATTCTAGTAGTTAGATATTTACTTATACTTAAAACTAACTTATAGAAGAGATACTAAAAATATTTTATATAAATATATTTATTAAATATCTTTAGTATAAAACTTACTAAACTTCTATAATAAAAGAATTTATAATATTCTAAATCTCAGAATCTCCTTATATTCTTCTTTTTCTTCCTTATATCTTTCTATTTTCTTCTTTTTCTTCCTTTATTTAATTAGTAGATACTCTTCCTCTCTAAGATTAAATTTTATCTATATAATACTAATAAATAGAATTAGTAAATAGTAAAAATAAAGTTTCCTATCTCCCTCTATCTCTCCTCTTTTAATCTATATCTCTCTATAATTTCCCTATAGTTAGAAAATAATTAGTAAAATATCTAAACTAGTGGAACTTCTTAGAAAGTCTTTTAAAAACTTTAGTATAATAAGTAATATAACTCTTTTAGGAATAAAAATACTAATAAAACTAAAGCTTCTTCTTAATAGTAAAATCTTTAGTAAGTAAAAAACTTTTAATCCTATTATAGAATATAATTCTAACTAAATTAATAACTAAATAACATAAATTATAATAATATATATATATATAATTACCTCTTTAGTAGAAATTTTCTAAATTCCTTTAAGAATAACTTAAGAATTAGCTAGAGAATATATAAACTATTATAGATAAATAAATACCTACTTACGAAATACTCTCCTTATCTATAATATTAAGATTAATATAAAAAGTAAGTAAATTTATTAGATTCGTATAAACTTAATAAAGTAAGATAAGTTTATCTTATTAAATAAAGAAGAAATCCAGAAAATAATTATAAAGCTATAAAACTTTAAGATACTTATTAATAACTAACTAAGCTTCCTTAATAATATTACTTTTACCTAATAAATATATCTTATAATCTAGAAGTAATAATAAAAAGTAACTTATTAAAACCTTATAAAACTTAATATTTATCTAGTTACCTTAAAAAACTAATCCCAGGGAGTATCTTAATAAGTAGAGAGATCTATAGTTAATCTACTATTATTAGTAATAGTTTTACCTTCTTAATAATAAAGATAATTTAAATAATAAGACTTTCGAAATTAATAAGAATAACCTCCTTATAACCAGAACTAATAGTATAAACTTCCTACCCTACTTTTTATATTACTTCCCCTATATATTAACTTTATAAATAATTACTAAGAAACTAAATCTCTCCCTATTAATATATTAATAGCTAAGAATATAATGAATCTAGTAAAAATATATAACTCTAAAATAAAATATAGAGAGATTCTCTATAATATTTTTAAATTAAAAATCTATATTCTGAGAGATTATTATTTGAAGTGAAATATATTTAACTATATATAAATTAGAGCTTTTTTAATTATACTGAAAGATTAAACTCTTAAATATTATTTTAACTACCTTATTAATCCCCTTACTCTTATAATATTTTATAATATAATCTAATATATTAAAAACTACTTTAAAAATAATAAAAGTTAATAAGTTTACCTTACTAACTAGCGTAATATAATATTTAGAAATATTATTATAGATAATCTAGATAAAATAAGAAAAGAAATATTTAAGATCCTTTTCACTAAATTAATATATATTTAATAAACTTTCTCTCTTAAATAGTATATTAATCTCAGTCTCTAAAACTACTTCTTAAGTATATACTAATAAATATCAGAATACTAACTAACCCTCTTTAGCTTTATAGTAATATACTAGAGAGTCTGTAACTAATTATAATCTAAAATTAGTATTATTATAAACCTCCCTCTTATAATATCTTTATATATACTTAAAGATACTAATAACCTTGAGGGATTCTTATTAATTAATATAAATTAATATTAAACTAACTAGATATATAATTTACTTTAAAGTTGTTACTTAAAATATAGATATAACTATTAAGGATATTTCTAAATATTATTTAGAGGAGGATATTACTTAACTCTTACTACTTTATATAGCTAATTTAATAAAGAATATTATATATATAGTAAATTTAATTACTAGTTAATAAGATATTTTCTTAAAGAGAGAAGAAACTTTTATAATTAATATAAATCTAACTTCTATATAGTAGATATATTAGTATCTACTTATTATTATTTCCCTATATAGTATAAAGAAGTAGAAAGTTTAAACAATAATTTTAGAGATACTTATGAGACTAATATTAAAAGTAATATAGTAATATATTACCTCTAGGGTTATTAACTTAAGGATTAACCTGAAATACTAAGTTCTCTAAGTAATATTTTAAATAAATTTATAATATCTTACTTTAAAAAATAATCTATACCTCTAGATAGTTAAAAAATAATAAAGAATCCTCTAGAACTAAGTAGTAATCTATATCCTAATAAAAGAAGATAATATAACTAAGGAGATTATTATTCTAATATCTATATTTACTTTTAAAAGATACTATTTAGATATAGTTTTCTAAGGAGTTTTACCTAATTTAGATACTACTAATTACTTTATAGTTAGCTACTTTCAGTTTAATATTCTAAAATAAACTATCTTTCTCTCTATTCTCTTTAAAGCTTCTAGAGGAGAATTAATCTCTATTTATTTTAGAGGAAGTAAATTTATAAAAATAATAAGTATAGTTAATATATTTATACTACTTAGAATAATAGTATTCTATATAATTCTTTATAAGATCCTATTTCTATTATATCTTACTAATATAGATTACTTAGATATTATTTTTAATAATATTTATAACTAATTATATTAAAATAAGAAGGTTATTCTAGTTATATATAAATAGGAATATCTATAGATATTATTAGATAAAGAGGAGATATTTACTTCCTTATATTTAATAGAGATTAAGATTTAGAGACTTTATTATCATTTTAGATATCTATCTATTATATATTTTTAAGAGGTTCTCTATAAAGTTAGATATCCAGTTAATTAAGAAACTCTTATAACTCTCAAAAAATACTACTACTAATACTAGATATATAATACTACCCCCACTTAATTTAGATCTACCTTCTATAATAATATTAATTTTAACTTTGAAGTTATTATTAATATCTTTTACCTTACAAATAATTACCCTATCCTCAATATTATTAATATAGCTACAGTTTTTAATACTACTTAATTATTACTTAATATATTAGTGAAATTAATATAGGAAGCTTCTAAAATATACTAAATTAATACTTACCTAAGTCTACCTAATTTTATTTCTACTAATATTAAAATAGATTTCTAATCTGAAAATTTCTATTTAGAAGCTAAAATAATAAGCTTAACTATCAGAATTATATTTATTAAAATCTATAATAATCTTAGTAAGATAGAATATTACTATACTTTTCTCTATTATATATATAAGATCTACTATTAAGAATATCTATTATTATTATAAAAGTATTACCTCTAGGCTACTTATAAGTTATTAAATAATATTACTAGCCTAAATAATCTTATATATATATTTTTTATTTTTAGAATCTATCTCCAGCTTACTAAGGATTCTACTCTATCTCTAGAGATAGTCTCAAAAATACAGACAGTCTAAAAAGTAACTAAAACTATCTACTATAAATATATAAAAAAGATTATAAATATTACTATAACTACTTAGAATAATCTTAATATATTATAACTTATAAACTTCCCACTATAATCCCTTATATATAAATAGTAAGAAAAGAAAAATTAGTAAAATCCCTTCTGCCTACTTACTATTTATAGTAAAATATATATTATTAACTTTCTTTATAATCTTTAATAGTTCTATTTCACTACTATAAAAATATATTATAAAAGTAATAATGTTTCTCCTTAATTATATATTCTAGTAGAAATATAAGAATACTTCTAATATAAATATAATAATAGTAATACTAATGAAGTTAGAGATTCCCCTTAAGAAGTTTTACTTACCTTAATTCTATTTCCTATTATTCTTAAACTTCTAAATACTCTAGAAATACCAGAAGATAATAGTATTCTCCCTTTTAATATTAAAAGTAATATATTACTATTCTCTCATAAGAATAAGTATATTAGATATTAGAAGATAATAAAATATTAATAAAATTAGGAATAAGAATAGTAACTAAACATATAAGCAATTAAAGCTTATAATTTAAGGTTTTAGAGATGAAAGAAAGGTTATACTTCTTATTTAGGCTTCTATAATTTAGAAAAGTAGCTAAAGATTAATTATAATTATTACCTTTATATTAATAAAAGAAGAAACTTTCCTCCTCTAACTAAAAACTATTATTTAGATTTAAATTTAAGTTAAAGCTAAATTTATAAAAAATATTATAGCTAAATTACCTACTTATCTTAAAAGTTAATATTCTCTAGAATGTATAATAATAATCATCAAATTACTTTATAGCTTAACTGAAACTATTATCCATTAGTAAATAATATATTTAAAATATTATAAAAAGTAGTTATATATAAAGATATTTATCTATAATTCTTACCTCCTTATATCTTAACTTTATAATAAGGTAGTTAACGTAATTAGTATATAAACTAATAATATTCTTGATTTTTCTAATACTATTTTTACTTAATAAGAGAATAAGGAATTAGTAAAAACCTTCCTTATAGTAAAATCTAAAATATTCCTTATAAAGTTAATATTATTAATATTTAATAGTAGTATAATTTCCCTCTAAGGTAAAAACCTCCTTATTAAGTAAAGAAACTAAAGCTATAAACCTACTATTATTAATATCTTTATAAATCCTAAGATACTTAAGAAAAGCTATATTAAATAATATACATATAAAGTATATATTACTTTAATTTACCAGCCTAAGGTACTTTTTAACTTTTTATATATAGTATAATAAGAATAACTTTCTAGTAATAATATCACTACTCCTAATAAATATATTAAATCGTAAATAAAATACTTAGATTAAAGATTAACCTTTATCCCTCTTAATCTCTCTAAAGTATACCTCTATATTTTCATAAATAACTTCATTATTGATAATATTGACTTATTATCTTAACTGAAATTTATAATAATTCTAAGCTAAAAGATAGCTACTAGTAAAAGTAAATTTATAATCTAAGGTAATTTAGTTTATTACTTTTTAACTAAAAATAAAAAAGTATCTAAAAATATAGTTACCTTAGAGATCTATATTATAGTTACTAATATAACTCTTATAAATCGTATTATTATATATTTATAAAAAATTATTACTTATTGTAATCTTTCTTCTATTCTTATAATTATTTATACTAACTTATACTTATTATATAAATACCTTATAAAGCTTAATACTATAAGGAAAAAGAAGCTTATAATTAATATTATAGTCTAAAAATAATGAAATAAATATTATAAACTCTATAAGATATATTAAATTAACGGCGAGAATAACCTTACTAATATCTTTACTAAAGGGTTCCCAAACTATACCCTAGAGAGATTTATTCATATAAATAATATAATAGTTTATATAGAGAAACAAGTTACTTATTTAAAATGAAAAAAGGAAGTTCGGAAGGATATTTAATTAAAGAATATAGGTTATTTAATTAATCTTATCGTATATATAGAGATATAGTATATTATAGTTAAAAGGTAAAAAGAAAGTTTACTAGTATTAGTAGTATAATAGCTATAAAGCTATTAGGGCCCTATAGTATACTAACTATATAGTATAGCCTAGTAGTGGAAACTACTACTATTAGTAATAATTAGCTACTATTTATTACTAGCCACTAGGTAATTAGTAACTAATTACCTAGAGTATCTGAATCTAGTATATATATAGCTTATAGGCTACACACAATAAATATTAACACCTTTAACCCTATTAGCATACTATAAGTAATAATACATATAATATACCTTCCCCTAGTAAAACTAATATTTACTTTAATAAAATATAGAAAATGTATTATATTAACTTTAAGAAATTAATACTAGATCTCTTTAATAATATAGAGTAAGTATTAATATAGGCTTTTAAAAATTACTTTATGGAGAAGAATATATACTTCTTTATAAATAAAAGTATAATAAGAAAGAAGCTAATAGAGATTCTTAAGGGGAATATACTAATAAAATATATAATATAGCGTATTGAAGCTAATTAATAAGAATATCTAATTTTTAGATAACAAAATATAAAGAATTCAAATTTTATCAATAACCGCCTGACAGTAGGAGGACTTATTTCTATTAATCAATATTTCCTAGTATTTAGAGATTTAATAATAAAGATAACTACTTTATAATTAATATTAATAATATTAATAGTAAAAGTAATATGAATATTAAGTTTATAATTAATAAAGCTAGATATATAGATATATATTAATATACTAAGGATTGAGTGGATAATAAATAGTATTAATAAGGGGGAGAGATATCTAAAGTTAATTAGATTCCTAAGATTTTATATCTATCTTAGAGAAGAATATTAATTAATACTAAAGCATTATATTCTGTTAAATTAACTTTATAAGAAGGCTCAATTATTATTTCGTAAAGTATATAGAATATATAGTAAATAAATTAGAAAGAAGTATAATATTTTTGAGGATAGGATACAGATATATATTACTGAATATATTAGCTATCATATTAGTTAGAATATAGTGGAAGAAGTATTTAGTAGTATACTGGGAGAATAAGTATTTTTATATCATAAGATATTAACTTTATTAACTTAAGATAATATATCAATTATCTAGATAGTTATAGTAGTTAAAAATAAGTTTGAAATATTTGTAGTCTACTTTAACTACTAACGTAGTTAATAGGTAAGCTGGATAGACAAGCAAGCTGGCTACCTAATAGCAACTAACCTATCTTCTACCTTATAACTTACGTAACGCCATAATAAATTAATAATATTACAGAATAAAGAAGCTTAATTAACCTTAGCCTTCCAGGCTATTAATTAAACGCCGAATCTTAATATTCAGGCTGCAGCTAAAATCTAATTAGTATTATATTTAACCTTAGCTATCTAACTGAAAAGTATCCTATTAAGATATAATATTACTTCCAACTTACGGAATTTTACTATACTTAAAAAGGAGAAGTTAGTTAAGTATATTCTTAATCTAGATTTCTAATTATTTCCTTCCTATATTAATAGTATAGAAGGTATAGTTAATTAACTACTTACTAACTATAATATACCCCCTATTAGAAGATACTAAGCCTTAGACTTCGTTAAGTAATAACTATAGCTTCGGACGTACATTTTTCATACGTATAAGTATAAGAAAGTCTAATATAAAACTCCAGATATAATAAATATATAGTTTCAGCTTATAGTAAATATAATTGCAAAATATAGTATTATAGACTTAGATATCTATAATTTTAATAAAACTAAGTTTATAATAGACTAAATTACGTCCGGAACAATTATAATAAAGACTAAAATGTATTTAAATAAAAGAATAATATAGCCTGGTAATTATAGATAGATAATAATTATTAAGGAAATTAGTTTATCAGACTATTATATTCCACTAAATATTATTATTGCAGAATAATATTACTTCTCTATATAGTATATAGAAATAGATTTTATATATAACTAAATTATTATAATATCTGAAAATAGATAGATAATAAATAAAAGAAATCTAAATTAGCTTCAGAATTTTAATTAGTATATAAAACTATATATAAATAGTATATTCTAACCTAACAGAATTAGGGTAAAGTTATAAGGTATCTGGCAGCTATAGAGTATTTTATATATATAAAGGGAAGAATATAATAAGGAACCTACTAGACTATAGAGAAACTATAGTATAGGTTATATAATAATAAGAGATAAGTAATTACCCTATAGAATAAGTGATTAATTAGTAGATCCTTAAAGTAATTAGTAGAGCTAAGTAATCACTAATCTATAAATAGTAATTAGTTCTTACTTTCAGATTAGTAAAGAATAATATAATACTAATAGGAATAAGAAAACCTATAATATTATAAACTTATATATAGAATAAGCTTAAGTCTGCTTAAGGTTAGACTTCTATAGTTCTTTAGTAATTAACTTTATAATTATTCTTAGATATTTCTAGCTTTATTCCTTAATCTTTTTATTAGACTTATATCTGATTATTATAAGCTCTGAAAACCTAATCTTATTAGTATTATAATAGTATTATTACCTGAATATTATAGTCTTAATTTACTATTAATAGATTTACCTCTATTAAACTTAAAGCTAACTGTAATATTTTAATTACTTCTATTTAGTAAGTTAATTTAATAAAGTTTACTTAATAGTATACAGGAAAGAATATTACTATATCTACTAAATACTAAACTCCTTCTACTTTTTCCAGTTCTTAGGGAATATCCTCTAAAGGTAAATAACTTATTAAACCTCTTGATTAGGAAATAAAGAATGATAAACTCTCTAGTAATAAAGAGGATAATATTACTAAATTTATATAATAGCTCTAAAAAACTAATAAAAATATAACTAAAATATAGGAGATTATTAATAGTAATATTATAGAAATTACCTAATTTTAGTAGAATCTCTATAATAATCTAGATTAATAGTAACTTTTTACTTTTTAGTAGGAAGTTAATATTCTTTATATTACTACTAATATTATCTAGGCTCTAGTTAAGTTATATAAGAAACTTTAATTTAACTTACTTTAGGCTTTTAATAAGACTTCTAGATACCTTAAAGGATTCCTTACTTAAGTTAGAGCTTACTATTAGTTCTATAATCTTAGGTTTAGGGATAAAGCTGAATAAGTTATTTATACTATCTTATTCCTTAAGGGAAGAGCTTTTATATAGTTTAAACCTTATTTTACTAACTTCCTCACTTATAAATAGAATAATCTTAAGTTAGAGACTCAGACTATTTTTATAGGCTATTATAGTTTCAAAAATACTTTAATCTTACTATTCTAAGAATTAGATGAGGAATAGTAGTATAAATAAGGTTTTATAGCTATTAAATAGAAGGGTATAGCTATATATTATATAGCTAAATTCAGATATATCTATACTAAACTTAACTATATTAATAATACTAAGATTTTTATATTCTACTAAAGACTAAAAAAAGATATTAAAGATAAACTTATTAAGTAAGATAGACTTAGTAACTGTATTATATATATAGAACTTAATATTAAGATTAATAACTAACTCTTTAAGTATTACTATAAGAAAGGTGAATAGTAATAACCTTAATAACCTGATAGTAGATATAAATACTAAGAACTACTATATAACTACTAGAATTAATATAATAATTAGGAAACTAAATAATAATTTACCTTATAAATAACTATATCTTATAGTTACTATAGTGGATTTATAGACCTCACTACTAAAGCTACTACTAAAGATAATAAATAATAAGATTTTAAATACTATAATTACGATAAACTAGAATATATAGCTAAAGACTACTACTTACTTAAATATTAATAATAAGGATAATAATTTCAGCTAGTATCTAAATAAACCTAATACGTTAATATTACTAAGAAGGAAATATTCTATATTTCTCTAATCTGGATAGTCTATTTTAATAATATTTATATTATATACTAAGGATCTAAAGATAATATAGAATAGTATCTTAAGAGTTTTTCTGGATAATTAGGATACTATACTAAGAAGATACTAGTAATAGTTAATATTAAGAAAGAAGAAGACTTTACGCTAGTTTTAGAATATGATTAGGTGTAAGAAAGTAAAATAGTAATTCTATAGTTATAGATAGCTAAGAGAGAATTTTACTGTAGGATCAGTTAAATACCTAATAGATAACTTCTATAGAAAATCTAGTATTAGATTTAATGAAGATTAAATACTAGAGGAAACCTACCTCTTATATAAGCTCTTATATAACCACTTAAAGTAAATAATAAGATACTAATAAAAATCCTCACTATAGTTGAATATAATAAGCTAGAATATAAAGTTAAGAAATAACTTAATAATTTCTACTAATAAGAATAGATTAAAGTTAGCCTAGGAATCTATATTAGCTTAAGTAATCTATTTAAGTTAATTAATAATAATATTAAGCTAAATAATAATACTATTAAAAGTTTAGAATCCTCTATTTTATAGTAACTATATAGTAATAAAAGTAAGTAACTTAGAGTTAAGATTATTTACCTAATTTAAAATAAGTAATTTATTATATTCTATAAAGTCTTAGGTAACTAGATTCTAAACTACCCTGAGATAATTTTCTGTAATATAGATTATAAACTTCTATAAATTAATCACCCAGCTTACTAAACTATCTTTTAGGTATATTATATATAAGATAATTATATACTATATTTTAGTAATAAATTTGATAGATAATTCTTCCTAAAATAATTTAAGTATAATCTAATTCTGAATATATATCTTAATACAGATCTACTATTTTGGGGATTTTAGTGTTTTAATAAAAACTATTTTATAATATTTATATCTAGTGAAAGCTACCTTATAGTATATATAAATAATATTATTAGTGAATAGACAGACTGTGAATTAGACTACTATATAATTTACTATATTAATAAAGTAAGAGAATAGTATTATTAACGTAATAAACTTTGAGAATAAGAACAAAATACTGAAGACAGATCTATATTACTAATATTAGAATATGAAGAATTAATATTCAGAAAGATATTTTAAGAAGGAAGAATTATAATTTACTATTATAAAAATAGAATAATATTAGAATAGAGATACTTTAAGTAGTTAAAAAACTAGACTTACCTACTAAATAAGGATAAAGAAAAATATTTTAGATACGATTTGTATATTTAGTAATAGTAGAATATAATAATAAACATTTTTATCTTAATATTATAGTAAATAGATATACAATATAAGTTCTCATTAATTATAGTACTTAAGGAAACTTTTTATTACTATAAGTAGTAAATAAATAATAGATCTTATAGACAATAAAAGCTAAACTATATTAGTTATATACTATTAAAGGAGAAAGTATTAAGTATAGTAGAGATATTATTAATTTAGAGATTATATACTTCCTTTTAAATTGTTATAGGTAGAAGGAAAACTATATCTTTAATATAATAGAGATAGGTAATTAAGAGATTATCCTGAGAATCTTATAGTTATAAAAAGATAACTTATAGATAGATTAGAAAACTAACTATTTCTAATAAAAGGATTTAGTTTCTAAAAACTCTCTAGATAATAAGATTTTATATAAATTAGATATAACTTTAAGAGTATAAAGATTTATTATCTACTTTAGCATTAAGAATATAGTAGTCTAGATATTAAATATTATAGTAGTAGTAAGAGTTAATAATAAGATAGATTAACTTTAGACTATTCCTAATAAATACTGAATTTATAAATAATTTTTTATAGAAGAATTTAAAATTAAACTACTAGAGTATATAAACTATAATTATAAAATCTTTTTAAAGGGGGGGAAGGAATTTAGATTCAGTAAAATTTATAGATTTAATTAAATAGAAATAGAAGTATTTAATAAGTATATTAATAAATACTTTAAGAAAGACCATATTAAATATTTAATATTACTAGTAGGAAGCTTAATTCTATTTATATTTGAGAAAAATAGTAAGTTATAACTTTATATTAATTATTAATAACTTAATAATATAACTATTAAGAACTAATATTTATTACTACTTATATTAGAATTATAAGATTAATTTTATAGAGTTAATTAGTTTATAGCTCTTAACCTTAAAGAAGCGTATAATTTTATCTGAATTAAAGAAAGTAAAAAATAGAAGATTCCTTTTAGAATAAGAAAAGGATTTTATAAGTATCTTATAATATCTTTTAGATTTACTAATATACTTATAATATTCTAATTTATAATTAATTATATATTATATATATACTTAGATATTTTTTATATAGTATATCTTAATAATATTCTTATTTACTTAAGAATATTTAAAGAATATAAAGAATATATTTGTAAAGTATTTTAGAAACTTTAGTATGTTAAACTGTTAGTTAAACTAGAGAAATATGAATTTTATATATAATAGATAGAATATTTAGGATTCACTATTATATTAAATATAATTAAGATATTAACTAAGAAGATCCAGATAGTTAAGAATTAGTTTAGACTGATAAATGTTAAGGAAATCTAAGTTTTCCTCAGATTTACTAATTTTTACTAACAATTCCTCAAGGATTATATAAAGAAAATAATCCTACTAACTAAATTCATATAAAAAGATACTAAGTTTAATTAAACTAATAGATAAGAAGAAGTATTTCAGGATATTAAGAATTAAATTATCTTAGAATCTATTTTTATAATTCTAAATTCTAATAAACTATTTAAAGTTAAAACTAATATCTTAAACTATATTATAAGAAGATAATTAAGATAATAAGATATAAAAGGAATATTATATTCTTATACTTTCTATTTATAAAAACTTAGTAAACTAGAACTTAACTACTAGATTTATAATAAGGAACTTATAGTTATTATTAAAATATTTTAAGAATAGAGATTCTAACTTTTAAGAACGAAATATAAAGTTTAAATTTATATTAATTATAAGAATTTTATATATTTTATAATATTTAAGAATCTTAATAAGTAAAAGATTAAATAATTAGAATGTCTTTCAGAATTTAACTTTTATATTATCTACTATAAAGAAAAAGAAACTAGAAAAGCTAATATATTTAGTTAAAACTTAGACTTTAATATCCTAGTATTAAAAGAAATATAAATTATCCTAAAAGTAGATATAGATAGAAACTTTATATCTATATAGAAGCTACTCTTAATTATTAGATAAGTTAATATTAATATAACTAGAAGAATAATATATAGAATAATTAGAAGTATTTATAATATATTAGTACATAGATATTAAGGAGTTACTAAGATATTTAAAAGGATTTAATAATATTATAATAAAATAATTTCAAGATAAGATATAATTAATATAATTAAAGATTATAAGATCTACTTTAAAAGTAAATTCAGCTAATATAAACTTTATAGTGAATTATAATCTCTATTAGTATCTTAAAGACTTTAGGAATTAATTTCTTTAGATTTTATTATTAAGCTACTAAAGTTATAAGAATTACTTACTAGAGTATATTATAATAATATTCTTATTATAATAGAATAACTTACTAAATATACTTACTTTATTCTCTATAAGGAATTAAGTATAATAGAAAATTCTATATATATTTTTCTCAGAATTATTATTAGCTAATATAGATTACCTTAGGAAATTATATCTAATAGAGATAAACTTTTTATATTTAAATTTTAGAAATTACTAATTTTATAACTTAGAGTGAAATACTATCTATCTACTATTTTCTATTTATAAACTAATAGTTAGACTGAATATATTAATTAAATCCTTAAAACTTACTTTAGATATTATATTAACTATTAGTAAGATAATTAGATTATTTTACTATTAATAGCCTAATTTGCTTATAATAGTATAGTAGGAGAAAATATTAAAGAATTACTTTTCTATCTTAATTATAAATTTAATCTTAATATATATAGAGAATCTTAATAGAGAGAATAAACTATAAAAATAATAGTAAATATCTTAAAGTTTTATGCCCTCTAGGATAAGCTTCTAAAAGAATTTGAATTTATTAGGTAATAAATATATAAGTATATTAATACTTTAAGAATTAGAAGACTAATTTTTAAGGAGGGAGATAGTATCTACCTTACTAGATAAAATATTAATACTAAATAACTAAATGATAAATTAGATTTTAAGACATTTAGACTATTTGAAATTATTTATAAAATCTTTAATACTAACTATAAACTATTATTACTAGATATTATAAGATATTATGTAGTGTTTTATATTTTATTTATTAAATTAGTATTAAAAGGATTCTATATAAAAGATTATATTAAAGTTAATTCAGAATAAGAATATAGAGTAGAATAAATTATTAACTATATTAATTAATAAGATAATATAGAAATATAATATTTCGTTGAATAGAAAGGATATAGTTATATAGAAAATATATAGAAATTAGTATCTAATATTAGATATCTTAAAGAACTTTAAGAATATTGGGAATAATGAGTATATAAATAAACTATAATTTCGATAATTTAGATTAATAAACTAGTTTGCGTTTAAAATTCTTAACTTAAGTATTAACTAGATAAAAGGTTTTAAGCAGATAAAATATTTCTATATTTAGAAGTATTATCTTCTGAAAATTAAGAATTCTTAACTACTATATTTGGAGTACTAAAATTAAAATTCGCTAAATTAGGATTATTTTGTATTATATCCTAATTAATTACTCTGAAAATATTATCTGATTATATATTTAAAATAGCTATATTCTTATTTACTATAAGTAAACTTAATTTTACTTTAGTATTATTACTAGTAATAATTCTTCCTCACTTAAAGATATTCTACTTTGTTTTCTGGATATAATCTAGCTTTATAAGTAATTTATTTATTTCTACCTAAGTTTTCCTTAATACTACAGCTTTTTTCAGTAGAATTTCCTCTACTACTTCTTTCTTATTTTCTAAATAACTAACTTTATTAAGTAAATAATTAACTATCTAATTAGTAAGATAACATACTACTTAAGATATAAATATTTACATTTATATACTATATTCTGTAATATATTATAAGAATAATCTAAATATATATATTCACTATAAACCTCTATTCTGTGAAGTATCTTGTAATATAGGCCCTTGGAATGATAAAAGAAGTATAATATTATATCTATACTAAACTCTTTAATATATAATATATAATATTAATAATAATAAGTAGAAATAGAGAAATTAGAAACTAATTCTAATATAATATAAATATAATAATAAAATTAAGGAATATATTATAAACTAATAAGTGGAAGTTACCTATTTATATATGTTTTAGGGATAAGGTTTTTGAGAGGGGAAACTTAATATTATAATCTAATAGGATTAAGGCTAAGTTATAAAGTATCTAGTAGCTACAGAGTATTTTATATATATAAAGGGAAGAATATAATAAGGAACCTACTAGACTATAGAGAAACTATAGTATAAGTTATATAATAATAAGAGATAAGTAATCACTCTGTTAGATAAGTAATTAATTAGTAGATCTTAAAAGTAATTAATAGAGCTAAGTAATTACTAACTTATAAGTAGTAATTATTTCTTACTTTCAGATTAGTAAAGAATAATATAATACTAATAGGAATAGGAAAACCTATAATATTATAAACTTATATATAAGATAAACCTAAGTTTACTTAAGGTTAGACTTTTATAGCTTTTCAATAATTAACTTTATAATTATCTTTAGATATTTCTAGCCTTATTCTTTAATCCTCTTGTTAGACTTATATCTAATTACTATAAGCTCTGAAGATCTAATCTTATTAGTATTATAATAATATTATTATCTGTATATTATAGCCTTAATTTACTACTAACAGACTTACTTCTGCTAGACCTAAGGCTGGCTGTAATATAGTAGTTATTACCTCCTTATTATTAATAGATATAAAAGTTACTATACTGCTAACTTTAAGATATATTATAAGGAAAATAATAGTATTATATCTTATATATTAATCTATTTATCTTATCTACTTTAGCCTTTATATATTAGGTATTTTAAGTTACTAAAAAAATATATAATTAATAAGTTAAGAATATGATATTTTAGGATAATATTCATATTATAAAGGAAAACTTCTTTTCTGTATTTTATAATATCTTTATATAAGCTCTTATAGTTAGGGATATCCAGAAAAACCTTAGAGGGATTCAATTTATCCCTCTAAATACAGAAAATATATTTGTAAAGCTTAATATAAAGCTATATATACTAATATCTTTAGAATTACTCCTAATAATATTCCCTACTTAAATTTCTTAAACTTTAAATAACCTGATAGAGGTAACTTCTTAATCTAAACTTACTAAAACTTAAATCTCATATTATCATAATAGCTTACTAACTTTAATTATTAAGATTATTAAGTATTTATTCAAGGGAGTATATAGATTCAAATATCAGATTACCTTATTAAAATCTAAGAATAAGTTACTTTAGAAAGAAAATAACCTATTAAGCTAATACCGGAAGGCTAATAAAGTCTAATATAAATAAGAAGAAAGTTTTATTATAGGTAAGGCTGAGAACTCTTAATTATAAATACAGGCTATAATTTAAATAAAGGAGGAAGTATACTACAGTAATACCTACCGACTGAGAATAGAAATAAACTAACAGCAATATAGCGTCTGCGGAAATAATAGTTATAATATATAAATATATTCATTTACTGAAGAAATATCTAAACAAGAAGATATTAACTAGTTTAAATTTAATTGATTTCCTAGATATTATATACTGGTTGGAAATATAATATAGTTGCAGTTAGGTATCCAGCTTGCTTGTCTGTCTAGCTTGCTTATTATCTATATTATAGAAAGTGGAAAAATATAAATCTTAAGATATTTACTAAAACCTATGGATATATAGATATATAATAGGTATTTAGAATAATAATAATATAAGTTAACTTTCTTTTATATATCTATCTGAATTTATAAGATTTATAGAAGAAGATTAATAAAGAGAAATATATAACTATATATTAAGTAAATAATGTTATTAATATATTCTATGATGTTATTAATAAGGTTGAGCTAACTGTCAATAAACTATATAAATAGGTAATAGAGATATTTAAAAGCTAAAAGTAATAGTTAAAATAAAACGGTACTTATATTATAGATTATAATTAATTTCTTGCGGATTATATATATAATAGCTACGGTTGAAACTAATAATTTAACTATTTATAATTAGTTTATTTATAACATATATAAGAAAATAATAACAATACTACCTTAAAATAATTCGGTAAGAAGGTATAAGGAGGGAATATATAAAATAAAAGCTGGGTATACTTAAAATTAGTAAATAAATATTAGTTAATAAAGTATACCCCAGAGAAGCGTAAGGTTACTGCCCTATAGTTTAAGAAGGTGTTTATTATTAAGATAATATTAGCGGAAAAGATTATCATATATCTTAATAATATAATTTCAATGGGAAAGATAGAGAAAGAGATATTTAATAATATAGATTAGATATTCGAGGATAGTTTTATAGTTACATACTTTACTATAGTGGAGAGTGAGAAGGTGATTATTAATTTCGTAAGTCTTATAGAAATTCTTTAAAATTACATTTTTTAGTATTTAATAACTATTAATAAATTAGAGATTTCTCTAATATTATAGTATTTAGAAGTTTGTTTTAAAGGTATTCTTCTAGATACTAAAGTGGGTGAAACTTCTACTGGAGATATTACAGGCTACATCCGGATATCCGGCCAGAACTATATCTAGATATCTGAAGCTAACTTCCTTACCCAGGTGGGGCTCCGGTGGGCCCCAAATAGTATTATATATACAGACCTCTCTATATATTTATAAAAGCTACTCTTTTACTTCTTAACTTTAAAAAAATAATACTTTATATTACCTTCCGTTTAAATAAGTTTAAATTCAGCCTTTTAAATATTTAGAATTTAGTTGTATTTATTATATAGATAACGTTAGGTAAAATATAGCTTTCTACTAGTTAGGTATATAATTTAGTTCAGTGTGGCTTTTAGAATATAATACTATATAATAGGTAACTAACTAACTAATATAAAGAATAAGAAAAGATATTAAAGCCTCCCAGAATACCCCTATAGGTAGTAACCCTATTAGTAAACTACTTTAGTAGTAGTAATTATATATTCTAAATTTCCTCTACTAGAGAGTTAATCAGCTTACGCAGAAATTAGTAAGATAAAATACTATAGTATATAGTAACCCCCAAGTGGCTACTATAATAAATACCTTTAGCTTATATTAGAATACTTTAGTAACCTCCAGAATAATATCTATTAAGATACTAGCCTTTAGGGTTAATAATATTACTATATCTCTACTAGTAGTTAACTACTAAAGGAAGTTTGTTTTCCTTCCTTTAAAGTTGTTAGGTAAGTGGAAGGAATATTAAGTATAAACTTAATAAATAAAGGCTAAGTTTAAAATTAACTACTATTTCTTTAATAGTAATTAGGAATATTAGTATCTAATTTACTTCTATTTAAATATTAGTTTCTAGTGGGTAGTTAAAACTTTCTATATAGCGAGAAAGCTAGAGAACTTCTATAATCTAGATAATTTTATAAGTTACCTAAATAAAATCTACCTAAATCTAAATAGCTAGCCTTATATTATTATCCAGCTACAAAGTCTTACATAGAAGGAAAATAAGTATCTAGTAACCTTTCTACCTTAATTTAAAATAATTTAAGTTAATACTAAAGGGTATATATAACTAGATATATTAAAATGCTAGGCTATAAGTGTTTACCCTATAGTAGTACTATACCTACAGGCTGAAGATTCCATGGAATATTCTACTTCTTTCTTTTACAGAGTACTTACCTGTAACTAACTTCAGTACGTATAATAACGCATAACTACTAACATAAGCCTCTATTACTAGAATATTCTAATTATTACTAATTAGAATATTCTATAATTAGAAATAATATTATAAAAGAAGCTTCTTTACCGTCTTTTAGTATATATATAGCTTAACGAATAATAGGACTCTTTATAAGAATATAATTACTATTCACTCTTTTATACTATTTTCTCTTCCCCTGAGAATATCTAGTATATATATTTTTAACCTAAAGTATCTGCTAGTTTCACTAGGGGAAGGTATATTGTATATAGTATTATATATAGTATGCTGATAGGGTTGAAGGTGTTAATATTTATAGTGTATAGCCTCTAGGTTACATATAAGCTAGATCTAGATACTCTAGGTAATTAGTTACTAATTACCTAGCGGGTGGTAATAACTAGTAGTTAGTTGTCACTAGTAGCTAATTTCTACTATTAGGCTATACTATATAGTTAGTATACTATAGGGTTCTAATAGCTTTATAGCTATTGTATTACTAACACTAGTAAACTTCTTTTTTACTTTTTAACTATAGTATACTATATTTCTATATATAAGATAAAATTAATTAAATAATCTATATCTTTTAACTAAATAACTTTCTAAATTCCTTCTTTTTATTCTAAATAAGTAACCTATCTCTCTATATAAACAATTATATTATTTATATTAATAAATCTCTTTAGGATATAGTTTAGAGATTTGTTTATAAAAGTATCGGTAAGGTTATCCTTACTATTAATTTACTATACCTTATAGAGTTATTAATATTTATATAATTACCTTAAAGCTATAATATTAATTATAAGCTTCTTCTCTTTTATAATATTAAGCTTTATAAGGTATTTATTTAATAAGTATAAGTTAGTATAGATAATTATAGGGATAAGAGGAAGATTATAATAAGTTACAATCTGTTGCAAAAATATAGTAATAATATATGTAAAATCTATATTAGTAATTATAGTATAAATCTCTAAAGTAAGTATACTTCTAGTTACTCTTTTACTTTTAGTTAAAAGGTAATAAACTAAGTTACTTTAGATTATAAACTTACTTTTACTAGTAACTATCTCTTAGCTTAGAATTATTATAAATTTCAGTTAAGATAATAAGTTAATATTATTAGTAGAGGAACTATCTATAAAAATATAGAGGTATACTTTAGAGAGGTTAAGAGAGATAGAGGTTAACCCTCAATCTAAATATTCTATTTACTATTTAATATATTTATTAAGAATAGTAGTATTATTACTAGAAGGTTATTATTATTATATTATATATAAGAGGTTAAAAAGTACTTCAGACTAGTAAATCAAAGTGATATATACTTTATATATATATTATTTAATATAGGTTTTCTTAAGTATCTTAGGGTGTATAAGGATATTAATAATAGTAAGTTTATAACTTTAGTTTTTTTACTTAAGAAAGAGATTTTTACCTTAGAGGGAGAATATACTACTATTAAATACTAATAATATTAACTTTATAAGGAAGATCTTAGGTTTTACTATAAGGGAGGTTTTTATTAGTTTTTTATCTTCTTATTAAGTAAAATTAATATTAGATAAACTAAAAATATTATTAGTTTATATATTAATTATATTAAATATCTTATTGTTAGGTTAAGATATAAGGAGGTAAGAGTTATAAATAGATATCTTTATATATAATTATTCTTTATAATATTTTAAGTATATTACCTACTAGTAAGTATTAGTCTTAGTTAAGTAATAAAGTAGTTTAATATTTATTATTATAGATTCTAGAGGATATGAATTTTTAAGGTAAGTAAGTAACTTAGTTATAATATATCTTATAAGTTTAGTTTTAGTCTGAATATAAATCTAAATAATATCTTTTAGCTAGAAGAGGAAATTTTTATCTTTTATTAATATAAAAGTAATAGCTATAATTAATCTTTAGCTACTTCTCTAAATTATAAGAAACTAAATAAGGATTATAAGTTTCTTATTATCTTTAAAACTTTAGATTATAAGTTTTAACTTCTTATATATTTAGTTACTATCTTTATTCTTAATTTTATTAATAATTTTAAACTTAAAGATAATATAATCTTTATAGAGAATAGGATTATATTAGATACTTTTAATTATATTATTATTAATAATATTTTCTACTTCTTTCTTTTTTAACTTTTTAAAAAGAAAATTAGAAATAATAATAATTCTTTTTTAGTAGAGAGATTAAGAGAGAATTAAGTTAGTTTCTTCCTTAACTATCAGAAAGGCTATAAATTAGTTTTCTTAGTTACTTTCTTATTAAGAAAGGTTTTTCTAGTTTAATATAGTTCTTAAGAGTTTAAGGAATAACTTTATTATCTTCTAACGTCTAATATACTTATTTTTATTAGAAGGTAGTAATATATTATTTTTAATATAAGGAGGGAGAATATTATTATCTTCTAGTATCTCTAGAGTATTCAGAAGTTTAAGGATAATAGGGAATAAGATTAGGATAGGTAAGGTTTCTTAAGAAAAATCTTTAGTCTTATTAATATTACTATTATTATATCTATATTAGAAGTATTTTTATATTTCTATTAGGATATATAGTTAAGGAGAAGTATTATTATTCTTATAATATATCTTTATAGTAATTAAGTAGAACTTTTAAAAACTATAAGGAAGGTTAATAATATATATCTTACTATAAGTAGTAAGTAGATAGAAGGAACTTTACTAACTTTTCTTTTCTCACTATATATATATAAGAGACTATAATAGGAGGCTTATAACTTATAATATATTAAGATTATTATAAGTAACTATAATAGTATTAATAATCTTTTTTATATATTTATAGTAGATAGCTTCAGTTACTTTTTAAACTACTTATATTTAAAAGATTATTTCTAGAGATAGAGTGGAATCCTCAGTAAGTTAGAGGTAGGCTCTAAAGATAAGGAGTATAAATATGAAACTATTCAGATTAGTAATATTATTTATTAACTTATAAGTAGCTTCGAGGTAATTTTCTATAATAATAATAAGTATTCTTAATAGTAGATCTTATATATATAATAGAGAAAAATATAATAATATTCTACCTTACTAATATTATTATAAGTCTTAATAAGTATAATTCTGATAGTTAAGCTTATTATTTTAGTTTCTAAAACAAAGTTTTTAGATTAGAAGTTTATTTTAGTATTAATAGAGATAAAATTAAGTGGACTTAGATAAGTATTAATTTAGTATATTTTAAGAGTTTCTTATATTAGTTTTACTAAAATATTAAATAGAAATTAAGTAGTATTAAAAGCTAAAGTTATACTAGAAATATAGAGGATAGAGTAATTACCCTCAAGGTAAAAAATATTAGTAATAACTTTAAAGTTAAAGTTAATATTATTATAGAGAGTAAATTTAAATTAAGAGAAAGTAGCGTTATATATCTAATATTAGTAGTAGTATTTTTTAGAAACTATAAAAGCTTCTTAATTAACTAGATATCTAGCTTTATAGAGAACTTCTTAAAGATATATAATAGATAGATATCTAAAGTAATAATAGAGTCTCCAGATCTTAATCTCTATTAAGTATAAGGAAGTAAGTATCTTCTCTTTATCTAATAATATCTATAAATATTCCTATTTATATATATTTAGAATAACTTTCTTATTTTAATATAACTAGTTATAAATATTATTGAAAGTAATATTTAGGTGATTTATATTAGTAAAATATAATAGAAATAGGATCTTATAAGAGATTATATAGAATATTATTATACTAAGTAGTATAAATATATTAATTATATTTATTATTTTTATAAATTTACTTTCTCTAAAATAAATAAAACTTAATTCTCCTCTAGAAGTCCCTAAAAGAATAGAGGAAAGAATAATTTATTTGAGAATATTAAACTAAATATAGTTAGTTATAAAATAGTTAGTAATATCTAAGTTAGGTAAAATCTCTTAGAAAACTATATCTAAATAGTATCTTTTAAGAATAAAAATAGATATTAAAGTAATAATCTCTTTAGTTATATTATCTTTTTTCGTTAGAATATAAATTACTACTTAGTCCTAGAGGATTTTTATAATCTTTTAACTATCTAGAGGTGTAAGTTATTTTTTAAAGTAAGATATTATAAAATTATTTAAAATATTACTTAAAGGATTTAATATTTTAAATTAATTTTTAAGCTGATAATCCTAGAGGTAATATATTACTATATTATTCTTAATATTAATCTTATAAATATCTCTAAAATTATTATTTAAATTTTCTACTTTCTTATATTATATAAAAAAGTAATAATAAATAGATATTAATATATCTATTATATAGAAGTTATATTTATATTAGTTATAAGAGTCTCTTCTCTTTTTGAGGGAGTATCTTATTAACTAGTAACTAAATTTATTATATATATAGTATTTTTTATTAAATTAGCTATATAAGGTAGTAAGAATTAAATAATATCCTCTTCTAAATAATATTTAGAAGTGCTTTTAATAGTTATATCTATATCCTCAGTAAGAACTCTAAGGTAAATTATATATCTAGGTAGTTTAATATTAATTTATACTAATTAATAAGGATCCTTTAGGATTATTAGTATCTTTAAGTATATATTAAAATATTATAGGAGGGAAGGTTATAGTAATACTAATTGTAAATTATAATTAGTTATAAATTTTTTAGTATATTACTGTGAGGCTGAAGAGAGCTAGTTAGTATTCTAATACTCCTTAGTATATATTTAAGAGGTAGTTTCAGAAACTAAGATTAGTATATTATTTAAGAAGGAAGATTTATTAAATATATATTAGTTTAGTAAAAAGGATCTTAAATATCTCTTTTCTTATCTTATTTAGATTATTAGTAATAATACTTCTGAATATTATATTATACTAGTTAGTAAGGTAAACCTATTAACTTTTATTACTTTCAAAATAGTTCTTAATATATTAGGCTATATTATAAAATATTATAGGATTAAGAGGATTACTGAGGTAGTAAAAGTAGTATTTAAGAGTTTGGTTTTTAAGTATAATTAAAAAAGCTCTAGCTTATATATAGTTAAGTATATTTAACTTTAGATAATAATCTCTAAAAATATAGATTTTTAATTTAAAGATATTATAGAAAGCTTCTCTATACTTAATTTTAGAGTTATATATTTCTATTAGATTAGTTATATTTTTAGCTATTAGTATATTAATAGGGAGAGGTTTAGTCTCTTAGTAATTATTTATAAAGTTAATATATTGAGGAGGTATTATAGAGGGTAGAGTAGGAAGTTTATATTATTAGTTTTAGTTATAAGGAGGTTATTCTTATTAATCTTTAAAGTCTTATTATTTAAATTATCCTTATTATTAAGAGGTTAGATCTATTACTAATAATAGTAGATTAACTATAGATCTCTCTATTTATTAAGATACTCCCTAGGACTAGTTTTTTAAGGTAGCTAGATAAATATTAAGTTTTATGAGGTTTTAATAAATTACTTTTTATTATTACTTCTAGATTATAGGATATATCTATTAGGTAAAAATAATATTATTAAGGAAGCTTAGTTAGTTATTAATAAGTATCTTAAAGTTCCGTAATTTTATAACTATTTTCTAGATTTGTTTCTTAGTTTATAGGATAAACTTATCTTATATCGTTAGGTTTATAAGAATTTAGTAGATCTACTTATTTTTTATATTAACTTTAATATTATAAATAAGGAGAGTATCTTATTAATACTAAGATACTAATTTATCTATAATAGCTTATATATTCTCTAGCTAATTTTTAAAGTTATCTTTAAAGGAGTTTAGGAGGCTTCTACTAAAGAGGTAATTATATATATATATTACTATAATCTATATTATTTAGTTATTAATCTAGTTAGGATTATATTTTATAATAGAAATAAAAATCTTTTATTTACTAAAAATCTTACTATTAAGAAGGAAATTTAGTTTTATTAGTATTCTTACTTCTAAAAGGATTATATTACTTATTATATTAAGGTTTTTAAAAGATCTTCTAAGAAGTTTTACTAATTTAGATATTTTACTAGTTATTCCTTAATTATAGGGGAATTATAAAGAAATATAAATTAAAAGAGGGGAAATAGGGAGAGATAGGAGATTCTACTTTTACTATTTACTAATTCTATTTATTAGTATTATATAGGTAAAATTTAATCTTAGAGAGGGGGAGTATCTATTAGTTAAGTGAGGAAAGAAAGAGAGGAAGAAAGAAGAGTATAGAGAAGAAAAAAAGGAATATAAAGAGATTCTAAGATTTAAGATACTATAAATTTCTTTACTATAGAAGTCTAGTAAATCTTATAATAGAAATATTTAATAAATATATTTATATAAAATATCTTTAGTATCTCTTCTGTAAGTTAATTTTAAGTATAGATAGGTATCTAGCTACCAGAATTAAGATATATTAGTATAATTATTAAAGAGATATTATCTTACTTTAAGTTAGATAAGAAGTTATTATTAAAAATATCTGAATAAATTAAGAGATTAGTAGCTTTACTTTAAGTTAAACTTAATAATCTTTTATTATTATTTCTGCCTAAATAAGTTTTACTAATTTATAGTAAGTAATAATAGTAAGGTTAACTACTAATTAGTATTAGTTTCACTAGGGGAAAGTATATTATATATATTATTATATATAGTATACTAATAGAATTAAAGATATTAATATTTATAGTGTATAGTTTATAAGCTATATGTAAGTTAGATCTAGATACTTTAGGTAATTAGTTACTAATTACTTAGTAAGTAGTGATAACTAGTAGTTAGTTATTATAAGTAGCTAGTCTCCACCACTAGGTTACACTATATAGTTAGTATACTGTAGGGCTCTAATAGCTCCGTAGCTATTATGCTACTGATAGTATCACTTTACTGGATATAGATCTTAACACTACCTACCTCGCTATAAAATATAATCTAAATTTTCTTACTGGAAGCTAGTCTACTTTCTTACTTTAAGAAGTTACTTATTATAATTAACTTTCCTATAAAGTAGAGATTCTAATTATCTAAAATCCAGAATATGACTTAGAAATTTAAATATATAAAGAAAATATTAGTTTGCTACTAACTACTTTACTGAAGATTTGCCACTTATAATATAAAGAGTAATATTATAATAACTAAAGTAGTTAGAAAGTAATAATAATACTAAAGCTTCAATAGCTTCTTCTCTACCCCTAAGAAGTATTTTAAGAATCAGTAAAATATCTACTAATATTTTAAATAAAGCAGGAAGAGTTATATATATAGAGACTATTTAATATAGAAATATAAGAAGATTAGTATAAAGGTTACAAAAGCTATAGTCACTCTAAATTATATTAAAAGTAACCAGGGGGATAGTATTCCCCTACCCAGTAATAGTAAGAACTTAGGAAAAAAGTAACTTTAGGGTAAAGTTAAACCCTAAAGCTAATAGAGGCGAAAGTAATAAAATGGAAAAAATAACAGAAAAAGAAACAAGTAAGTAACCGGTAGTTAGCCACTATTTAGGCTAGAATTAACAAAGATGACTTTATTAATATACTTATTAATATAAATTATAATATCTACATTATTATGAATATTTCTCTTATAAAGAAACTTTACCTCCCACTAGTTAATAAATTAAAATAATCAATAAGAAGATGTACTTTTAGGTTATTATTTAGTAATATCCAGGGGGTAACTATTTTAACTTTTGAAGTTAGTAATTATATACAGAAAGTCTCTATATATATTATAGAAAGCTTTCAGCTGCTTCTATACTTTAGATAGCTATAAATAAAGGATAATTATATTATTTATAATATTGAGGCCTAATAGATAATTTACGGAAATAATAGTATAATAGCCTACCTGAAATATTAGAATACGTTAGCGTAACTTAAGGAGATTTAGTCAGCCTGCCTGCTTGATATTAACTTATTTATAGTTATCTATTAATATATTATATAGTATACTGGTAATATATTAAGTTTTCACTAGATTATATTTATTAATTATATAAATATAGAGAAAGTGTTAGCCTTAAAGGTGAAGGTAAATCTATTAAGTTATATTTTAAAGAAATTTCCGGATTTTAAAAAAAGCCTGGAAGGTTTACTTAATAAGAGGTTTATTGATGTAAGTAGCCTCTCCACTTATATCCTAATCCTCTTTGTAAGAAGGTTAGATAGAAGAATATATTTCTGTATAAATTATAGAATTCTTAATGTAATTATAAAGAAGAATTATTACCTTCTTCCTCTTATATTAGAGACCCCTAAGAAGGTTACTATAGCTTACTAGTATACCAAACTTAATATTATTACTATATTCCATAAACTTAGAACTAATAAGGTAAATTAGAAGAAAATAGCTTTTCGGATATATTATAGCTTCTTTAAATGGATAGTATACCCCTTTAAATTTACTAATACTCCAACTATATTTTAATAATATATTAACAGCTACCTATAATAGTTTCTAGATAACTTTATTATAGTATATACTAATAATATCTCTATTTATATTAGTAATTTGCGAAAAGAATATAAGCAGAAGGTTTACTAAATATTTAGCTACCTTACTAATATAGATTTAAAGTTAGATTCTAAGAAGTGTAAATTCTTTATTACTATAGGTAAGTATATTAGATTATTTATATTAGCTAGAAAGGGTTTCTTTGATACTCTAGAGAAGTTAGAGGCTATTATTAACTCGCTTCCCCCCAGTATTATAGGCTATACTTAAATATTCAGCCAGAATTATACCCAGGTATCCGAAGCTAACCTCCTCACCCAGGTAGGGCCCCAGTAGACCCTATATAGCACCATATATAAAGACTTTTCCATACACTTATAAAGGATTCTCTTTTACTTCTTAGTTCTAAATAAATAGTATTTTATACTACCTTCCGGTTAAATAAGCTTACATTCAGCCTTTTATATACTTAGAACTTAGTTTTATTTACTATATAGATAATATTAAGTAAAGTGTAATTTACTACTAGTTAAGTATATAATCTAGTTAAATATAGCTTCTAAAATATAATATTATATAATAAGTAACTAACTAGCTAATATAAAGAATGTTAGAGAATATTAAAGCCTCCTAGGATAACCCTATAGGTAGTAACCTTATAAGTAAATTGCTTTAGTAGGAGTTATAATATACTTTAAGCTCTGTCTATTAGAGAATTAATATGCTTCTGTATAAGTTAGTAAGATAAGATATTATAGTAGATAGTAACCTCCAGAAAGCTACTATAATAAACACCTTTAGCCTACACTAAGGTCTTTTAGTAACCTCTAAAATAATATCCATTAGGATAATAGCCTTTAAGGTTAATAATAATATTATATTTCTAATAGTAGCTAACTATTAGAGGAAGCTTCTTTCCCTACCCCTAAAGTCTTTAGGTAAGTAGAAGGAATATTAAATATAAACCTAATAGATAAAAGCTAAACTTAAAATTAACTACTATTTCTTTAATAGTAATTAGAAATACTAATATCTAATTTACTTCTATTTAAACTTCAGTTTTTAGTAGATAATTAAACTTTCTATATAGCGGAAGAACTAGAAAACTTCTATAATCTAAATAGTTTTATAGGTTACTTAAATAAAACTTATCTAAATCTAAATAGCTAGCCTGATATTATAACTTAGTTATAAAGTTTCAGATAAAAGAAAAATAAGTATCTAACTATTTTTCTATTCTAATTTAAGAAAACTCTAGCTAACACTAAAGGATATATATAGCTAAAATAATCTAGATTTTCCTACTGGAGGCTACCCTACTTCCTTACTTTGAGAAGCTACTTATTATAGTAAACCTTGCTATAAAATATAAATTCTAATTATCTAAGATTTAAAATATAACTAAGAAGCTTAAGTATATAAAGGGAATATTAGTCTACTAGTAGCCGCCCCACTAGAAACCTGCCGTTTATAATATAAAAGGTAATATTATAATAATAGAATTAATTAAGAAGTAATAATAATATCAGAATTTTAGTAACTTCTCTTCTACTTCTAAGGAGTATTCTAAAGATTACTGAAATATCCACTAATATTTTAAATATAGTAAGAAAGATTATATATATAGAAACTGTATAATATAAGAGAATAAGAAGGTTAGTATAAAAGTTATAAAAGCTATAGCTACTTTAGATTATACTGGAAATAACTAGGGAAATAATATTTTCCCACCTAGTAACAGTAAGAACTTAGGAAAAAAGTAACTTTAAAGTAAAATTAAACCCTAAAGCTAATAGAGGTGGAAATAATAAAATAGAACAAATAACAGAAAAAGAAATAGGTAAGTAACTAGTAGTTAGCTACTATTTAAACTAGAATTAATAATAATTACTTTATTAATATACTTATTAATATAGACTATAATATCTATATTATTATTAATATCTTCCTTAAAAAGAAACTTCACCTCCCACTAATTAATACGTTAAAGAGATAAATAAGAAGATATACCACTAAGTTATTATTTAGTAATATCTAGAGGGTAGCTATTCTAGCTTTAGAAGTTAGTAGCTATATATAGAAGATTTATATCTATATTATAAAAAACCTATAGCTACCTTTATATTTCAGGTAGCTATAAATAGAAAATAATTCTATTATCTATAATACTGAAACCTAATAAATAATCTACGGAAAAAGTCATATAATAGTATATCTTAAGTATTAAAATAAGTTAGTATAACTTAAGGAGATTCAGTTAGCCTACCTACTTAATATTAATCTATTTATATTTATCTATTAGTATACTATATAGTATACTGATAAGGTATTAAACTCCTACCAGATTATTATTTACTAGTCTGATAGATATTAAGACAATATTAACCTTAAAGGTAAAGGGGAACCTAAGGAATTATATTTTCGTAAATATCTTAAAGGAATTTCCAGACTCTTTCTATCTAAATTCAGTATACTAACTATCTCCCAACTAATTAGAACTAAATTACTATATTCTATTAATTTCTAATAATAAGAGATAGAAACTAGATTTCCTATAGAAATTCCCCTATAGTATATTATAAAAGAAACTTTTGAATTTTAAGAAAATCCTGAAGAATTTACTAAATAAGGAATTTAGTATAGTAAGTAGCTTCTCCACTTATATCCTAATTCTCTTTATAAAGAAATTCAGTAAGGAAATATACTTTTATATAAATAATAAAATCCTTAATATAATTATAAGAAAAACTATTACCTCCTCCCCTTTATATTAGAAACCCTCTAGAGGGTTACTATTACTTATTAGTATACTAAACTTAATATTATTACTATATTTTATAAACTTAGTATAAATAAAGTAGATTAGAAGAGAATAGTTTTTTAAAAATATTATAATTTCTTTAAATAGATAATATACCCCTTCAGACTTACTAGTATCCCCACTATATTTTAATAGTATATTAATAGCTATCTGTAATAGTTTCTATATAACTTTATTATAGTATGTATTAATAATATCCTTATTTATATTAGTAGCTTATAAAAGAAGTATAAGGAGAAGGTTTAATAAATATTAAGCTATCTTACTAATATAAACTTTAAGTTAGATTCTAAAAAATATAAGTTCTTTATTATTATAATTAAGTATATTAGACTTATTATATTAGCTGGAAAGAGCTTCTTTTATAATTCTAAAACGTTAGAGGTTATTATTAACTAGCTTCGCTCTAGTTTACTAAAGGATATTTATAGTTCTCTTAGATTTGTAAATTACTATAAGATTTTTATATTTTAGTATAATATTATTATTAAGCTCTTAAAGTATCTAACTTAGAAGTTTATTTCTTTTAACTGGAAACTAAAATAGTGTAAGAGTGTAGCTAAAAGATTAGGTAAGGGAAGGGAAAGCAGAAGGTAGGTTTCTGTAGGCTGTAAGATTTTAACTTAGTAGGCTAACTAGTAGTAGCTATAAGAAAGCTTTTATCCTATAGTAGCCTCAGGCTCTATTAGTTACATAATTCTAGCTATCCTAGCTTTCTATATAGACTATGGGGGACTATATCCTTATAATTATCCCCCCCTTCAGAGGCTTTAGCCTCTAAAGTCTGTAAATACCATATAGCTACTTTTAATATATGATTTTGCCGACCGTTTAGTGGTAGCTTAAATCTTTTAATAAAGATAAAATAATAGATAATATAATTGTTAAGATAATAGTTAAAATAGTTAAAATAATAGTTGAAATAGTTAAAATAATAGTTAAAATAGTTAAAATAAGTTATCCTATAGCTAATTAGACTATAAAGCTTCTAATAGTAGATTAGGCTAATGAGAGTATTAATTTTTTAGGTACTACTAAGGTATCTAACTTCTTTCTATTATACTAGAGGCTTTATAAAGTCTCTCTAACAGTAGAGTACTTGTATGCATACTAATAATATAACTCTTTAGGTGAAAAAACTAAGGTATCTAACCTCTTCCTATTATACTAGAGGCTATAAGAGACCTTTCTAATAGTAGAGTGCTAGTATATATATTAATAATATAGTTCTAGTGAGGGCCCCCTTAGAGTATCTTTAGTATAACTTTAGTAATACCCTCAGTATAATGTGGTTGATAAGTGAGCTGGCTGGATAAGCGAGCTAGCTACCTGACTGCGACTATATTACATCTCCGACTGATATATAATATCTAGGAAATTAATTAAATTCAAACTAGTAAAGATCCTCTTCTTTAGAAATTTCTTTACTAAATTAATATATTTATATATTATAATCAGTATTTCTATAGATATTATATTACTATTAGCTTATCTCAGTCTTTAGCTAATAATTATTACTCTGATATATTTCTTTCTTAATTTAAGTTATTACTTCTCTCTGTAACTGAATATCTTCTATCTAAATTACAGTAAGATTTCCTCCTTATCTGAAATATATTTTCTTAGCTTTCCTATATTAACTAAGTAAGTTATTCTCTTCCTAAAGGATTTTATTCTTAGATTTTAATAAAGTAATTTAATATATAAATCTATATACTCCCTTTAATAAATATTTAACAGCTTTAATAATTAAAGTTAGTAAGTTATTTTAACAATAAGAGATTTAATTCTTAATATATTCAGATTGAGAAATTACCTCTATTAGGTTATTTAGTATCTGAGAAGTCTAAGTAGAGGATGTTATTAGGAGGGATCCTGGAGGTATTAGTATATATAACTTTGTATTAAGTTTCAAAAATATATATTCTATATTAAGAGGGATAAGTCCAGCCCCTCTAAAACCTACCTGAATATTCTTAACTATAAGAGCTTAGATAAAGATATTATAAAATATAGAGAAGAAATCTTCTTTTATTATATAAATATTATTTTATTATATTTTATTTTTAATTTATTATCTATATACCTTCTTAAGAGGTCTAAAATACCTAATATCTAAAAGCTGAAATAAATAAGATAAATAAGCTAGTATATAGAGTATAATAACATTATTTTCCTTATAATATATCTTGAAGTCTATAGAGTAGTAATTCTTATACTTATTAATAATAAGGAGGTAATAAGAACTTTATATATATAATTTTATATATTAGTTAAAATACTGAAGTTAATCTAGGTTTCATTTATTTATTATCTATCTATTTTCAGATATTATAATAACCTAGTTATATAGAAGATTAGTTTCTATATATTAAGTAGAGAGGTAATATTAGTCTGTAATAATAATATATAGTAGAATATTATAGTTTGATAAACTAATTATCTAAATAACTATAATCTATTTATAATTACTAGGCTATACTATTTTTATATTTAAATACTTTTTAGTATTTGTAATAACTATTCTAGATATAATCTAGTTTATTATAAACTCAGTCTTATGAAAGTTATAAATATCTAAGTTTATAATATTATATTTTATAACTATACTTACTATAAGTTAAAACTATATATTTATTATATCTAGATTTTTATATTAGGCTTTCTTATAGTTATATTTTCGAAAGAAGTATATTTAGAGCTATAGTTATTACTTAACGAAGTTTGAAGCTTAGTGTTTTCCGACTGGGGGTGCGTTGCGGTTAGTAAGTAGTTAATTAGCTATATTTTTAACATTACTAATATGAGGAGGAAATAATTAGGAATCTAAATTAAGAATATACTTAACTAGTTTCTCTTCTTCTAGTAGTATTAACTTTTATGAGTTTAGAGTAGTATTATATTATGATAAAGTTCCCTTTATTTATATACTAAGAGTTAACTGGGGGACTATATAGATCTTTATAGCAGTTTGGATGCTAAGATTTAGGTCTCTTTAGATAGTCTGGAAGGCTAAGTTTAATTACGACTCGTTATTTTATGACTGAATTGTTTGGTTGTGGGGGCGTGAGAGTTGGAAGGTAGGATATATGTCGGGCGCGGTCAGGTAGCCAGCTCACTTGTCCGGCCAGCTTGCTTATCAACCACGTTAGTATATATACTAATACTTATTTAAATTTTAGATACTGTAAATACCTCTATATCTAAGTAAGGAGAAGGTAACTATATAAGCTTTTAAAGTCTCTTGGTATACTCTAGTGAGGGCCCTCTTAGGATACCTTTGATATACTTTTAGCGACACTTTCCACATAGCAAAACCTCGCTGGATACTCTCTTTAACTACACTTTATATAGATCTCATTATAGTAGTAAGTAGCTATAGTATAGCCTAATTTACTGCATATTCTATATATAGGTGTAGGTATAGGTTAGCCTTTAAAGTGAGGCTTCTTAGCTGGAAACTTATTACTAACCTTACAGTATATATATACTAAACTAGTAGTATTATTATATTCAGTAACCCTCTTATAAATATTACTAGAAGCTTTATAGGGCTATAATATCTCCCAGAGGTATTCAGCTGCTAGGGCTATAGCCTTCAGTTACTAGTTATTAAACTTCTGATACTATAGATACCTCTATATTCTAGCTTTAAGGTAATAAAAGAAGGTGAATATATAAAGCCTAAATATCTCTAATCTAAGAGTTTCTAGAAATCTATAGATTACTAACTATTTAGTATAGACTTTTAGTAGTAACTAGCCCTTATATTATAGAGTATAAAGTATACTATAGAGGTATAACTTTAATAGAGTAAGGTTAGTTAATAAGTAGTAAGTAAATACTGCAAAATTAGCCTATAAAGAGTCTAGTAAGGTATATTAGTAGTTATATTATAATATCTAGATGTTATATAATAATTTTATTATAGTCTACTAAATTATTTATACCTTTAAGGCTCCTAGCTGTAGGGTATAGCTATCTTAAATTACTGTTAGCTAATCCTTAATTTTATATAGAGTGGTATTCTTATAAAGGAGGCTATAGAAGTAGCTAGAAGGTCTTAAGTAATCCCGATATCTGTAAACTACTGGGGAGGCTATTAATAATACTAGACTTACTAATAGTATACTATTGGAAAGATATTTAGCTATAACCTCTATAAATAAAGATTGTTATTTAAGAAGGTATATAAATACTATTATAGTTACTATATTGCTTAAGTTACTGGCGGCAGGATTACTTACTTCAGCCGCTTATATTAATATAGCTGGTGTAGAGGTTACTATATATTTGCTGGGTAACTTGCCAGAGGATGCATTTTCGGAAAATACATTTTTAGAGGCTATATTTTCAGAGGCTATAGATGTTCTTAATACGGATACTAATACCGAGTGGTTAGCAACTGTTTATTATAATAAAGCTATTGCTCAAACTTTAGTCTTACCTCCTTAGAGAGGTAGAAGTTGAAAAATTGTAAGAGTGTGGCTAAAGGCTTAGGTAAGGGAAGGGAAAGCAGAAGGTAGGTTTCTGTAGGTTGTAAGATTTTAACTTAGTAGGCTAACTAGTGGTAGCTATAAGAAAGCTTTTATCTTATAGTAGCCTCAGGCTCTATTAGTTACGTAATTTGAACTATCCTAGCTTTCTATATAGGCTATAGGGGACTATATCCTTATAAATAGCAGGAAGCCTTCCTTATACTAAAATAACTTTTCAATATAAAATTAATTCTATAGATATTTAATTCTAATATTTTCAAAATGATAAAAATAAACTATTCAAAATATACTCTAGAAGATATATTAACTTAAGATAATAAGGCTAAAATAAGATATTTAGTAACCTTCCACTTTTAGTATCTAACTTCTATAAAGTTTAATTACCTAATTAATAATAAGGAACTTCTTATAATATTAGTTTATTTATCAATATAAAAGATAAAGCTATAGAATACTAAAAAGCTTAAAATCCTTACTAATTATAAGAATCTTAAGTATTTTATAGAGAAATAGCAGCTTATAGAGAGGTAAAGTTCATAGATAGAGACGTTATCTTAATATAATTTTTACCTTCAATACTAGCTGGGTGTCTAGATAGTAGCCTCTAATATCCTTTCCTGGAGGAAAGAGAATATCCCTAAAAGGTAGAATAATAAGAAATAATAGATTTAGATAATATAAGTTATTCTGAATGCTATTATTCTTATAAAGTTTTAGGTAGAATATATAAATATTACTGATACTTAAGTTCTTAAAGGAAACCTAGATTTATAAAAGATATAAAATTATACTACTAAGAGAAACTTCTTATATTAATAGATTTTTATAGTAGTTTAGTAGGGGGAATATAATTTTCCCTCTAATCTCTATATTAAAATCCAGATTACTAAGTATATTATTAATATATAAAGATAGTTTACTTTTAGAGAGAAGCTTTAAATATTAAGCAGTAAAGAAAGTAATAGCCTCCTTAATAAACTTAGGATTAGGTTAATATAGAAGTTATATAACTTTCTTCCTACAGGCTATCTAGAGTGTAATAATATACTAAAGATTATAAGCTGATAGTTTTACTAGTCTAAATAGTTATAAAATGTCTGCTAATTTATATATAATTATAATATATATAGGGATATTTATATCTAGAGGTAAGCTAAAAAGGAATTTATAAATATCCTACTAATATCTAACTAGTTACACTCTAATTTATTAATCAACTTTATTACTAACTTACTCTCTATGAAAGAATAAAGTAGCTATTACTTCTAGATTATTATTAATTAACTGAATATAGTTTTAATACTAAAGAAGATAAATATAATAGAGGTAAAAGTATATATTTAGTAGTTTCTTAGTTACTACTATAGATTTTATAGAATACTATATTTTATTATAAGTAATAGAGAATCTAACTAGATATTAGTTACGTTATACTGTAGGGTATATAGGAACTATATACGCTACTATATATATGGTAGTATACCCTCTATAGCTTACTAGCTATAGGTGCCTGGCACCCAGCGTCAGCCGTAGCTAAATAGTATAGTAATTAGTAAGTAATTACTACACTATAGATCTAGAATCTTATATAGCATTATACGCTATATAATATAGTAATAATAATAATAAATACTAGAATATTAGTTTGTATCTATACAATAAGATTATATATAGTATGTAATTATCCTAATAATTAAACTAATACTAATTAGTAGTTAACTTAACTGTTATACTACTATACTGCAGATCAGTAAAGTTTATTATACTAAAAGAAGTAATTGTAAAACCTTACGCCTGAGGTTTACGTAAGGTGAAAGATTGTGAGATTTATTACTTAGATACCTCAGACCCTCCCCACTCTAAACTTCGCTGGAAGCCTCTAAGTTAATATACTAACCTCTTGAGGAGACTATTATTAGAATATTTATAGATTTAACTCTAGCTAAGTGTAAGGATATATACCCTATGGCCTGTACGGAGAGCCGGGATGGCTAGGATCACGTGACCTATAGGGCCTGAGGCTACCAGGCCTCCCATGGGATAAAAGCCCTCTTATAGCTACTACCAGTTAGCTACACTAAGTTGAAATCTTACAACCTACGGAGACCTACCTTTTGCTGCTTTCCCTTCCCTTGCCTAGGCCTTTAGCTACACTCTTACACTAAGTTAAGGTATTTCTGCGGCTCTACTGAGAAGTTTAAAGTAATATTCCTTAATACTACTTAATAGAGTATATTCAGTAAATATAATAACCTTCTTTAAGCTATCGCTAGACTTTTTAGTACTAGAGATTTATAGTATCTCTAGCCTTAACCTTTTGAGAGACCTATATAACCTCTTAAAAACTTTTTCCCTACATTCCTCTGTATAGATTTAGTAAAATTAATAATTCTCTCTTACTTTATATCTCTCTCGCCTTTATAATAATATCTGAATTAACCCCTATAGGCGAGACGCCTATCCTAGGTATCCTAATAATAATACTATTAGGTATCGCTCTACTTATAAAGTTTTACCTATATTTTAACTTAGCCCTCTTTAGCTGAATTCTTAATATTAACTATAAGAATATTATAGCTGAAGACTTTATAATAATTTCTACTTATATAGTATACTAGGTAGCTTTTTATACTTACTTAGGTTTCTATAGCCTGGAACTTTTTAAGATATTTAAAAGTAACTTTAAGGAGTAGTTTATTAATATTTAGTAACTAGCTAGCTTCTATATTAACTACTAGTTAAGAGACTATTTTATCGCCTATAATATTAAAAGTAATATAAATAGTAACTAGATTTATATAGTTTTATACTAACTTACTTAGTAAGAGGAGTTTATACTATAAACTTATAGAGAAATTAATAATAATAATAAATAGTATAGCTTCTTTAGGTTTAACCTCAGGAAGTATCCTAAGTAACTTAATAATTTTATAATAGTGGAGTTAGACTTTATATTACTTTTCTGTAATATTTAGCTAAAAATTGAAAATACTATATTAATAATATTCTTACTATAAGTAGTTAAAGAGAGATACTTACTACTAAACTAACTAGCTTATATATATAGCTTCAGGTGAGAGATTTTTATTATAACTATCAGTCTCGCTAGCCTCCTATTTAACTATTTTAGAGTCTCTCTAACATTAAGAGGACTACTAAGACTATAGTTAAGACTAATCTGGATATTAAGAATATCCTCTATATATCGCTACTACTACTCCTTTTGATAATATATCCACTAAGTATATTATAAATCTTATAAAATTATATAATGAGAATATAAAATATAGTAGAAGTTTGTATAATATCCTTAAGTTAAAGATCTATATATTTTATAATTACTACTTTAAGTTTAATATTCTATAGTATATATAAGTAAAGTTTTCTTTAATTATATTTAAAGATAATACTCTTAAGTATTATTTTAACTACTTAAGTAGCTTAAGTATTAACTTTACGTTCAACTAAATTGTCTAGTAAGTTAAGAACTACTTTAAGAATAATAAAAATTAATAGCTCTATCTTTCTAACTAGTAAAATACAATCTTTTAAAGTATTATTACTAAGAATCCTAATAAGAGTAAAAAGGAGGCTCTTAAGTTTCTAATTTTAAAACTTATATATATCTAAGAAACCTTCCCTACTAAAATCCAGATAGATAATATCCTCTACCTCTAGCTTATAAGTATATACTATAGTATACTAAAATACTAGTTAGCTTTCTTTAGCTTTATAGTAACCTCCTAGAGTCTCTATAATTAGTTATAATCCTCTATAAGTAATATTTTATTAATCTAAAAAATGTAATATATATAAGATAATAGAGATAATTACTAGAGGGTAGCTAGAAACTAATTTCAGACTAACTATATATATAACTTACTTTAAGGTAATCCTTAAGATTATAATTATATCTTTATATATATATAACTTTACGTTCCAGGTGGCTATTACTTAACTCTAATACCTATATATAGTTATGCTAATTAAAAATGCTATATATATAGTAAATTTAGTTATTAGTCTATAAGGTATACCTTTAAGGAGAGGTATACCTTATTTAATAAATATAAATTAACTACTAACTTTTAGGTATATTCTGTAGTAGTATACTCAATTTTCCTTATAAGCCATAAAAATGTTAATAGCTTTAATAATAATAGCTTTAAGATTCTGCTAGAGGTTAATACTAATAAAGATATTATTATATAATATTAAATAGGTATTAATTTTAGGGAGGATTATTCTGTAGGATCTACTCTAGAGATATTTCTTATATTATTTTATAGTAAGAAGCTTATTATCTTTAATAGAGGTAAAATTACTAGAATCCTCTAAAATTAGGTAATAGTCTATATCCTCACTAAAAATATTATTACCAATAGTAAACTTACAGATAATACTACTACCTCTATATATATTTTCACGCTTGAGAATTACTATTTAAACACTGTATTTTAAGATATTCTACCTAATTAAGATACTACTAGCTTCTTAACTACTAAATATTTCCAGTTTAATATATTAAAATAGTTAGTTATTCCCTCTATTACTTTCATGCCTCTGTAAAATAAACTAGTTATAATATATTTTAGAGAAGCTATTCCTATTATAATATTTAAAATAGTTAATATATTTATGCTACTTAGTATTATTATATTTTATATAATTCCTTTTAATATACTTTTTCTCCTCTACCATACAGATATAGATTACTTCAGTATTATATTTAATAATATTTATAATAAGCTTTATTAGGGTAAAAAAATCATACTTGTTATTTGAAAATAGGGATATCTGTAGATACTTCTTAATAAGGAGAGAATAATTACCTCTATATACTTTATAGAGATAGAGATATAAAAATTCTACTGCTATTTTAGATATTCAGCTGTAGTATACTTCTATAATATTCTCACTAAGGTAGGATACCCAGTTAAATAATATACTCTTAAAGCCCTCAAGAGATATTATTACTACTACTAAATATATAGTGTAGCTTCCTCGTAATTTTATTTTACTATTTAGAGTAATACTAATTTTAACTTTAAAATTATTATTAATATTATCTATATCAATAACTATAATATACTCTATATTATGAATACTATTATAGTATTTAACGCTACTTAATATTTACTTAACCTATCAGTAAAAGTAATATAGGAGGCTCTTGAAGTATATTAGATTAATATATACTGAAGTCCTCCTAATTTTATTATTACTAATATAGATATAACTTTTCAATCTAAAAACTTCAGATTGGAAGTAAAAACTATAAGATTAATAGTTTATATTATACCTATTAAAAAATATAATAGTATCAGTAAAGTTAAGTATTACTATATACTTCTATATTATATATGTAAGACTTACTATATAGAACTTCCTACTATTACTTAAGATATATTATTTCAGGTAGTATATAAAATAATTAATACTCCTATTAGTCTGAATAGCTTTATATCTATACTGCTTATTTTTGGAGTGTATTTATACCTTACGGAAGATTCAGCTTCCTCTCTAGATATTATTATCTAGACTTAAGCTATATATAAGGTTACTAAGGAAGTTTACAATAAGTATATTAAGTATACTGTTAACACTACTTTAGTAATATATAATAGCTTTAATACTTTTTATATAATAACTCTTCCGCTCTAGACTCTTATATATATATAGTGAGAGGAAAAAGGCTAGTAAGAACTATATTCTCTTATTACTACTTATAGTGAGATTTATATCCTTAAGCTACCTTATAGACTTTAAGAGTTTTAATTAATAGTTATAGAATAATATTTTAAAGGTAATAAATAAGAGATTAATAATAGTGTGGCTGGAGCTATAATTTTATGAGAGCTAGTATTTATAGCTTTATATACTAACCCTCAGTTAGGCTAAGAATCTCTAAGTAACCTAATAGTAAATAGAGGCTTATAATTCTATATAGCTGCTCTAATTTCGTTTATAGTTATTTCTAAGATTCTAAATATATAGCTAATATCTTATATTACCTCTATCTTAAGAGATAATAATATCCTCCCTCCTTAAGTAATTAGTAACTTACTATCTTAACTTTAAATATCTAAAACTAAATTAATATCTCTAAGTTATATAACTTATAGGTACATAGTTAGTTTACTACTTCTAGAGTTTAACTAAGAGACTTATTTTATAGTATACCTTACAGCTAAGAAGTAGTTAGATTTAGTATTCTTATTTACTCTCTATATAAAAGGTATAATTATAATATCTAGCTTACTATTTAAAGAGTTAATTAAAAAGGAAGTTAAAAGTATTATTAATAATAGTATTATAAAGATTATTTAATATAACTCTATCCTCTATAAAGACTATAAACTTTTTAAGTCCTATATTATTAATAAAATTAAAAATAAGGATATTAATAAAGTATATAAAAAGTTGAAACTTATAATCTAAAGCTTTAGAGACTATAGTAAATTTGAGATTTTAACGTAATTACTAATAATCTAGTAAAGTAGCTAATAGTTAATTTTAGCTATAATCCTAATCCTCCTTAAGTATAAAAGTATAATAATATAGCTTTATAATATTATCTAAATTTATATTTAAGCTAAAATGGAGCTTATAAAACTTATTATAACTAAATTACTTTTATACCTTAAAGGATAGTATCCTCTAAACTCTATAATAATTATTATTAAGCTACTTTACAGCCTCACTAAAGCTAGAACTTACTAGTAGGTAACTTACTCTATATACTATAAGAAGGAGTTATAAATAGAGACTTTAATATATAACCTATATCTCCTTATCTTATATACTTAAAATAATATTTTCAGTCTTATTAGTATATAAACTGATAATATTCTTAGTCTCTCTAATATAGTATTCTCTCACTAAGAAGATAAGAAGTTTAAAAAAGCCTTATTTAAGATAAAGCTTAAAATTATACTTTCAGAAACTATATTCCTTATATTTAATAGAGGTATCCTATTACTTTATAGTAATTACCTCTATTTATACTAAAGGTATTAAGGGTAAAAACCTATCTTTATTAATATGTATACTACACCTAAGACGCTTAAGAAGGTGTATATTAAATAATATATGTATAGTGTGTATCTTACCTCTATATACCAGCTGGAGGCTCTATTTAACCTCTCGCGTGTGGCGTCAGAGTAATAACCTTTAAGTAATAATATTACTATACTTAATAAACAGCTTAAGTAGTAAATAAAGTATCTTAACTAAGGTCTTAATTTTATATTACTTAATCTCTCTAAGATATATTTTTATATCTCTATTAATAGCCTTTTTGCTAATAATACTAACTTCTTATTTTAATTAGGATTTATAATAATTCTAAGCTAAGAGACTATAATTAGTAATAGCTAGTTTAACCTCTATAGTAACTTTATATATTACTTATCTACTAGAAGTAAGAGAGTTACTAGAAGTATACTTACTTTAGAGATCTATATTATAGTAGTTAGTATAGATTTTACCTACCTTATAGTTATATTATTTAAGAAGATCCTTAAATATTAAAAGCTCCCTTAGATCCTAATAATTATATATACTAACTTATACTTACTATATAAATATTTTATAAAACTTAGTATCACTAAAGAGAAGTATCTAATAATTAATATTATAGTGTTAAGGTAGTTATATAAGCGCCGTAAGCTCTATAAGATACAGTGGATTAATAGATATAATATTATCGCTAATATCTTTATAAAGAGCACTCTGAACTACGTCCTTGAGAGATTTATTAATTTAAACTATATAACTATTTGAATAGAGGGATAAGTAACTTAAGTGGAGTAGATAAATAGATATTTAGATATTATTTAGGCAAAAAAGTATAGATTGTAAAAGGTACCGTTTTTTATATAAATAGATAGGTATTAGAGTATATAATAAAAAGAAACGTTACTAGTATTAGTTACATTATGCTATAGGGTATATAGTAACTATATACGCTACTATATATATAGTGGTATGCCTTCTATAGCCTACTGGCTACAGATACCTAGCATCCAGCGCTAGCTATAGCTAAATAGCGTGGCAATTAGTTAGTAATTACTATATTATAGATTTAGAACCTTACGTGGCACCACGCGCCACGTAACATAATAATAACAATAACGAATACTAGAACACCAGTTTACATCCATACGACGAGATTATATATGGTATGCAATTACCCTGACAATTAAACTAACATTAAGTAAGTTACTTCTGAAAGAGATTCTATAAATTAATAGATATTATATATCTATTAAATATTAGTTACTACTTATAGACTAACGGAATTACAAAATAGTATAACTAGAAAATCTAAGTGATTTTAAGGATAGTTATTTACTAATTTCGGAATAATTAAGATAACTTACTACCTATTATATAGTTAGCCTTCTATAACCAGTAGTATACTATAATAGAAACTATATCTTTCTTTAAAAGTTTTAGATATTATATTAACTTTATTTTAATTACTAGAAAATATTTAGAATTACCTAGTAATAATAAGGCTGCTACCTACTAGTCAGTTGAGAGGATGCAATTAGTAATAATATATATTTATATAAAGATAGCTACTATTTAGTAGAAATTAGAGGTTAAGGTAAATAAAATCTAATTCCCTATAAATTAATATTAGGTTAGTAATAAAGTATAGTTAAATATTTCTAACTATAAGTTACTAAAGTTAAGCTAAAAGGTAGCCTAACTACACTATAAGTTTAAAATAGTAAAAGTCCTTTTGCTATATATTATAAAGTTAAATATCCTAAAGTTTATTTATATTAGTTTATAATTGGTAAACGTAGTAATCGATTAATTGTTTGTAACTAGGTTGTAACTAGTGGTCTCTATTTCGTTATATCTAAGTCTAATTTATAACGTATATATATATGCTATACGCCATTAGAATTAATCTGTAGGATAATCTCTCTCATCTAATTAATCCAAAAAGTGAGGTATCTAGTATGTCACCCACTGCTATAACTTTTGCCACATCAGTACCTAGTTGACCTAATACCAGCAATACTCTCTTTTATAGTAAAAGCGCAAAATAGCATCAAACGCAAAAACAGCATAAAACGCAAAAATAATATAAAACGTAAAAATAACATAAAACGTAAAATTAATATAAAATACAAAAATAGTATAAAATACAAAAAACCAGCCACCAGTTACGTATATCTTTTTAGGTATACTAAAAACTAATTAAATACTACAAATAGCGTTTACTTATAAAAATACACCTTTTAAATATCGCCACTTAGATACCTTAAAGCCCCCCTTTAGTAATACCCTCTATTTATCCTCTTTATCCTTATATCCTCCTCTTATTACCCTCTATAGCCCTTATAATTTATCCTTCTATCCTTATAATTACTTCATTTATAGTAATAAATACTTTCAGGACTTAGTTATTAGATACCTAAATTATACTATTAGTAAGATTATCTTTACTATTAATCTATTAGATCTTATAAATCTCCCTTCTCTTATATAATTATTATAATATTAAAATATTAATTATGAAATATTTCTCTTCAGTAATACCTAACTTAATAAAGTATTTATAGAGGAAATAGAAGTTAGTATATATTACTATTAGTATTATTAGTATCTTAAATTATTTAGTTACTTACCTGAAGATAGTAGATATTATATATTCTATATTAACTTCCGCAGTTATACTATAAACCTTAGATACTAATATACTATATAGAATTCTCTTTAATTTAGTGGAGGAGAAATAGATAATATTACCTCTAAATTTAAAGATATTATTATCTTTACTAACCTCTTCTATCCCTAAGATAATAATAAACCTCAGTTAGAATATTATGTCACTATTATTAGTAAAGAATCTATTAATAAAGATATATAACCTTATTATCTTAATATTAGTAAAGATAAATATTAAACCTCTCTCAGAGTTATTTATCTATTATGCTAAGTATTTATTAAGTCTCTTAATATCTTCCTCTATTAATTATTAATATTAAGCTGTAACAGAGAGGTTAAAGTATACCTCTAATTAATATATAAAAGTAATATATACTCCTTATACCTATTATTTAATATATATTAACTTTACAATCTTAAATATATAATTAATAAGCTTAATCTTTTTACCTTATCTTTTTTCAGTGATAATAATATTACTATTATCCTTTAGAGTAATTATACTTCTCTTAAATATAAGAACTTTATATTATATAATTATCATTTTTAGTTTAGCTGTAAATCCTACTCACTGAAGCTCCTCCTTTTCTTTATTATTAAATTTAGGTAAGCAGAGTCTGAGGGCTTTATCCATTTATATACCCACAATACTGAAGTGTGGATTATTAAGCCTAAAGATCATAAAATATAGTTTATATAATAAGGTCTCTATTTATATTCAGCTCTTATAGTAGCTAGAGTATATTATATACTAATAGATACCTAACTCTGCAAAACTATATAATAGTCAAACTATAATAACAATAATACCCTCTGGGTATAAGCTATATAAGCTTACTAGCAGCTTCACTAATATAAGGTAATTAAATATTATCTCTACCTATATATACACTTAAGTAATATCTTAGAGGTAAACCTCCATAGAAGTTACCTTTTTAAGTATTACTAAAAATACTAATATTAAGTAATAACTAACCTATTAAATTATTAGTAACTACATAAGAATATTAGTCTTCCCCTAATTATTAAAGCTTTTGATATTTAACTATAACTTCTTATATAATATATTATCTATACCCTTAACCTTATTAATAAAGTGAAGGCTAAAAATCCTTATACTATTATATTTCCAGACATCGAAGCACTTAAGGTAGAATATACTATTCACTAATAGAATTTCCCACTCTATAGTATATAATTTCTGAAATAGCTTCCCTAATATCTAAATAAAACTATATTAGCAAAACTTAATAACTTTAGTAAATATCTCTATCTCTTTTATTATTAAATAGATATTATAATAGATATTATCCATAAATTTAACCTCTATAATAAACATTATGTTTTTATAGAATTATTCTTACTACCTTAGTCTATCCTTATTTAGTACTACTATTAATATACTTTCTTTTAGATATTTATCTAGTAGTTAGTTATTATATAGATCTTAGATTTCTATCTCTTTAGTATATAGTTAATAGTATAGCTTAACTATCGTTAACCTAAAGGTACTAGGTTTACTATCTATCTCTAATATATATCTCACTATTAATAAAGATAAGCTTAAAGAATCCTATCTAACCTTAATATTCCCAGTAACTATATACCTCTAATTAAAAAGGTAAGTAGTAAACTAAAATAATAGAGAGATTATTATATATACTTAAGGTATTAGAAACTTACTATTAAGTATAAATCCTATATATCTCTTCTATTACCTTCTGAATAGTAATTACTTATTTTATAATATCTAGAGATAATAGTAACGTTAAATTAAAGTATAAATATACTCTAAAAACTAATAGAGTCAGTATAAAGCTATTTAGGCTACTAATATTATTAATTATCTTAACTATACTTTACAGTACCTCCTCTCTATTAATCTCTAGTATTTTATCCTAAATAATCTTATATACCTTCTATAGGGGGATATAATAATATTCTACCTTACTAATATTATTATAAACTTTAACTAACATAATTTTAACCTTACTACCTATACTATTAACTTCCTTCTAAAAACTTTCAGCTATAGAATTACACTCTATATTAGGAATAATTCTATCTAGAGGTTTCTAGTATATATTAATCTAATATACCTTTAGAATATACTATATATTCTCTATAAAGATACTTTTTATAAACCTTATAGCTATGAATACTATAAAGGTATTAACTATATATAATATAAGCTTATTACTATTAAAATATATAATATTAATAATAATCTCTAAATTAAACTTATAATTATCCTTAAAGCTAAACTTGAACTAATATAGTATTTTACTATTTATCTAATATTAGTAGTAGTTTTTAGTAATCACCTTAATCTTATTAATTATTACAGTCCTACCCACTCTCTTAAATATATTATTTAACTTATAAATACTAAAATAGCTAAATCTCTTATAAATCTACTATATCTCTATCTCTATAAGAAAGTTAATAACTTTCTTATAGAAATCCTCCTAAATTAAAAACTATAAATATTTATTATATCTCTCTATAGATAGTAATACTCCCTCCTACTTAATCTATTATTAAAACTATTAAAATATATTTAGAAGTAGTCTATATTAGGAAAACTTAGTAGAAATAGTATAACTATAAATATAATATTAAAGTAAATATCTCTAAAGAATATAGATACTCTAGTAATATCTAAACTTATAAAGTTATACTTATCTCTAAATCTAACATTTATTTTTAAAGCTATCTTATCTAATAAGATATTAGGGAGAATCCTCTAGAAGACTCTAAGTTATTATATACCTCTAGTAGAAAGCTTACTCACTCCAGTATCTAGGAGGATATCTTTAAAAATAACTTCTAAATACTATAAGGTTAGGAAAATCTCTAATTTATTAGCAGTTATTAAATAGTAAAAAACATAATTCTAAAGAATCTCTATAAGCTATATAGAATTAATAGTCTCCTTCTAGCTATCTATTATAGTAAAGTAAATAACTATAAAGTTATCCTCTAATATCTTATCTATATTATCTCTTACTTCCTCTATTATCTCCTCTATAGAGTTAGTATTATTAAGGTATATTATAATCTCCTCTACTAATATAGTATTAATAATAAATACTTTCTTAAATTATAGAGTAGTAATTTTATACTCCTCTGGAGTATATTTTATTAATTAGTATTTATTCGCTAGTTTTAAGTACACCTAATATTTACCTTATATATCTCTACTCTATACCTTCTCATAAAGTTATCCTGAGGTAGTATTACTATCTTATATATATTATAGATAAGGTGATAAAGAATAGTTAAAATATTAGTTCTACCTTTAGCTATTATATATATAATCTATAAGAAACTAATTATAATCTATAATATAGCTAGTTTTTTATTTTAACTATCTTTTTTAACTTCTAAGTATCTCTATTATCTGTTCATATAGTCTATCGACAGTTAGTTTAACTTTATTAACAATATTATAAAGTATATTAATTATATTATATACTTAGTATATAGTAATATATTTCTCCTTATCAATCTTCTCCTATAGATCTTATAAATTCAGATAGATATACTAGAGGAGGTTAATCTATATTATTATTACTTTTAATATCTTAACTATATTTATATACTTATAGTCTTTAGTAAAAACTTTAAAATTTATATTCTTCTATTCCCTATAGTAGTTAACATAAGCTATAAATATCTTAAACTTATCTCTAACTATTATAGCTATTTAAGTAATCAAGAAGTTATCTTAAATTAGTAGAATTAATATCTTATAGTATAAATATACTTAGTCTGCTAGCATATTATTAAATACTCCTCCTACTATATTCTAGCTAATATTATAACTAATATATTTAGTAATAAATATTAATATTCTATCTTTCGACATATTATACTTCTTACTGGTAGATTTATTATTTATTCTATACACTTTACTAAATACTAACTCAATTTTCTTATAAGGTTAGTTAAACAGAATATAATATTTCAGTTTTAACTTATATTTTCCTCTGAGGTAGATATAGAGTCTCGGGGGTCTAGTTAACTCTAGGTATTTCCCTTCCTTATTAATATTAATTATTATCCTGTTAGCTCTTAGTAAGTTAATATTTATATAAATATCTAACTCTATTAGTTATAGATTCAATATTAATATTGCTCTTATTATTAATATTAATAATATTAGTTATAGAGAGAGTAACTCTATTATTAAGTTTTTTAGTATAAATAGTTATTAGTTAATAGAAATAAATCTTCGTACCCTTAAAAGGATATTAATAAAACTGGAGTCTTTTATAATCTCTTATCTGGGAGTAAGGTATCCTTATTAGTTAGTTTTAATACTCTCTACTATCTATCTTATTAGTGTCTCCTCTTTAAGGATCTTAACTAACTTTTCCCTTATGATACCTTTATCTATAGAGAAGTATATACCTCTCTCTATTAAGCAGTTTTTAAGAACTTATATTAATACTCTTTCTCTATTAATGAAATATTTAAATGTTTATCTTTCAAAATTGATATAGTAAACTTTCTATATTTTATTAAAATAGATATTATACTCTTTCTATAGATAAATATAGTAGTAGATAAAGAAATTATTAAGTATATTACTACTAATATATTACAGCTAACCTTAGGTCTAGTAGAGGTAAGTCTGTTAGTAGTAAGTTAAGGCTATAATATGCAGGTAACAGTACTATCGTAATACTAATAAGATTAGGTTTTGAGAGTTTACAGTAATTAGATATAAATCTAATAAGAAGATTGAGGGATAAGGCTAGAAGTATCTGAGGATAATTATAAAGTTAATTACTAAACAGCTATAGAAGTCTAACCTTAAGTAGACTTAAGTTTATCTTATATATAAATCCTGATCCTTAGGAACTAATATTCTAAAGTTAGTCCCTAGTATAATATAGTAATTACTAATTACTACTTACTAGTAATTAATTACTAATCACTCTTATATATAGAGTGATTATTTTATTATTATCTCTATATAATTTATACTATAGTTTTTCTATACTAAGTAGAGCCCTTATTATTTCTATATTATCTTATATATAAAAGTTCTGTAACTACTAGGTATCCTGCGGGGTATCTCTTAATTCTGTAGTTCTAATAGGTTATAATATTAGGTCTCCTCTCTAAAGGTCTAGCCTCCAGACCTATATAAGTAAGTATTATTCCTAATGTGGATATTAGTATTTATATTTCTCTAAATATTAATATAATAGTAGAATCTTTTCTTAATTCTATATTATCTTTTACTATATATTATTATTATTACACTCTATAAATTACTAAACTTAGTTTTAAGATTATATTTTATATTTATTATTATAGTTAGGATCTTTATTATAAATTACTTTAGAGAATAAATATTTATAGTACTTATATATAGACTGGAAAACTATATAATATTTCCTAAGTACTATCTGTAAATATATATAATTCCTAGTGTTTGTATTATACAGACTGATACATTTTTTACCTAGTAGACCGTTAATTAGATAAGGCTAGTTATTTAGATAATACAGAAGAAGCTACTGAGGTAGTTTTATAAAAGAAAGCTAAAATATTATATAAACAGTCTGAGGTTTTAAGAAAGGCTTAGGCTGAAATATATAAGTTGCTTATAAAGCTGAATTATATTTATAGGATAAAGAGAAATATATTTAAGTGGGATTACTTAATATATAAAGAGGATCCTAATAAGAGTATTCTAATAGTGAATAAGAATATAGTATCTTTAGAAGCTTATTTAAATAATGCTTTTAGAGTAGTTAATTAGAATACTATACTTAGTAATCCTAATTTAGCAAATTTTAATTTTAGTATTCCTAATATAGTAGTTAAGAATTCTTAATTTTCGGGGGATAATATTCCTAAATATAGAAATATCTTATCTTCTTAAAGTTTCTTATCTAGTTAATACTTAAATTAAGAATATTAAATGTAAATTAGTCTATTAACCTAGATTATAAATATTATAGCTTATTTATATATTTATTATTCCCAGTATTCTTAAAGTTTTTTAAGATATCTAATATTAGATACTGGTTCCTATATATTTTCTACGTAACTATATTCTTTCTATTTAACGAAATATTATATTTCTATATTATCTTATTAATTAATATAGTTAATAATTTATTCTACTTTATATTTTTACTCTAAATTAACTTTAATATAATCTTTTATATAAGATCCTTTTACTACTAATTTAAGAAACAAAGTATAAAAGACTGAATAATATCTTATAGTATTTAGTAGTTTTAGTTTATAGTTAATATTCGAGATTTCATAAATAATGTTTAATAGTCTAAATTTCTTAAAATCTAATTTATCATTTAGTTATTTAGTCTTAATATTTTATCTAGTGAGATAGATACTATCTTCCTCCTTAAAGATTAATCTTCCAATCCTTAAAATATTAGTATATTTATATATTTATTATCTAACGAATTTAAGTTCTTTTAGAAATTTATTCTAGAAAATATAAAATTTTAAGATATTTACTATTATTTTTACTATTTATTCTCCCTATTAAAATTCTCTATATATAGTAAGGTTAAATCTATAATTAAGATAGAAAAATAATTCTTTCTTATTTTCTCCTACTATATTATTATAGGTAAATTAAACTATTAGTAATAAGATAACCTAATTATCTTATTAGTAGTTAATATAGTATCTAAAGTAGATTTTAAGGATCTAGTTAATATATTTAGTCTAACTATTAGTTTATAGATAGAAAGTAGTAAATAAATAGTATTTCACTCTAAGTTATAAAATTAGGAATTTCTAAAATTTAAATAGAAAGGGTTTATCTCTATTAGATATAATTTCCTGAGGTAATTTATACTAGTTAATAATAATTCTGAAGAAGATATATATAAGACTTTCTACTATTTTTCACTCCTTATAGGAAATAAAATAAGTTCATTTAGTAAGTTATTCCACTATAATAAGAATATTATTATAATATACTCTAATAAGTAGTTTTTATAACTTTAGTAGTTTAATAATAAAGTCTAAGGAAATTAATTCCTAAAGTTTTTAGAATATTAGTAAGAATTATAATTCACTATAAAGTTTATATCAGCTAGGTTTACTTTTAAGGTAAGTCTCATAATTCTTGAGTATATTAATTATATCTTATTTTATAACCTTTTTATTATAGTATTATTAAATCTTTTTAAATATTTTAGTGACTCCTTAATATCTGTATACTGATATACTATAAATATTTCTAATTATCTTATATATTATTCTTCTAGTTATATTAATATTAACTTACTTAGTAATTAAGAGTAGCTTCTATATAAATAGAAGGTTTCTATTTATATCTATTTTTAGGATAATCTATATTTCTCCTAGTATTAGGATATTATAATTTAGTTTTTAATTAAGTATATTAGCTTTTCTATTTTCTGTTTCTTTATAGTAAATAATATAAAAATTAAACTCTGAAAGAAATTCTAACTATCTAATCTGTCGCTTATTAAGGTTCTTAGATATTATAAAGTATATAAAGTTTCTATAATTAGTATAAATCTAAACTTTATATTTAGTTCCTAAGAATTATAGTCTCTATTCTTTAAATACTTTAATAATAACTATAAATTCCTTATTATAAATTTAGTAGTTAAATTCTAATCTACTAAATGTATATAAATAGAAAACATAAGCATATAGTATTCTTTTTATATTTTATTATTCTAATTATCCCCTATTATATAGTCTGAAGTATCAGTCTTAACTTCAAATAGTTTATTAGAGTTTAAAATTATAAGAATAAGTTCTAAGATAATCTAGTTCTTAATATTCTGAAATACTTCTTCTTATCTATTAGTCTAATTAAACTTAGTATCTTTTTATATAAGTTTAGTAAGTAAGATTATTGTCTTTATATAATCTTTAAGGAATCTTTAGTAAAAATTAGTAAATCTAAGGAAAGTTTAGATTTCTTTAATATTTATTAGCTTAAGCTAACTCTTAACTATCTGGATCTTCTTAATTAATATTTTAATTATATTTAGTATAATAGTCAATTCTAAATATTCTACTTATTATATATGAAATTCGCTTTTCTCTAGTTTAATTAGTAGTTTAACTTACTAAAATTTCTAAAATACTCTATAAATATATTCTTTATATTCTTTAAGTATCTTTAAATAAATAAGGATATTATTAAGATATACTATATAAAAGATATCTAAATATTTATATAGTATATAGTTAGTTATAAATTAGAATATTATAAATATATTAGTAAATCTAAAAAGTATTATAAGATATTTATAAAATCTTTTTCTTATTCTGAAAATAATCTTCTATTCTTTATCTTCTTTAATTTAAATAAAATTATAAACTTCCTTAAAGTTAAGAACTATAAACTAATTAGCTCTATAAAATTAATTTTATAATTCTAATATAAGGAGTAATAGATATTAGTTCTTAATTATTATATTATTAAGTTATTCATAATTAATATAAGATTATAACTTACTATTTTTCTTAAGTATAAATAAAATTAAGCTTCCTACTAGTAATATTAAATATTTAATATAATCTTTCTTAAAATATTTATTAATATACTTATTAAGTATTTCTACTCCTATTTAATTATATTTATAGATTTTACTGAATTTAGACTTCTTCCCCGCCTTTAAAAAGATCTTATAATTATAACTTATATACTTTAGTAGTCTAATTTTAAGTTCTTCTATAAAAAGTTATATATAAATTTAATATTAATCAGAGATAGTCTAAAGTTAATCTATCTTATTATTGGCTCTTACTACTACTATAATATTTAATATCTAGACTACTATATTCTTAATCCTAAAGTAAGTAATAAATCATAATACTCTTAAAATTATATCTAATTTATATAGAATCTTATTATCTAGAGAATCTTTAGAGACTAAATTCTTCTATTAGAGATAGTTAGTCTTCTAATCTATCTATAGGTTATTCTTTTATAATTATAGAAGTCTTAAGATAATTTCTTAATTACTTATCTCTATTATATTAAAGATATAGTTTTCCCTCAAGCTATAATAGTTTAAAAAGAGGTATATAGTCTCTAAATTAATAATATTTCTACTATACTTAATACTTTCTCTTTTAATAGTATATAGTTAATATAATTTAGCTTTTATTATCTATAGGATTTATTATTTATTCACTACTGATAGTAATATAAAGTTTCCTTAAATATTATAATTAATTTAAACTTATATCTTATATCTATTTACTATAATATTAAGGTAAAAATATTTATTATTATATTCTACCGTTATTAAATATAAGAACCTTATCTGAAATATTTTTCTTTATCCTTATTTAGTAAGTAAGTTTAGTTTTTTAATTACTTATAATATCTCTATTCTAATATTATCCTATTTTTATAATAGTAGGTTATAATTCTTCCTTCTTAAAGTATCTTACTAAATATTAATTCTCTATATTTTAGTGTTAGTAATATAGGTCTGTCTTTAGTATCTTTTTCTTATTTCTAAAGTTTATTATATTAATAATATTATTCTCTTACTTTATTAAGATAGTAGATTATATAGTAATCTAATTTATAGTCCATCTATTTACTAATAATGTTATTTATATATACTATAAAGTAATCTTTGCTAAGTGTGAATATTATAAAATAGTGTTTATTAAAATACTGAAGTTTCTAAAATAGTAGATCTATATTAAGATATATATTAAGAATTAGATTATCCTTAAATTATCATAGGAAAAATTATCTATTAAATTTATTACTAAGGTATAGTATATAATTATCTTATATATAATATACCTAAAAAATAATTTAGTAAGCTAGATAATTAATTTATAGAAGTTTATAGTCTATATTATAGAAGATTATCTTAAGGTAGCTTAGAATTTAATTACTTAAAACTCTATAGAATATAATAAATTACTTATCTTAAGTTAGGTGAATACTCTAAATTCTAAGTTACTTACTTTTATTACTACCTAATTACTATAAAATAGAGGATCCTAAGCTTTTAATAATATTATTATCTAGCTTAGTATTATTATTAATTAACTTAAATAAGTTACTTAGATTAATATAGATTTCTAAGCTAACTTTAATAAGTTCTTACTAATAGAGATTATTAAGTTATTCCTTAACTTTACGTTCCAGCTTATTATATTTAATTATAGTGAGGATCTTTATTAATATCTTAATACTTACTTTAAGTAGTTATATGAAAGTTTAAGTAAGAAGTAGGTTTCCTCTAGTATTAACTCTCTACTAAATTTAATACTGAATTCTCTATAGAAACTATCTATTAGATATTTAACTAATTCTATAGTAAAGTTCTTTCTTAACTTCCCATAGCTATAGAATTACCACTTTATTTTCTTATATCTAATTATATTTTAAGATTAGTATAAAGTCTTCTTCTTTCTTAATATTAGCTATTACTAATATCTTCTTAATATAATATCCTAATTATCCAGAAGGATTCTTAGAATACTATCTTATATTATCTTTAGATTCTTAATATATGATATAAATGTTATCAAAACAGGCTATCTAGATTAGAGAGGTATAAAGTATTTCCTTCTTAGTGATATGAACTAATTAGGTTTATTTAGATACCAACTGAAATTATTATTCTTATTACTAACACTTAAGTGAGTAGTACTTTCTAGCTATATATCTTACTTTATTATAATTATAATATTTAAAATCTTATTATTTATTATGTTTAGTAGTAGCCTCAGTAGTAAGATCTATAAGTTTACTATAGTAGCTATAAGATATATTTATTTATAGAGTAAGTTATTATCTAGTTCCCTAATTATTATATCAATTCTAATAGTTATATAGTAATCCTTAGTATTTATATCTACTATTAGGTTATTAAGATTATCACTATTTACCTTTCTTATAATAATATTTAAAGAGTTAGTTATTAATCTTAATAGTAAATTCTATATATATAATAAGGTTATTAGGTTTATCTCACTTAATAACTTTATTTTTAATATCTTCTTTCAGCCTTTAGTAGAATATAAAGATCTTAGAATTATTAGTATAGTTAAATCTAGTATAAATATATCTAAACTTAGCTATATAATATATAACTATACTTTTCTACTTAAAAGCTACTAAATCTTACTTATACTATTATTACTTATCTAATTCTTAAAATAGTAAGATTAGAGTATTTATAAAACTATAATAGCTTACAAAGATAGTCTAAGTTTCTAACTTAAGATTATTCTATTTATAAGTAAGGAAATCAGTAAAATAAGGTTTAAACTATATAAGAACCTTTCCCTTAAGAAATAAAGTGATATAAATAACTTATTTAACTTTATCCTTAAAACTAAAATTATAAAACTAATAGTAAATTCTAACTTAAGTGAGGAATCCCTTCAGGTATTTAGAAGTCCTATTGAACATTTAAGGTAAGTTAAGTTAAAGTTTCTCACGTAACTTAACTAGAGTCTAAATAATATTAATAATAGTATAAAGAATATTAACTTTCTACTGAAAAACTAGAAGTTACTATTAATTCAGATTATTATAGAAATTCTACTAGAGCTAGATAACTTCTATAATATTACTATTAATAATCCCCTTTTTCTTAACTATATCTCTATTAGTTTTTTAGAGCTATTATATAAGCTTAGTAATATTATCCTCTTTATTCCTAGAAAGTTCAATATTCTTTATTTCTTAATCTAGAAGCTTAACAGATTATTTACCTTTAGAAGGTATTTCCTGAGAATTAGAAAAGATAAAAAAAGTTTAATATTTAGTAAATATAGTAATATTCTTTCCTAGATACTATTAAGTAAACTTTATAAGGTAAACTTACTAAATAGAAGTATTTAAAATATTATAGTTAACTTTAGGTTTAGTAGAAAAAGCTTTATTGGTAGTAAGTTAAAATTATAATATATAGATAATAATACTATTATAATACTAATAAAATCAGATCTTCAGAACTTATAATAATCAGATATAAGTCTAATAAGAGAATTCAGAGGTAAAACTAGAAATATCTAAAGATAATTATAAAGTTAATTACTAAAAAACTATAAAAGTCTAACTCTTAGTAGACTTAAGTTTATCCTATATATAAATCTATAATATTTATAAATTTTCCTATTCCTATTAATATAATATTATTCTTTATTAATCTAAAAGTAAGAAGTAATTACTATCTATAAGTTAGTAATCACTTAGCTTTACTAATTACTTTAAGGATATACTAATTAATTACTTACTCTGTAGGGTAATTACTTATCTCTTATTGTTATATAACCTATACTATAGTTCCTCTATAGTCTAGTGGGTTCCTTATTATATTCTTCCCTTTATATATATAAAATACCCTATAGCTACTAGATACCTTATAACTCAGCCTTAATCCTGTTAGGTTATAACACTACTATCTTAATATCCAGCTAGTATTTAAGGTAAAAATTATACTAAGATAATTCTTCTATCTATTAGCTTTACCTCTCTATAAGTTATTACTTCTTTATAAAATACTTAAGGTTTTTATAGTTAGTAAAAACTTTAAACTTTCTAATATTCTATAGCTTTACTCTCTATATCTATAAATAAGCTAATATGATAAGGAGTTTCTTATTATAGATTAGATAGTTAAATTCTATAGAGGTTAAATATTAGGAGTAGAACGTTACTAGATACCTCACTCTAACTTTATTATCTTATATTAATATACCTCCTACGGTAAACTTAGAATAATTAGTCTCTATTATTATTAGGATATTAGGGTTAAATATCTATAATATTAATTCTAAAGTAAAGAGGTATTTTAGTATTAAGAAAGCCTCTTATTACTTTAGTTTCTAATAGAAGGAGATAAGTTTTTAAATTAGGTAGTTTAAAGGTTTTATAATAATATCATACTATAGTATAAAGATTTTATAGTAGTTTATAAACTTAAAGAAATTATAAATATTCTTCAGTAAACTAGGAGGAAACTAGTTTATAATAACTTCTAACTTCTCTAAGTTATAAGAGAGATCTTTTCTAGTTAATATAATAAATTTAATATGCTTAACTATAATAATAGAGAACTTATATTTCTTTAGATCTAACTTTAGGTTTATATTAGTAAGGTAGCTAAGTATTTAGTAGATTTTCTCCTCATATTCTTTTTATAAACTATTAGTATAAATAAGGATATTATTAATATATACTATAATAAAATTATCTAGAAACTATTATAAATAGCTATTAATATACTATTAAAATATAGTAAGAAGATTAGTAAGTCTAAAGAGGTATACTATCTACTTAAAGATATTATAATATATCCAGAAAGTTATTTTCTCCTAATTTACTTTATTAATTCTAATCTTAAAGAATATAGTAATAATATTAAGCTTAATATACTCGTAAGCTATAATAACTTTCTAGAGTATTTCTAATATTAGAAGGAGAGAGTAATAATCTTTCTTTATAATTATATTGAGAGCTTTATAATTTATATAAAAGTATATCCCTCTACTCAGCTTCCTTATAAAGAAGACTGGAGTATTAGTAGAGAAGCTATTTACCTTAATAAACTCCTTATTAAGTAAATCCTCTAGGATCTTCTTAAATACGAAAAGCTCCTCTTATAATATATTATAGAGAGGTTCCTATAAGAGGTTTAGTTTCTATCCCTTATTATTAGGAATTAGTAGAATATAATAATCTACTTTTAGTTAGCTAGAGAGTAGTTAGTATACTAAACTTAAGTAGAAGAAATCTAGAAATTCCTTTAAGATATTTATAGGAATATAATCCCTTAGGTTTACCTCTACTTTTAAAGTTAATACTTTCTTAATATCTATAAAACTAATAGATATAATCTAATAGAAACTAAGTATATCACTAGTATACTATATAGTATATTAGCAGATAAATATAAATAAATTAGTATTAAGTAGGTAAGCAGACTGGATCTCCTTAAGCTATACTAACTTATTCTCATACTCTAAGTAAGCTATTATACTATTTTTCCTATAGGTTATCTATTAAGCTTCAGTATTATAGATAATATAATTATCCTCTATCTATAATTATCTAAAATATAAAAGTAGCTAGAGATCCTCTATAATATATATATAGATTTTCTATATATAATTACTAACTTTTAGAGTTAGGATAGCTACCTCCTAAATATTACTAAATAATAATCTAGTAATAGATCTCCTTATCTATCTTTTTAACTTATTAACCAGTAGGAAGTAAAGTTTCTTAATAAGAGAGATATTAATAATAATATAAATATTATAATCTATATTAATAAATATATTAATAAAGTAACCTCTATTAATTCTAGTCTGAATAGTAGCTAACTACTAGTTACCTACTTATTTTTTTTCCTATTATTTTCCCTATCTTATTACTTTTACCTCTATTAGCTTTAGAATTTAACTTCACTCTAGAATTACTTTTTTCCTAAGTCCTTACTATTACTAACTGGAGGAATACTATCTTCCTAATTATTCTTAGTGTAATCTGGAGTAACTATAGCTTTTATAACTTTTATATTAACTTTCTTATTCTCTTATACTATATAGTTTCTTTATATTTAGTCTTTCTTACTATATCTGAAATATTAGTAGGTATCCTAATAGTCTTTAGAATACTATTTAGAGGTAGTAGAGAAGCTACTAGAGCTCCAGTATTATTATCGCTCCTTAACTACTTCTATTATTATAATATTATCCTCTATATTATAAGTAGTAAGTCTCTAGTAAAGTAACTAGTAGCAGACTGATATCCCCTTGTTGGTTTACAACTGGTAAACGTTCGTAATCGATCGATGTATCGTAACTAGGTTATAACTAGTAGTTTCTATTTTATTATATCTAAGTCTACGTTACAGTGTATATATATATACTATACGCTATTAGAATTAATCCGTAGGATGATCCCTCTTATCTAATTAGTCTAAAAAGTGGGGTATCTAGTATATCACCTACTATTATAGCTTTTACTATATTAGTGCCCAGTTAACCTGACACTAGTAATACTCTCTTTTGTAGCAAAAGCGTAAAATAGTATTAAACGTAAAAACAGTATAAAACGCAAAAATAATATAAAACGTAAAAATAAAATAAAACGCAAAAATAGCGTAAAACGTAAAAACAGTATAAAACGCAAAAGCCTAGCCACTAGTTATATACGTCTTTTTAGGTGCGTCAAAAACTAATTAAATACTGCGAATAGTATTTACTTATAAAAGTGCGTCTTTTAATTATTACCACTTAGATACCTTAAAGCTCTCCTATAGTGACGCCTTCTATTTACCCTCTTTATCCTTATATTCTCCTCTTATTACCCTCTATAGCTCTTATAACCTATCCTTCTATCCTTATAATTACTTTATTTATAGTAATAAATACTTTAAGAGCTTAGTTATTAGATATTTTAGTTATTAGATATTTTAGTTATACTATTAGTAAGATTATCTTTACTATTAATCTATTAAATCTTAAAGATCTTCCTTCTCATATATAACTATTATAATATTATAATATTCATTATAAGATACTTCTCTTTAGTAATATCTAACTTAATAAGGTATTTATAGAGGAAGTAGAAGTTAGTATATATTACTATTAGTATTATTAGTATTTTAAGGTATTTAGTTACTTACCTAAAGATAGTAGATATTATATATTCTATATTAACTTCTATAGTTATACTATAAACTTTAGATACTAATATACTATATATAATTCTCTTTAACTTAATAGAGGAGAAGTAGATAATATTACCTCTAAGCTTAAAGATATTATTATCTTTACTAATATCTTCCATTCTTAGGATAATAATAAATTTAAGCAGGAGTATTATATTACTGTTATTAGTAAAAGATCTATTAATAAATATATATTACTTTATTATCTTAATATTAGTAGGAACAAATATTAAGCCTCTTTTAGAATTATCTATTTACTATACTAGGTGTTTATTAAGTTTTTTAATATTCTTTAGTATTAGGGTTTAATATTAGGTTATAATAGAGAGGTTAAAGTATACTTCTAGTTAGTATATAGAGGCTATATATACTCCTTATACTTATTATTTCATTTATATTACTTTTGCAATTTTAGATATAGAGTTAATAAGTTTAATCTTCTTACTTTATCCCTTTTAGGTGAAAGTAATATTACTATTATTCCTTAAGGTAATTATACCTCTATTAAATATAAGGAGTTTATATTATATAAATATTAACTTCAGTTTAGCTATAAATTCTACTTACTGAAGCTTCTCCTCTTCTTTATTATTAAACTTAAGTAAGTAGAGTCTGAAGGTATTATCTATTTATATACTTATAATACTAAAGTGTAGGTTATTAAGCCTAGAGATTATAAGATATAAATTATATAATAAAGTCTTTATTTATAGTTAGCCTTTATAGTAGCTAGAGTATATTATATACTAATAGATACCTAACTCTTCAAGACTATATAGTAGTTAAACTATAATAATAATAATATCCTCTATATATAAACTATATAAACTTACTAGTAGCTTTATTAGTATAAGGTAATTCAGTATTATCTCTATCTATATATATACTTAAGTAATATCTTAGAGGTAGACCTCTATAGAAGTTACCTCTTTAAGTATTACTAATAGTATTAATATTTAGTAATAGCTAACTTATTAGATTATTAGTAACTATGTGAGGATATTAGTCTTCTCCTAATTATTAAATTCCTTAACGACTAACTGTAACTTCTTATATAGTATGTTATCTATACCCTTAACCTCGTTAATAAAATGGAGGCTGAAGATCCTTATACTGCTATATTTCTAGGTATTAAAATACTTAAGGTAGAGTATACTTTTTACTAATAGAGTCTTCCACTCTATAATATATAATTTCTAAAATAATTTCCTTAGTATCTAAATAAGGTTATATTAGTGAAGCTTAATAGTTTTAGTAGATATTTCTATCTATTTTATTATTAGATAGATATTATAGTAGATACTATCTATAAGTTTAGCTTCTATAATAAAAATTATATTTTTATATAGTTATCCTCGCTGTTTTAGTCTATCTTTATTTAGTGTTTTTATTAATATATTCTCTTTTGGATATTTATCTGGTAGTTAGTTATTATATAGGTCTGGGGTTTCTATCTCTTTAGTATATAGTTAATAGTATAGCTTAACTATTATTAATCTAAAGATACTAAGTTTACTGTCTGTCTCTATAATATATATCTTGCTGTTAATAGAGAAAAACTTAAAGGGTCCTATCTAACTTTAGTATTTATAGTAGATATATATCTCTAATTTAAGGGGTAAGTAGTAGACTGAAGTAGTAAAGAGGCTGTTGCGTATATTTAGGATATTAGAGACTTACTATTAAGTATAGATTTTAAATATCTCTTTTATTACTTTCTGGATAGTAACTGTTAAATTAACTATATAGCTAAAGGAATGTGGATCTATATAATATATGTTACTGATGTAACTGTTCGTAGGTTTAAGTACCTAATCTAACATGCCCCCTCAGGGCTACTAGAGTTAAGCCTATTCTGTTTTAGCTAGTGGAATTATGCTTATATATGGATTGTCTCTACGTCGTTGTGGAGTATCTCTACGTCTGTTTTCGCTTCTTATAGATATGGGGTTTGAACCTATAGCCTAGAGCGTATGAGACTCTTAATTGTCAAATTGACCGTATGGCTAAAAGAATGTGGACCTATATAATATAATATATATTACTAATGTAACTGTTCGTTGGCTTAACTACCTAATTTGATAGTAATTACTTATCTTGTGATATCTGGGAATAGTAGTAATATTAGGTTGAGGTATAAGTATACCTTAAAAACTAGTAGAGTTAGTATAAAGCTATTTAGACTACTAGTGTCGTTAATTACTTTAACTATACTTTATAATGCCTTCTCTCTATTAATCTCTAGTGCTTTTTTGTAGATAATCTTATATACTTTCTATAGGGGGGTGTAGTAATATTCCACTTTACTAATACTATTATAAGCTTTAACTAGTATAATTTTAACCTTACTATCTATACTATAAGCTTCCTTCTTAAAACTTTCAGCTGTAAAACTATACTCTATATTAAGAATAATTCTATCTAGAGGTTCTTAGTATATATTAATCTAATATACTTTTAGAGTATATTATATATCCTCTATAGAGATACTTTTTATAGATTTTATAGCTTTAAATACTATAGAGATATTAATTATATATACTATAAGCTTATTACTATTAAGATATATAATATTAATAATAATTTCTATATTAAATTTATAGTTATCCTTAAGGTTAAACTGAAATTAGTATAGTATTTTACTATTTATCTAGTATTAGTGGTAGGTTTTAGTAATTACCTTAATCTTATTAGTTATTATAGTCTCGCCCGCTCTCTTAAGTATATCATTTAACTTATAGATACCAAAGTAACTAAATCTCTTATAAAATTACTATATCTCTATTTCTATAAGGAAGTAAATAGTTTTATTATAGAGGTCTTTCTAAATTAAGAACTATAAGTATTTACTATATCTCTCTATAAATAGTAATACTCCCTCTTACTTAATTTTATTATTAGAATTATTAAGATATATTTAGAGGTAGTTTATATTAGGAAGATCTAGTAGAAATAATATAATTATAGATATAATATTAAAGTTAATATCTCCAAAAAGTATAGATATTCTAGTATTACTGAGACTTGTAAAATTTTATTTATCTCCAAGTCTAATATTTATCTTTAGAATTATTTTATCTAGTAAGATATTAAGGAGGATCCTCTAGAAAACTCTAAGTTATTATATACCTCTAGTAGAAAACCTACCCACTTTAGTATCTAGGAGGATATTTTGAAAAATAACTTCTAAATACTGCGAGATTAGGAAGATTTCTAATTTATTAGTATTTATTAAGTAGTAAAAAATATAGTTTTAGAGGATCTCTATAAGTTATATAAAGTTAATAGTCTCCTCCTGACTATCTATTATAATAAAGTATATAGCTGTAAAGTTATCCTCTAATATTTTATCTATATTATTTCCTACTTCCTCTATTATCTTCTCTGTGGAATTAGTATTATTAAGATATATTATAATCTCCTCCACTAATATAGTATTAATAATAAACATCTTCTTAAATCATAGAGTGATAGTTTTATACTCCTTTGGGGTATATTTTATTAACTAGTATTTATTCACTAGTTTTAAGTATATTTAATATTTACCTTATATATCTCTATTTTATACTTTCTCGCGAGGTTATCCTAAAGTGATATTACTATCCTGTGTGTATTGTGGATAAGGTAGTTAAGAATAGTTAAAGTATTAGTTCCGCCCTTAGCTGTTATATATATAGTCTATAAGAAACTAGTTATAATCTATAATATAGTTAGTTTTTTACTTTAACTATCTCTTTTAATTTCTAAGTATCTCTATTATTTATTTATATTATCTCTTAATAGTTAGTTTCACTTTATTAATAATATTATAGAGTATATTAATTATATTATATACTTAGTATATAGTTATATATATCTCTTCATTAATTTTCTCCTATAGATCTTATAGGTTCAGATAGATATATAGAAGGAAATTAATCTTTATTATTATTACTCTGAATATCTTAGTTAAGTTAGTATACTTATAACGTAGTTAATAAGCGAGTGCGCCAGATAAGCGAGTATGCCACTTCTTATCTCTAGTAAATCACAATTTGAAACTACTTTTAGAAAATTAAATCTTAGATATAAACTAATAAATACTTATATACTGCTATTGATAAGAGTTTTATATATAATGAGAATTATATGAAAATTTACTTATTAAGTTTAATAGATAAATAAGAAAGGCACCTTATTGATAAGTAGTAAAGCTAGTTCTATAGTTATAGTAGAAGTATAATTTATATAGAGTTAATACTATATATAAAAGTTTTATCGAAAGCTTTATAGAAAGTTTTATTAATATTTACCTGAAATTTAATTTTTAAAAAATAGTTATATATTGTGATTTTACTAGTGATAAGAAGTGGCATACTCACTTATCTGGCGTACTCGCTTATTAACCACGTTAGTCTTTAGTAAAAATCTTAAAGTTTATATTCTTCTATTCCCTATAGTAGTTAAAGTAAACTATAAGTATCTTAAACTTATTTCTAACTATCATAGCTATTTAAGTAATTAAGAAGTTATCTTAAATTAGTAAAATTAATATATTATAGTATAAGTATATTTATCCTATTAGTATATTATTAAATACTCCTCCTTCTATATTCTAGCTAATATTATAGCTAATATATTAAGTAATAAATATCTATATCTTATTCTTAAAACTATTATACTTCTCTCTAGTATATTTATCGTTTATTCTATATATTTTACTAAATAATAACTTAACTTTCTTGTAAGGTTAGTAAAATAGAATATAATATTTTCATATTAACTAATATTTTCCTCTAAAGTAAGTATAGATTCTCAGGAGTCTAGTTAGCTTTAGGTATTTCTCTTTTTTATTAGTTATTATCTTCTTAGTTTTTAGTAAGTTGATATTTATTTAAATATCTAGCTTTATTAGTTATAAGCTTAGTATTAATATTACCCTTATTATTAATATTAATATTATTAATTATAAAGAGGGTAACTTTATTATTAAGCTTCTTAATATAGATAGTTATTAAATAATAGAAATAAATCCTCCTACTCCTAAGAGGTTATTAATAAAACTAGGATTTTTTGTAATCTCTTATCTAAAAGTAAGATATTCTTATTAGTAAGTTTTAATACTTTCTACTATCTATCTTATTAGTATCTCCTCCTTAAAGATCTTAACTAACTTTTCCTTTAATATATCCTTATTTATAGAGAAATATATACCTCTCTCTATAAGATAGTTTTTAAGAACTTATATTAATATCCTTTCTATATTATTAAAATATTCTAGAGTCTATTCCTTAAAGTTAATATAGTAAGCTTCCTATATTTTATTAAAATAGATATTTTACTTCTTCTATAAGTGAATATAGTAGTAGATAAAGATATTATTAAAGATACTACTACTAATATTTATCTGAGGTTTAATATTCTCACTCTATTATTAAGATATAACTTTTTAGTATATCCCTATTAGTACTTTTACTTCTATATATTAGAATACCTTCCTATATTTATCAATTTTAGTTATAGAGATATTATTATAGGTAATATCCTTATAAAAGCTGTTAATAGGGTCTAGGGAGGAAGATATTTTTGAGGTATCAGGCTGGGAGAATATCTATAGTTAATATAGCTTTACTATATCTTAATTACAGGCGTTTCTTTAAAAGCTATAGCTTTAGAGGTATATATACTTATTAGATAAATTATAGCTATTAAGTAGATATCTCTTTCTAGTGAAAATCTTATAAATAACTTCCTATTCCTAATCTTTATTAATTTAGTAGATATTATTCCTTACTAGTAATACTAGCAGTAGATTAGTATACTTTAGTAGTATTTTTATGGAAGCTTATTTAGGAGGTGAAGGCTGGTTATTATTAAATAGTGATATTATTAAGATTATTAATTTAGTTTAGCTCTTTGTTGTGTAAATATACTGTCTGCAGTAGATATAGATAATAGGCGACAGTCTGAAGGTGTTATTAGTTATACTAATTTATATTATCTAGTATACTATTTCTTAGCTTTTCGTTACTATAGAGGGAGGCTTTAGAAATAAGCTATAGTAGTTAGCTAGTTAGATATATTATTTTACTGTTAGTTTAAATAATCTTCCTCTTATATTATCTCTTATTATTTCCTCCTCTTTTCGTCTTTCTAGTCTTACTATTAATATAAATATTTTTGTTTTCGTTCCTTTTCGGAGTATAGTTTATTAGAAAGACTCTCCTAATAGAAGTTCTTTGAGTGGATAGTGATGTTGTTAGTATTAGTGTTCCTCCTCCTTATGCTGGTTGTAGCGTTTGTCAGTTTAACTTATAGTTATCTTATTATTACTAACATTTTATTAAATACTTATTAGATACTTATAGGTAGGGATAAGGGATAATGGTTTCTTGATATTTTTAGTCTCAGTGTTAGTTATAATATCTTTAATAATTTATTATTCTTAGGGAATTCTATTTAGGATACTTCTCTGCTATAGTTACACACAGAATATATAGGGAAAAAGGTTATAAGCTGACACTATTACCTAGTTTCAAATCCGGGATATTTATATATTAGTTTATATTATTAATTATATTTTTATAATTATTCCTAGAGTCTCCTTACTATATAAAATAAAGGTTTCTTTCTTTATTATTATTATTATTACAGTTAAATTCTAACTACTAAGTAAGCTATATTATAGGTATAGAAATATTAACTAAGATATTTTACTTCTTCTATGTAATATTAGAAAAAGGGGGGAAATTTATAGTATATCGTTTTTAGTTACTAATATATTATATCTACTATGATTAAAATACTCTCTTATCTCTTAACAGTTAAATATATATAAGATATTAGAGAGTAGTAGTAAGAGATAGTAGTTTCATTATTGGTTCCTTCCATCCAGTTATATTAATCTTATTACTTTATTTTAATACTTACTATCTTAATTTAATATTAATTTCAGTTATCTTTTATTATATAGTGGATGTAATATAACGTTAAGTAAACAGGTTGTTATAAGTTTGTCTTTACTCCTGTTTCTATTATGGGTTTATTATTATTATTCTTTGGGTAATATATAGTTACGATAGCTTTAAGTTACCTGTTTCTACTTAGAGGCTGTCTATAGGATACCTTAAGAGATACTATAATCTTATCTCTTTAGGTATTCCTTACTGATATATAGTTAAGGAAAAGTAATAGGTATCAGTAGTGGTTAAACTACTGATTGGTATTAGTTTATAACTAGTAAACGTTTGTAATCGATTAATTTATTATAACTAAGTTATAACTAGTAGTCTCTATTTTATTATATCTAAGTCTATATTATAATATATACGTATATACTATATGCTGTTAGGATTAATCTGTAGGATGATCTTTCTTATCTAATTAGTCCAAAAAGTGGGGTATCAAGTATATCACCTACTATTATAGCTTTTGCTATATGAGTATCTAGTTAACCTAACACCCCTTTATATACTTAAGTTTCTCAACTATATTCTAGACTTTAGATAACTAGAATCTAGACTCTATAGGAAAGTTTACTATAATAAGTAGCTTCTTAAAGTAGGAAAGTAAGATAGCCTCCAGTAAAGAGATCTAGACTATATCTAACTATATATACTCTCTAGTGTTAGCTAGAGTTTTTTCAAATTAGGATAGAAAAGTAGTTAAATATTTATTTTCCTTCTGCCTGAAGCTCTATAGCTAAGTAATAGTATAGATCTAGCTATTTAGATTCAGGTAAATTCTATCTAGATAACTTATAAAATTATTTAGATTATAGGAGTTTTCTAGCTTTCCCACTATATAGAAACTCTTAACTATCTACTGAGAATTAGAATCTTAGTAGGAATAAATTAAATACTAGTGTTCCTAATTATTATTAAATAAATAGTAGTTAATCTTAAGTTTAGCTTTTATCTATTAAACGTACACTTAATATTCCTTTTATTTACCTGAAAACTTTAGAAGTAGAAAAAGAGGCTTCCTCTAGTAGTTAGCTACTAGTAGAAATATAATAACATTATTAACCCTAAAAGTTATTATCCTAATAAATATTATTCTGGACGTTACTAGAGTATCTTAATATAAATTAGAGATATTTATTATAGTAGCTACTTAGAGGTTACTATTTACTATAGTATCTTATCTTACTAATTTATATAAAAGCTTATTAATCCTCTAGTAGAGAAAGCTTAAGGTATATTATAATTACTACTAAAGTAGTTTACTTATAAGGTTACTATCTGTAGGAGTATTCTGGGGGATTTTAGTATTCTCTATTACTTTTAATATTAGTTAGTTAGTTACTTATAATATAATATTATATTCTAGAAGCTATATCTAACTAGATGATATACTTAACTAGTAGGAAGCTATATTCTACCTAGTATTATCTATATAGTAAATAAAACTAAGTTCTAAATATATAAAGAGCTGAACCTAAGCTTATTTAACTGGAAGGTAGTATAAAATACTATTTATTTAGAACTAAGGAGTAAAAAAGAAGCTTTTCTAAGTATATAGAAAAGTCTATATTTATAATACTATATAGAGCTTACTAGAGCCCCACTCAGGCGTGGGGGTTAGCTTTAGATACCTGAATATAGCTCTGGCTGGATATCCAGATATAGTCTATAATAATAATGTAATTATCCTCTATCTATAGCTATCTAAAATATAAAAGTAGTTATAGATTTTCTATAATATAAATATAAACCTTCTGTATATAACTATTAACTTCTAAAGTTAGAATAATTACCCTCTAGGTATTATTAAGTACCAATATAGTGGTATATCCTCTTATCTATCTTTTTAACTTATTAATTAGTGGGAAATAAAGTTTCTTTATAAGGAAAGTATTAATAATAATATAAATATTATAGTCTATATTCATAAGTATATGAATGAAGTAATTTCTATTGATTTTAGTCTAAATAGTGGCTAATTACTAATTACTTACTTATTTCTTTTCTTATTATTTTCCTTACTTTATTATTCTTATCTCTATTAGTTTTAGAATCTAACTTTACTCTAAAGTTACTTTTTTTGTAAGTTTTTACTATTATTAGGGAGGGAAATACTATTTTTCTGGTTATCCCTAATATAATCTGGAGTAAATATAGTTTTTAAAATTTTTATATTAGTTTTCTTATTTTCTTTTATTACATAGTCTCTATATAAATAGCTTTTTTTATTATATCTAAAATATTAGTGGATAGTTTAGTAGTTTTTAGAATATTCCTTAGGGGTAGAGGAGAAGCTACTAAAGTTCCAGTATTATTATTATTTCTTAACTACTTCTATTATTATAATATTACTTTTTATATTATAAGTAGTAGGTTTCTAGTAAGGTAGTTAGTAGTAGATTAATATCCTCTTTATATATTTAAGCTTCTAGGTTATAGTTTGGATTTTAGATTACTAGAGCTTATATTTTATAGAAAATTCTATTAAAATAAATACCTTCTTAAGGTAGGAAAGTAGAGTAGTTTCCAGTAGGAAAATCTAAACTATATTTAGTTATATATATTCTTTAGTATTAGCTAGAGTGTTTTTAAATTAAAGTAGAAAGATAATTAGGTATTTATTTTCCTTCTATCTGAAATTTAATAGCTAGATTATAGTGTAAAGCTAGCTATTTAGATTTAGGTAAGTTCTATCTAGATAACTTATAAAATTATTTAGATTATAGAAGTTTTCTAATTCTTCTGCTATATAGAAGGTTTTAACTATCTACTAAGGATTAGAGTCTAAGTAGAAGTAAATTAGATATTAGTATTCCTAATTACTATTAAAGAAATAGTAGTTAATCTTAAGCTTAACTTTTATCTATTAGGTTTATATTTAATATTCCTTCTATTTACCTAAAAACTTTAAAAGTAGGGAAAGAAGTTTGCTCTAGTAATTAGCTATTAGTAGAGATATAGTAATATTATTAACCTTAAAGGCTATTCTTCTAATAGATTTTATTCTGGAGGTTATTAGAGTATTTTAATATAAGCTAGAGATATCTATTATAATAATTACTTAGGGGTTACTACTTACTATAGTATCTATTAGGTTAAATAGGTACTGATGTGGTAAAAGCTATAGTAGTGGGTGACTTACTAAGTACCCCACTTAATTAGACTAATTAAATAAGAAGGATAATCCTATAGATTGATCCTAATAGTATATAGTGTATATATATATACTATAATATAGACTTAGATATAAATAATTAGAGACTACTAGTTATAACCTAGTTATAATTTAGTTACTTTTACTCTGTATCTGTGGTGGTATCTAAGTTCTTCACTCTATATATAGTTCTAACTGTAAAATTTACCTAGTAATAGTATTCATACTAATACTCACTTATAACTGGTTTAAATAGTAACAAAATTACCTATTATTATAGATAATTATAGCTCTAGTTATGATATTTAACCCTATAGCGGAGGAAGACCTTATAGTAATAATTAGCGACAGCCTCAGTGAGGCTAGAGCTTAATATATATAGCTGAAAGTAACCACTAAGGTTGTAAGGTTGAGAACCTTTATAAACCTCTTGAAGATAGGATAAAATAAAAAGCTGAAAGCTAAGTTTTCTATAATCTATTACTCTTCTGTATCTAAACTATCCTTAATATTATTTTTGTAATAGAACCAGAATTCCTTTTAAATCTATATAGCTACTTATAACCAGGGTAATATAATAGCAGGTTCTAAATATTCCTTTATAACCTCTATAATAGGGGATACTAATATCTCCTAAAGAGCCTAAGTAATATTATAAATACTAATATTAATAGGTAGACTCTAGATATTCAGAAGAAAATCGTCTAGCTATCCTATAATCTACTATACTAAACTAATAATTTCAGAGACTAGTTATTAATCAGATAGTATCTTAATATCGATATACTACACTAGTTACTAGATACTTTAGAGTATTATAGTGTCGTAATAATCTAGTTATAATAAATCGATCGATTATAATATTTACTAGTTATAAATTAATACTAATCAGTAGTTTAACTACTACTAGTATCTATTACTACTACTTAACTGTAGATTAGTAAGGAATATCTAAAGAGATAAGATTATAATATCTTCTAAGGAATCCTATAGATAGCTTCCAAATAGATATAGGTAACTTAAAGTTATTATAACTATATACTACCCTAAGAATATTAATAATAAGCTTATAATAGAAACAGAAGTAAAGATAAACTTATAATAACCTATTTCCTTAATATTATATTATATCCACTATATAATAAAAGATAACTAAAATTAACGTTAAATTAAAGTAGTAAATACTAAGATAAAGTAATAAGATTAATATAACTAGAAGGAAGGAATCTATAATAACACTACTATTCCTCATTATTACTCTCTAATATCTTATATATACTTAACTATTAAGAGATAAGAGAGTATCTGAATAATAATAGATATATTATATTTATAACTAAAAATAACATATTAAAACTTCCCTCTCTTTTTAATATTATATAGAAGGAGTAAAATACCTTAGTTAATATATCTATATCTATAATACAGCTTACTTAGTAGTTAGAACTTAAGTATAATAAAATTAATAATAATAGGAAGGGGCCCTTATTTATATAGTAAGGGGATCCTAGAAATAATCATAAAAGTATAATTAATAATATAAACTATTATATAAATATCCCAGATTCAAAATTAGATAATAGTATTAGCTTATAATTCTTTTCCCTTATATATTCTATATATAAGTATAGTAGAGAAGTATCCTAATTAAGATTCCCTAGGAATAATACATTATTAAGATATTATAACTAATACTGAGATAGAAAGTATTAAGAAACTATTATCCCTTATTCCTACCTATAAATATCTAATAAATATTTAATAAAATATTAATAATAATAAAGTAATTATAAATTAAACTAATAAACACTATAATTAGTATAAAGAGAGGGAACACTAAGATTAATAATATTACTATCTAGTTAAAAGACCTCTATTAAGAGAGTCTTTCAAATAAACTATATTCTAAAGACAAACAAAAAGAAGGAATATTTATATTAATAGTAGGATTAGAGGAATAAGAAAAAGAGAGAATAATAAGGGATATATAAGAGGAGGATTATTTAAATTAGAGATAAAGTAATATATCTAACTAGCTAACTACTATAACTTATTTTCAAAGCTTCCGTCTATAGTAATAAAAAGCTAAGAAATAGTATACTAGACAATGTAAATTAGTGTAACTAATAATATCCTTATATTATCACCTATTATCTCTATCTATTATAGATAGTATATTTATATAGTAAAAAGCTAAATTAAGTTAATAATAATCTTAATTATATTACCATTTAATAATAACTAACTTTCACTTCTAAAGTAAGCTTCTATAAGGATATTATTAAAGTATACTAATTTACTATTAATATTATTAGTAAGGAATAATATTAGCTTAATTAATAAAGATTAGGAATAAGAAGATATTTATAAAGTTTTTACTAAAAGGAAATATCTACTTAGTAGTTATAATTTATCTAATAAGTATATATACTTCTGAAACTATAACTTTTAGAGTAATATCTATAATTAAGATATAGTAAAACTATATTAACTATAGATATTCTCCCAGCCTAATGTCTTAAATATATCTTCCTCCCTAGACTCTATTAATAGACTTTATAAGGATATAATTTATAATAATATCTCTATAACTGAAGTTAATAAATATAAGAAAACATTCTAATATATAGAAGTAAACATACTAATAGGAATATCCTAGAGAGTTATACCTTAATAATAAAGTGAGAATATTAAACTTTAGATAAATATTAATAGTAATATATTTAATAATATCTATAGTTACTATTATATTAATCTATAGAAAAAGTAAAGAATCTATTTTAATAAAATATAGAAAGCTTACTATATTAACTTTAAGGAATAAACTCTCGAATATTTCACTAATATAGAAAGAATATTAATATAAGGTCTTAAGAACTACCCTATAGGGAGAGATATATAATTCTCTATAAATCGAAATATAATAAGAGAAAAACTAGTTAAGATCCTTAAGGAAAAGATATTAATAAGATAGATAGTAGAGAGTATTGAAATTAACTAATAAGGATGCTTCACTCTCAGATAAGAGATTATAAAAAACTCTAGCTTTATTAATAACCTCCTAGGAGTAAGAGAATTTATTCCTATTAATTAATAACTATCTATACTAAAAAGCTTAATAATATAATTACTCTCTCTATAATTAATATTATTAATATTAATAATAAGAATAATATTAATATTAAGCTTATAACTTCTAAAGTTAGATATTCTAATAGATATTAACTTACTAAAGACCGAGAGGATAATAACTAATAAAAAAGAGAAATACTTAGAGCTAACTAGACCACTAAGACTCTATACTTACCTTAGAGGGAAATATTAATTAATACTAAAATATTATATTCTATTTAACTAACCTTATAAGAAAGTTAAGTTATTATTTAGTAAAATATATAGAATAAATAATAATTAAACTAGAGAGGAGTATAATATCTTTAAGGATAAGATATAGATATTTATTACTAAATATATTAACTATAATATTAACTAGAGTATAGTAGGAGGAGTATTTAATAATATACTGGTAGGATAAATATACTTATACTATAAGATATTAATTTTACTAATTTAAAATAATCTATTAATTACTTAAATAGTTATAATAGTTAGAGATAAGTTTAAGATACTTATAGTTTATTTTAACTATTATAGAGAAAGAAGAATATAAACCTTAAAGTTTTTACAAAAGATTATAAATATACTGATATAGTTAGGATATTTAAAGTAATATTAATATAGATTAACTTCTTTTAGTATATCTATCTGAATCTGTAAGATTTATAAGAGAAAGTTAATAAGGAGATATATATAATAATATACTAAGTATATAATATAATAGATATAACTACTCTATAATATTATTAATAAGGTTAAATTAACTATTAATAGGCTATGTAAATTAATAATAGAGATACTTAAAAGTTAAAAGAAATAGTTGAAATAAAAAACTAACTATATTATAGATTATAATAAACTTCTTATAAACTATATATATAATAGCTAGGGGCGAAACTAAGATTTTAACTACCCTTAACTACCTTATCTATAATATATATAAAATAGTAATATTACCTCAGGATAGCTTTATAAGAAGGGATAGAGTAGAGATATATAAAGTAAGCATTAAGTATACTTAAAACTAGTGAATAAATACTAGTTAATAAAGTATACTCTAGAGAAGTATAAAGTTACTACTCCAAAATTTAAGAAAGTATTTATTATTAATATTATATTAGTAGAGGAAATTATAATATATCTTAATAATATTAATCCTATAGAGGAGATAATAGAGGAAGTAAGAGATAATATAAATAAGATATTAGAGGATAACTTTATAGCTATCTATTTTACTATAATAAATAGCTAGAAGAAGACTATTAACTCTATATAACTTATAGAGATTCTTTAAAATTATATTTTATACTATTTAATAACTACTAATAAATTAGAAACCTTCCTAACTTTATAGTATTTAGAAGTTATTTTTAAATATATCCTCTTAGATATTAAAATAAGTAAGCTTTCTACTAGAGGTATATAATAACTTAGACTCTTCTAGAGAATCCTCCCTAATATCTTACTAGATAAAATAGCTCAAAAGATAAATATCAGATTTAGAGATAGGTAAAGTTTTATAAGTTTCAGTATTATTAGAGTATCTATACCTTTTAGAGATATTAACTTTAATATTATATTTATAGCTATACTATTTCTACTAAGTTTCCCTAATATAGATTACTTCTAGATATACCTTAATAATCTTAATAATAAGATTAAGTAGGAGGGAGTATTACTACTTATAGAGAAATATAATAAATATCTATAATTCTTAATTTAGGAGGATCCCTATAATAAAGCTATTAACTTCCTTATAGAGATAGAGATATAATGATTTTATAAGAAGTTTAGTTACTTTAGTATCTATAAGTTAAATAATATACTTAAGAGAGTAGGTGAGATTATAATAACTAATAAGATTAAAGTAATTACTAAGAACTACTACTAATATTAGATGGATAGTAAAATACTATACTAATTTAAGTTTGGCTTTAAGGATAACTATAAATTTAATATAGAGATTATTATTATTATTATATATTTTAATAGTCATAAATCTATATTATTTATAATTAATATCTCTATAATATTTATAGCTATAAAGTTTATAAAAAGTATCTCTAAAGAGGATATATAGTATACTCTGAAAGTATATTAAATTAATATATACTAGGAACCCCCAGATAGAACTATTACTAATATAGAATATAATTTTAAAGCTGAAAGTTTTAAGAAGGAAGCTAATAGTATAAGTAGTAAGGTTAAAATTATATTAGTTAAAATCTATAATAATATTAGTAAGGTAGAATATTACTATATTCTCCTATAGAGGATATATAAAAGTATCTAAAATAAAGTATTAGAGATTAATAGAGAGGAGATACTATAAATTATAGTTAAGGTAGTTAATAATACTAGTAGCCTAAATAGCCTTATACTAACTCTACTGATTTGTAGAGTATACTTATATCTTAACCTAATATTACTACTATCTCTAGATATGATAAGAAAACTAGTTACTATCCAGAAAGTAATAGAAGAAATATATAAAATCTATACTTAATAGTAAGTTTCCAATATTCTAAATATATATAATAGCTTCGCTATTACTTCAGTTTACTATTTACCTCTTTAATTAGAAGTATATATCTACTGTAAATATTAAGGTTAAATAGGATCTTTCAGACTTATCTCTATTAATAGTAAGATATATATTTTACAGATAGATAGTAAACCTAGTACTTTTAGATTAATAATAATTAAGCTATATTATTAACTATATACTGAGGAGATAGAGACCTAAAATCTATATAATAACTAACTACTAAATAAATATCTAAAAGAGAGTATATTAATAGTAATATTAAATAAGGATAGACTAAAGTCGTAAGAATAACTATATAAAAATATAACCTTTATTATAGAGGCTGAACTTACAGATAATATTTACTATACTATCTATCTAATAATAAAAGAGATAGAGGTATTCCCTAAAATTGTTAAACTTTACTAATATAGTTTTATTTAAATATTAGGGTAGCTATCTTAGGGATTATATACTATAGAGTAAGAGACTCTATTAGCGAAAAGTATATTCTACCTTAAGTATTTTAATATCTGGAAATATAATAGTATAAGGATCTTCAGCCTCCACTTTATTAATAAGGTTAAGAATATAGATAATATATTATATAAGAAGTTATAGTTAGTTATTTAAAGCTTTAATAATTAGGGGAAGACTAATATCCTCACGCAGTTACGAATAATCTCATAAGTTAGCTATTACTTAATATTAGTATTATTAGTAATACTTAAAAAGGTAACCTCTATAGAGGTTTACCTTAAAGATATTACTTAAGTATATATAAAGATAGAGATTATACTAAACTACCTTATATTAGTAAAGCTACCTGTAAGCCTATATAGTTTATATCTAAAGGATATTATTATTATTATAGTTAAACTATTATATAGCTTTATAGAGCTAGGTACCTATTAGTATATAATATACTCCAGCTACTATAAAAGCTAACTATAAATAGAAACCTTATTATATAACCTATATCTTATAATCTCTAAGTCTGATAATCTATATTTCAGTATTATAAATATATAAATAGTCGATATCCTTAGACTCTACTTATTTAAGTTTAATAATAAAGAAGAGTAGGAGCTTCAGTAAGTAGAATTCGCAGCTAGACTGAAGTTAATACTTATATAATATAAGCCTCTTATATTTAATAGGGGTATAATTATCTTAAAAGATAATAGTAATATTACCTTCACCTAAAAAAGATAAAGTAAGAAGATTAAACTTATTAACCTTATATCTAAGCTATAAAAGTAATATATATTAAATAATAAGTATAAGGAATATATATAGCCTCTATATACTAACTAGTGGTATACTTTAACCTCTCTATTATAGTCTAATATTAAAATCTAATACTAGAAAATATCAAAAAGCTTAATAAACACCTAATATAGTAAATAGATAACTTTAAAAGAGGCTTAATATTTATCCCTATTAATATTAAGATAATAAAGTTATATATATTTCTTAATAGATCTTCTACTAATAATAGTAATATAATATTCTAACTTAGATTTATTATTATCTTAGAGATAGAAAGTATTAGTGAAGATAATAATACCTTTAGGTTTAGAGGTAATATTATCTACTTCTCCTCTATTAAGTTAAAAATAGTTATATATAGTATATTAGTATCTAAAGTCTATAGTATAACTATAGGAGTAAATATAAGATAAATAATATTTACTACTCTTAGGTAAGTAACTAAATACCTTAAGATATTAATAATACTAATAGTAGTTTATACTAACTTCTACTCCCTCTATAAGTATCTTATTAAGCTTAGTATTATAAAAGAGAAGTAACTTATAATTAATATTATTATATTATAATAATTATATAAAAGAAGGAAGATCTTTAAAATCTAATAGATTAATAGTAAAGATAATCCTACAGATAATATAATTAAGATATCTAATAACTAAACTCTTAAAGTATTTATCACTATAAATAAAGTAATTATAAAGATAGAAGGATAGATTATAAGAATTATAGAGAGTAATAAGAGGAGAATATAAAGGTAAAGAAAGTAGAGAGAGGATATTACTACTAGATAGCCTTAAGGTATCTAAATAATAATAATTAAAAAGTATATTTTTATAAGTAATTACTATAAATAGTATTTATATAGTTTTTAGTATATCTAAAAAGATATATATAACTAGTAGCTGAGTTTTTGCGTTTTATACTGGTTTTCGTATATTACACTAGTTTTTGCGTTTTATACTAGTTTTTGCGTTTTATACTAGTTTTTACGTTTTATACTGATTTTTACGTTTTACGCTAGTTTTTATATTTTACGCTTTTTTACACTTTTGCCATAAAAGAAAGTACTGCTAGTATTAGGTTAAATAGGCACTAATATAGTAAAAACTATAGTAGTGGGTGGCTTACTAGTTACCCCACTTAATTAGACTAATTAGATAAGAGGGATAATCCTATAGATTAATCCTAATAGTATGTAGCATATACACATACGCTATAATATAGACTTAGATATAAATAATTAGAGACTACTAGTTATAACTTAGTTATAATAAATTAATCGATTATAACGTTTACCAGTTATAAACTAATAGTATCTTATCTTACTAATTAATATAAATATTTATTAATCTTTTAGTAGAGAAAGTTTAAGGTATACTATAACTATTTTTTAAATAATTTACTTATAGAATTACTACCTTTAGAAGTATTTTAGGAGGTTTTAGTATTCTTTATTATTCTTTATATTAGTTAGTTAGTTGTCTGTTATATAATATTATATTTTAGAAGCTATATTTAACTAGATTATATACTTAACTAGTGGGAAGCTACACTCTACTTAGTATTATCTATATAATAAATAAAACTAAATTCTATATATATAAAAAGCTAAATTTAGACTTATTTAACTGGAAGGTAGTGTAGAATACTATTTATTTAGAATTAAGAAGTAAAAGAGAATCTTTTATAAGTATTTAGAAAAGTCTATATATATAATATTATATAAGGTCCACTAGAATCCTATTTAGGTATTATAGCTAGCTTTAGGTCTAGTAGAGGTAAGTCTGTTAGTAGTAAGTTGAGACTATAATATATAGATAATAGTATTATTATAATACTAATAAGATTAGGTTTTCAGGATTTATAGTAATTAGGTATAAATCTAATTAGAGGATTGAGGGATAAAGTTAGAAGTATCTGAGGATAATTATAAGGTTAATTACTAAAAAGCTATAGAAGTCTGACCTTAAGTGGACTTAAACTTATTCTATATATAAATCTTGATCTTTAGGGACTAATATTCTAAACTTAGTCTCTAGTATAGACTACCTTTAGTATATTTATCCTAGCATATAGACTACTTATTACTAGTTAGTCCTTCTTATTATTATATAATATATACTATAGTTCTTCTATATTAAGTAGAGTTTCCTTTATCTCTATATTATCTTATATATAAAAGTCCTATAGCTGCCTGGATATTCTGCAGAATATTCTCTACATCTATAGTTCTAACAGATTATAATATTAAGTCTCCCTCCTAAAGTCTTATCCTTAAGACTAATATAAGTAGGTAGTTTATCCTTATTTAATTATAAGTTTCTTCTTCCTTTCTGTTTTTTATTACTAATACTATATTAAGTTATATTTCTAAATAGAAATCTATTAAGATTCAGGTTAAAGATCGTAAGTATACTACCTTACTGAAGTTTATATTAAATTATTTAATTAATCCTAATATATTTTATATTCAGTGTTTTTATATAAAAGTTAATTATTATTTTAGTGAGAATTTATTGAAATATCGTTTATATATTAAGACTAAGAGGCTTTATAATAGGATACTAATAGTTTCTACTTATAGGCTTTCTGGGTTTTTATATATTCTTAACTTACTAACTTAATATAATATAAAAGCTAAATTCTTAGTAGAAGGAATATGATAACAAAAAAGAGAAAGCTAGCGAAAAGCTTCTATAGCTTTATACTTAATTTATATAGTTATAGTCTCAGATAGCTGAAACTACTAGTTATTTATTCCGAATTTATATAATATAAAGGAAAGTTTATAAGAGATAGTTAGAAGCTTTCTAGAGAGGGATATAAGAGATAGATATAGAGAATAGTATTAGTTTTATACTAGAAAATTCTCTAGAATAAATATTAAGTATTTATAAGTATTAGGTAATAAATAATTTATAGTTATTAGATATATCTAATAAGGTTAATTAGCGTTTATTTAGAATTAGAGAGAGTTTTATTAATTTAGATTCGCTAGTAAATAATTCTAGTAACTCTTAGTTTTTAAGATATAATACTCCTGAATATAGAAATATTTTATCTCCTTAAGGTTTTTGAGTTAGTTAATATTTAGATTAAGGATATTAAATATAAACTAGTCTATTAATCTAGATTATAAATATTATAGTTTATTTATATATTTATTATTCCCAGTATTCTTAAAGTCTTTTAAGATATCTGACGTTAGATACTAGTTTCTATATATTTTCTATATAACTATATTCTTTCTATTTAATAAGATATTA
>MASP02000097.1:28943-50762 GCA_001693025.2 Colletotrichum lindemuthianum | reverse complement strand
AAAATTATAAGTTAAAATTACTATATATATATTATCAAACTATTATATCCTAATACTAGGTTTTTAAGGATAAAGCTATTACTGAGATTTAGATCTCAAACTTAGAATTCTAAAATATCTTCTCTACTATATACTTAATACTTAATAAACGTTCCTTTTATTAAGTTATTAATCCTACTAAAATATTATTATTAATCTCGCCCGGGACTATAAGTTCTTCCTCCTCTTCCTCTTCTTCCTCCTTATTAGCTATAAGCTCTCTCTAAACTGGAAAAACTTTTACTAATTTTTTCTCCAGATTAGATCTATAAATATCTAAATCTGAAAGTTTCTAATATCCTTAAGAAGCCTATATAAATTTCCTTAACCTATTTCCTCTATATATTACTTTAGTAATTTCCTCTCCAGATAAGATTTTAAGTCTATAAGAAGAAATATTAAATATCCTTAAATAAATTTAAAAGGAGCTTATCTATCTATATTTAAACTTTCTGTCTGAGAATTTATTAATTACTTACTTAATATTATAAACTAAAACTATATTACTAGGTTCTAATTATTTATCCTATAGTATATTCCCTCTTTATTTATTAAAACTCTCTATTACTTTCTTATATTAATTAACTATTATTATTATTATCTTCTCTCTATCCTTATCTAATTATATAAAAATATAAATTCTTATATTTATTTCTTCTTTTAATATTCTCACTAATATTTAGTTTAGTATTCTCTATATTAATATAAGTATTTTAATAAATATAACTATTTTATATCTATACTTTAAATAGAATAATATAAACCTTATTAATATTCTAACTATTATTTAGTCTGTAAATAAGGTAGCTAATAGAAGGAATTAGGAATCTTTACTACTATTACTCTATAACTATACTAATAGTATATAAGTAATTAGTTAATATCTAACTTTAATTACTCTATTAGCTTGTAGGTTGTAGACTGAGGTAACTTTACATTTTAGGCTATATTACTAATTAAACTTAATAATATATTTCTTATTTTCTAGCTCTCTATCCACTATAAAGACTCTATAAAAACTATAATATATAATAACCTCTTCCTATAGAAACTTCGCAATTACCTTTAAAGTAGGTTATAGGAGCTATTAGGCTTCCAGACAGCCTGTAAATATATCTCTTACCTTAATAAGATACTATTTACCTACTTTCTGGATATCTAAATAGATACAGTTAAATAGAAGTCCCTAAGGAGTAGTAAAACTATAGAGATCTCCTATTATGTATGCTCTCTATATCTAATAATCTAGATAATATTCTACTGCCTCCTATATATTTTTATATATATTAAGCTAATAGTATCAATCTGCTAACTTCTTATAGATAGCTTCTTATTCTTAATAATTACTCTTATAATATATAGTTACTATTAATTATCTTTATAGTTCTTCCCTATTAGTAATATATTAAGGAATTATATAAAATAATATTAATTAGGTAAATAGTAGCTTATCTTATAATTAGAATATTAAAACTTTCTACCTGAAAGCTCTGAATCAGCTAGGATTAATTCTAGGTAACCTCTTTAGTATTAATAGGTAATAAGCTATTTATTTAGTCTCTCTTAATTAGGTTTATAAATAGTCTAATACTACTACTAGAAATATTAAGATTTTATTAATTTAGCTAATTCTATCTATTATAACTTCTAAGTTAAATATTTCTTTAATATATTAATTATCTCCTATAGTATATACTTTTTTGAAAAAACTTCTAGTTACTATATCTGCAAAAAGATCTATATATTAATCTAGTTATTAATATTACTCTCCCCTTACTTATTATCTTAGTTAGATAGTCTAGATAGTTTTTATAAAAAACTGTTAATTATAGAGTTAGCTACCTTACTAATATACTTAATCTCAAAGTTAAATATTCTAATCTAAGATATCTAATAAATTACTAGTGCCCCTAGTAAGTTAGAAGCAGCATTATTAAGCTAAGTAATAAGAGTTTTAGTATCAGTCTCTAATAAAAAGTGTTACTTATAGAGGTAGTTTCTTAAATACTTCAGTATCTTTAATATTCCTTAAAACTCTTTCTTATTAATATTATAGTTAAGTTCTGTATCTGTAAATAAGCTACTTTTAAAGTAAGTAATAGCTTATCTTTACTTAATAAATTATCTGAATATAACTTCCTAACTAGTATTACTAATATTTACTACTAAGTATATTTAGCTACCTGTAAGATTATAGTTAATAAATATAAGTATAGGAAAGCTATAGAGCTTATTTTTAAGTTATTCTATAGTAGTAATCTGCTTTTATTTCTATTAAAAGAAAATATTTTTCTTTAGTAAGTTATTAAGTAGCTTTACTATAGTGGAATAATCTTAAATCTATTCTTAATAAAATACTATAATGCTGAAAAAGAATTATACTTCTGATATATTACTGCAGTATTTTTATTTCTTAATCTTTATAATTTTTAACTCTTCAGACTATTTTCTGTAAATTCTACAGATATAGCTAACTATCGTAACTATCTATTATACCTATTAAAACTTTATAACTGTAATTATATATTCTGTAAGTTTAATATTTATAAAAATCTTATTAATATTCTGAATATACTTTAGAATATATCTATAAATACTAAGATAATATAGATTATCTTTTTTATTATAAGTTATTATTAACTTTTTAATTGTGATATTATTTAGGAAGACTTTATAGTAATAGGGAATTAAATTATAAAAAATTCTTATTATAATTTTTATAAATTATATAACTAAGTTTATATCTCCTATTAAAAAGATATAATATTAGAGAAGTCTAAGTAGTATAGTAAATATTATTAAGTTTCTACTTTTAGAATCTAAAGGAATTTAGTTATATTTAGAAAAAATATCTAAAAGTGATAATAGCTTATATATATTAAAGTTTTCTGAAAATTCGTTAGCTTCAAGAGGAAGCTCTATATCTTAAATAGTAACTATATTAATTCTTATTGCTAAGTTAATTAGTTGTATTTTACTATCTTTCTTCTATATTAAGAAGAATAAGTTCCTATAGGTAGTATAATTATATTCTAGTATACTATTCTGAATATATACTCTCAGGATCTTTAGAATATCCTCTATTAAGCTTTTTAGGATAAAAATTAATTTAGCTTACTATACTTTATAAGAGATTATCTTAATTATCTGAAGTGACGTAATAGAGTTTAGTATCTTTCTGTAATAACTAAAATCCTAAGTTAGTATCTTCTCTCTTACTTTTAAGATTTCTATTAGAAGCTTTTTCTCTAAAGTATATAGATAATTAAATTTATCCAGAATTAGATATAATCTCTCTAATATTAAATATTCTCTAGAGTGAATATTTAAAAACTTTAGTGTAATTATATCTGTAAATCAGGCTGTAAAATTATTAGTAATATTTTTTTTTTGCTTTTTTCTATATTTTTAACTTCTATTCTGGGTTTCGTTTTAGTGTTAACCTATCTAATAGCATATTATCTATAAGTTAGACTTTTTTGTCTTTTGTTTTATATATAGTGTTAATATTTTCCATAGGTCTGTTCTGGGTGTTAGTTACTGCTATTTTTTCTTACTATATCTCTCTCCTATTTTTAAAAATAGTATTTACTGCTTTTATTATATCTTATCCTTTATGATAGAATTTCCTCTATTTCTTAAAATCTCTTATATATACTTATTATTTATATCTTGGGGGTCTATAAAAGCTATAAGGATACTATTTTTTATAGGATAAATACTTTAGATTATAATTTCCCAGAGACGTAATAATATTGTAAATTTCTTCTATTTTTAGTTTAATTACTTTTTAGATTAAAATTTCTAAAATAGCTTCAAATTCTTTATTAATCTCATCTACTATTATAATTACTTCTTTATTATTATCTAATAATTCTTTAATATCTTTTAGTATATTAAACTTTAGTAGTGGAGGTAGCTTCTGAGGGTTAGGATCTATCTTATTTACTGCTTTATATTAACTTTCTTCTTCTGTATTTTATTTACTAGCTGTTAATTTACAGGTCTTAATAGTAACTTCTAGTTTCCCTCCTCTGTAGAAGGAGGAAGAGAGTATATATACTAAATATAGTTAAAGTTTGAAGAGTTTAGTATAATATACTGAAACTTAGCAGTTAGATTATATATATAAAATGATAATAGAATATTCAGTTGAATACTTCTAGACTAAATCTAGCTAACTATTTAGTTTAGAATATACTAGAGTATTATATATATTTTGATAATAAATAGTATACTTAGGATTAAATCCTTTGTAATAATCCCTTATAGTGTAATAAAGAACTTTATATTAGGAATATAATAACTTCTAATATAGATATTCTCTATTATTATTCCTTAGAAGTCTATAGTATATTTAATATCTATAATATTTTATAGTTCTAGATATGTGGGTATAATATATCTAAATAGATTAGCTTTCTAGATATAACTTTTAGAGATAATATTAATTACTAATTTAGTATTAATAATTCCTTAAATCTTTAGATTCTGTAGGTTTGCGAATTAAATATTAACCTAGAAGTATGTTATTATAAAATTATAAACTATAGTAAAATTTATAATTATATTCTCTATAGTTTTAATTGACTCTATTATAATACCTATAACTTTAATATCTATATTATAAACTTAAGTAATTAGTGCTGATGAGGTCTATAAATTAGATAATAAAACTATTAATATATCTTTCTTATTATTAGACTGTAGTTTTATTAGTTTAGTAATATGCTAATAGTTTTATTAATTAATTTGTGTTTAAATTATGCTCTCCTTATTATTAATTTTATTAAATATATCTGTAAATTCCTCCTCAGTTAAAATATAAACCTCCTTTATCTACTAGCTTTTTTAGTAATCTTTTATAACTAACTAAGTATACTTATAGCTAACTTAAGTATATACTGGCTAGACTTTTTAAAGTAGATTTTTAGAAACTGAGATTTATCTCTCTATTTTCTTGAAATAAATATAATAAGTAAAAGTTTAATTATTAGTATCTATTAGTAGTATAGTAAAAGCTAGTTATTTAAGTATTTATTTAGTAGAAAATATTCCCTAAGGAACCTCCCCCATAGTTAGTATTAACTTATTATCTTAGTTTAGTTTAATAACTTTTAGCTTTAGCTGAGAAAAATTAATTTAGTATCTTTTATTAGTTAGATTTGTAAATAATTCTTATTGAAGCTTATAATAGTAATAGAATATAAATTTTATGGAAGTTAGTTTTAATCTATCTGTAGTTATAATATCTTTAGTTATTACTTTAGATTTATTCTTAAATATAGTGATGCGAATAAGGTTGGAAATTATAATATTAAATATAGTATAAATCTCTTCTATTTATCTTTTTACTAGTATTTAGTAAACTACCTATTAGGTTTTATAATTAAAGTTTACTATTTTATATAATTCTAAATAAGTTTTACAAGTTTAGAGAATAATTATAATTTAATTTTATTAGTTTCTTTAGTTTCCTTTAGGAAAACCTGAAATCTCTAGATAATATGGAATAGGATTATCTTTCTATCTAGCTAATCTTTTTAGTATTCTTTATTAATAATATTATCTTATACTAATATTACTTTATTGCCTTAGTAGCGAATATAATAAGTATCTTTTCTATAGAAGTAAATATTATAGGTTTAGTAGGCTATTATAACTTTATAAGTTATTATATAATATTCTAACTATCTATACTATTAGTAGTTTATATTGTCTGTAGGTTAGTATTAGGGATGGGAGTGGTTGAAGGGCAGTATCTAACTGCTGTAAGCCTTACTTATTCTATATTAAGATCTTCTGAAGTTACTATTTCTGCAGGCCTGTGAATTAGTCGTATAAGAAGAATAGATAGAATTTAGTTTAATTAATATAGCGTGAGTCTCTATATATACTAATGACTTATTCTGCCACCTAATAATATTATAGATTGCTGATATCTAATTATTTACAGAGAGACTGATGTTATTAACTTAAAGTCTTTTGAAAATATCTGCTAACTCCTCCGCTCCTATAGTAATATTTTCTTTAATTATCTTTACTTTTTTAGGTATCTAAATTACCTTAAATCTTATTAAAATTATTTTTAATAAGTTTAGAGAGAGAGCTTTAGAGGCTAATATTTTCAGTTAGCCTGTAAGTTATTTTATTAAGGTTTAGTTTTTTCCCTACTGCGTAAGTGTAGCTTCAAAAGTCTTCTAATTTATATTAATAAGCTTATGGAATTTACAGTAAAGATTTCAGGCTATTTCCCTTAGCGTTCTAGGAGGCATTCTATATATAGTAATATATATTAGTTTCTAGTTAGGTAGCTTAGGGTCTCCTCAGGTAGTAGTATAGATCTAGAAGTTATTAATTATAGTTAGTAGAAGTATAATTCCTACTAAATTATCTTCCTTCAGTAAGTTTCTAATTATAAAAACTCTTAGCTCCTTATTAAGATTTTAGTTAACTATTAGGTTTATAAATCTATATATAGTTAAAAGTGTTTCTTTAGTTTCTATCTAGATAATTTTACCTATTAGGATTGATATTATAGTTTTCTTAAAATATAGAGTATAGTATATATAGACTTTCTTAATTATATTAGCTTTAGGTTTATAAGATAGGTTTACTAGTAATTTAAACTTATCTAGAAAATTAGAGATATTATTACTAACGAACTTAGAAGCTCCTTCAGACTAAAGAGATATAATAGCTATAGTAAGCTAAATTTAGAGCGTTTTCACTAGTATTAGGTAGTTAGCTACAGTCAGAATATAGTTTATCAGTAGAGTTATAGAGATATTTATAGATATATTATCTTTTCCTAACAGAACTTCAGCTTAAGATTCTAAAAATAGGTTCCCAGTTAGATTATTATATTAAGAATAAACTGAAGAGGCGTCGTCTGAATCTTCCGAGATATTCAGGGCTTAAGGTTAAATGCTTTTAAATGCTAGGTTTGAGAATATAGTAGTAGCTAGTATTATAAAAGAGACTTTAGTATTAAATTTAGTGTGACTATTATCTTTATTTTAAACTATCTTATATAGGTTACGTTACGTTGCGAAATTGTTATAGTAAGTGATAATAATAATATTCTAATTGCTTATTATTAATAAGAGTAGTGGATAAGACTGTCTATATAAGGTCTTTTACTATCTTTTTATCTTTATTATATAATATTTCAATTTAATTCTATATAAAGTTACTAGTTAATCTTCCTAAAGATCTTAATAGATTAGTAATTTATAGTAATTTTAATATTATCTATCTTCTCCTTCTTTAGAGGTATCTAAAAGTCTAAATATAACTATCTTTACGCGTTATCTTCTCTAAAAAGGAGGTATTTAAGTTATAGTAATCTTCCTTTTTACTTAGCTATCTTCTCTATATTAGAGGTATTTAAGTTATAGTAGTCTTTTTTTTATCTAGCTTTCTTCTCTATATTAGAAGTATTTAAATAGTTTATTTATTTATTTTTTTACTAGTTTTTAGATAAATAGGTTAATCCTGCTATATTTATCAGTTTAGTAGGATTACCTTCTTAATTATTCTATAATTATTATTATAATTATTATTTTCTATTATATCTAGTAGAGTAATTTCTAGTTTACCTACAGGCTAGGTCTGTAAATATTCTACTAATAATAATCTTGTGATATAAAGTTATAAAAGTTTATTTAGTGAAACTATATAAATGCTAGTTCCTGAATACTTTCTGAGTCTCTAGAGTATCCGCTAGTTTTAAGAGTATAAATATAACTATCACTCAGTCTTCTCGTTTCTAGTATAAGTCTGTAAATAGCTTTTTTTAGTAATCTTTCTAGTCTTTATATTTATTTATATATTTTTTCTTAATAGTAGGATAATATATTGTGTTTTTATTGTGTTATATTGACGTTTATTTATTAAGGTAGTATAGAAGTATCTCTCTATTCTAATTTTGAAGACTGAGAGTAGAATAATCCGCCTCTAGGCACTATTAAAATAGGCTATAGCTGAGAGGGTCTATCTGGATTAAAATTAACTAACCACTCCTAGCTATAAAACCTGAGAGAAGTAAAAAATAGATAGAAAATATTAAAAAAATATTTTAAAACTATAGAATTATATTTGCAGATCTATAGTCTAAAAGCTAAGCTGATCTGAATAGTAAGTCTTAGATTCTGGAGAGAAGAGAAGTTAATTCTTTCTATCTATCTGTAATAAACCTAGCTATTTATACTTATGAGGCCACTTATATTACGTAAATAAGCCTATTTACAGGCCCAACCCCATTACACTATCTCTACTTTTATTTACTAATAGTAACAATAAGATTAGTATAAATAGATAATCTACTTACTAATCTGTTAATTTCTTCTCTTTTAAATCTATAGCTACTATCTATAGGATCTTTTTAACCTTATTAAAAGTCTCTTAATTCCAGATCTTTATTTTTAGTATTAATAGTTTCTTAATAGAATTAGGAATAGGGATCTTAAGAATACTAAATTAGATCTTAAGCTCTTAATAGTGGAGGAAGCTTATATTATCTTTTAATAAGTTATAAAATATTATTTTATTAAAAGTTATATTTTTTATATTTAAAACCTTATCTAATACTAGAATCTATATATAGTAAATATTAATATTATTATAGTTATAAAGATATTTTATATAAACTTATAGGAAAATTTTATCTAACTTACTTACTTCCTATTAGTATTCTTATATTAATAGGTAAGTTTAATATCTATATATTTTAAATTAAGAGACTTCTAGCTTATCTAAATATTTATAAGTTCTATACTTAAGGCTATTAAGATATTACCTCTAGAGGCTCTCAGGAGATTTCTATCTTAATAATCTTTTTAGAAATCTATTAATATAAATAACTACTACCTTCAGGAGTTTTAATACTATTTTCTCCAGAAATTATAACTGAAAATATAATATTTATAAGATCTCTATAAGAATTCCTCCTACCTTTTTACTAAGATTTTATACTTAAGTATAAACAGCTAAATATTCTATAAAATATCCTCTAGTTATTATCTATAAGTTTTATATATTCTAAAATACTATTTCCTAATCTAACTTAAAAATCTTAATATTAAAACTATATTATTTCTCTAGAAATATTACTATATTAGTAACTCTATTATATATCTCTCTTTATTATTTTATCTAATAGATAAATTTATATTAACTGAATTTATCTTAAATAATAAGAATATATTTCTCTCTGTTATATAACTTACTAAATATAAAAATATTAAGATTCAGGTAGTTTCTAATTATTTTTAGCTTATAGTTAGATTTTGAATAAGAGATAATTCTTTTTACCCTACTAATTATATATATTTTATAAGCTACTATTATAAAGCTTTTAATCTTAATTCTTTTTACTATATAGAGATGCTTCTTTAATACTTTAGGCTCTAGGTAGCTAAGTTTTTAATACTATAGTTTAGTAGTTACTTTAGAAAGCTTTTAAGTATCTTATATAATATAGTTTACTTTATAAGTATAGTTTATTATTTCCTTCCTTCTGGGTTAACTTATATTACTATAATACTTTAGTATGTACTAATTATAAATATAGAATATCTTATAGAGTACTTCTTACTACTAATTCTTAAAGGAGACTAAATAGAAGTTAAAAAAGAGACTAATCTACTAAAGTAGTTATATACTAAGTAAGTTAATTAGGTAATTCTTAATATACTAGATATCTCAGAGCCTAATATTCTTCTTCCCTTAGTTTCTATAGTTTAGTTAAATAAATATTATTCTCCTACTTTAGATAATATAGAATCCTCCTCTAGTTATAAACTTTATAGTTTTTATAAAGTTAATATCTTTTATCCACTCTAAGTTATTATAGATATAAAATAATATTTCTAAGTTTATAATAATATTATCTGAAACTTCAGTATAGTTAATATAACTTAATATCTTAATCTCTTACTAAGTAAATAAAGAGATATAGCCTAACTTCTCTCTATCTGAGATCTCTACAAAATAAAACTATTTTAATAGCTATTACTTTTAGCTATTATTTAGCTTTAACTATTAGTTCTGTAAGTTATTTACTTTTAAGGTAGTTATTATTACTGAGGTTATCTAAGTATTTTTAAGTTTCTTTTTAAATACTAAGTTAATTTTTAACTACTTCTTAGCCTCCTTTATATCTTTCTTTACCGATAGATAGTTTATAGTAAACTAGATTAGTTAGAAAGCTAGATTTAATATCTAGTAACCATTAATATTATATTTCAGCTTCTTATATATAAAGTATTTATTATTATTACTATTAGAATTATTATTATTCCCAGAAGTATTATTTTTATTTACTTTAGCCTTTTTTTATCTTTTCCTTACTATATTATAAAACTTTCCTCCTTCTTTATAATAGTAGTTACTAGTTAGTTAGGATAGAATATTCTAACTTATTATCTAAACATATTAACCTGTTTTTTATCTACTTCCTTATTTACCTTATTTCCTTACTGTTAGTTTACCCGTCAGAGGTAATCGCACGCTGCACGTAGCCTTCACTATGCGGGTGTAAACTGTTTTTCTGGTAAATTATTATTATTATTCCTAGGTTACATAGCCAGAGGCTACATACGTAGAAGGGGCTATATAGCTATATAGCCACATAGCTATACTGGCCACGTAGCCTGTACGGCTATACAGGCCGACTATTTACCTGACGTGGCTATAGTATAGTGGGCCACGAGGTGGCCTAGTGGCTATAATAGTTAAACTGAATAGTTAAACTGACACTAGTAACTTTTCTTTATACTATAGCGATATTATCTAAATACAAAAAAGCCAAAATAGCTAACTACTAAAAACTATATTTTTTAATTTCCTTTTTTTACTACTGAATCTGTTGCCTATCTATCCCTCTATATAATTATAGTAGTTATATTAATTGCTGGGATCTCTTTAAGTAAATATTGGAGATTGGAGGGGTGTAGGGTTCTATTTGAGACTTGAGGCTATATAGTTATATAGCTGTGAGGCTATATAGCTATAGGATTATAAGGGCTATAAGGATTATGAGGGCTATGAGGGCTATAAGGCTATAGGGACTATAGGGCTATAAGGCTGTAAGGTTATAAGGCTATAAAGAGGTTATTACCTCGAGAGGTTAGTAATATTAAATACCCTCTGGCAGTCTTCGAGATTATTACTGTTAGAGGCTGTAGGAGAGGGCTTTTATTATATAGCCCTCTTAGAGCTGCGAGGGCTGTGGGAGAAGGCTATTATCTAAGTTATATATATGGGGATATTGGGAGGTTTCAAGAGACTATAAGGCTATAAGGCTATAAAAGCTCTCGAGTGTGTCTACTAAATATACTCTATTTAGCTATACTAAGAGGTATTAATTTAAACTCTTTAGTAAAGCTATAAAGAGTATTTTAATTTAACTAGAATGAGGGGTATTAATTTAAACTTCTTAATAGTAGTCTCCTTAAGGGGTTAGTATGTTAACTTAGAGGCTCCCAGTAGGGTTAAAAATAGGAAGGGTCTGAAGCGTCTAGGGTAGGAGACTAGAGATACTATAAACTCCAGTACCTAAGTAGTAAGGATTATAAAGCTTAAGAGAGTTATTATATTAGATAAATATAGAGCCTTAATTTAGTTAAAGTTAAACCTATAGGTATTCTAATAGTAACCTCCTTAAGGTAGTTAGTATACTGATTTAGAGGCTTCTAGTAAGGTTAAAAATAGGGAGGGTCTGAAGTATCTAAATAATAAATAACTATTATAATCCTTTTACCTTACATAGACCTTAAGTATAGAGTTTCATAATTACTTTTTCTGATAATAATAAACCTTACTAATTTACAGTATAGTATTAATAGTTAGGTTAATATTAATTAGTATTAGTTTATTCGTTAGGGGTAAATAATATACGCTGTATATAGTCTTGATAGTGCGGATGTAAACTATTCTGGTAAATTATTATTATTATTCTTAGGTTATATAGCCAGAGGCTATATATATAGAAGAGGCTATATAGCTATATAGCTACACTAGCTATATAGCTTATATAGCTATATCGGCTAACTATTTACCTAACGTAGCTATAGTGTAGTGGGCCACGAGGTAGCCTAGTAACTATAACGGTTAAACTAAATAGTTAAACTAATACTTACTTCTCTATAAAATAATATAAAGCTACTAAGTAATATTTAGATAAGATTTTACTAACTATTTTAAGAAACTAATAAATTTATTATAAAAAACTATTTAACTTCAGTAGAGATATTATAATTATTTTATTTAGTAAATTTTAGTATATAATTAGCTATTCTATATAAAAACTAGATTTAGATTTATTTAACTAGAAAGTGATATAAAATACTATTTATTTAGAACTAAGAAGTAAAAGGGAAGCTTTTATAAATATATAGAAAAGTCTGTATATATAATACTATATAGGGTCTACTGGAATTCCACTTAGACGAGAGAGTTAGTTTTGGATACTTAGTGTGATGGAGTTAGGCTTGTAAACAGGCTTATTTACGTAATATAAATAGTCTCATAAGTATAAATAGCTAGATTTATTACAGACAGATAGAAAGAAACAACTTCTCTTCTCTCTAGAATCTAAAACTTACTATTCAGATCAATTTAGCTTTTAGACTGTAGATCTGTAAATATAATTCTACAGTTTTAAAATATTTTTTTAATATTTTCTATCTATTTTTACTTCTCTTAAGTCTTATAGCTGGGGGTAGTTAGTTAGTTTTAGTCTAGATAGGCCCTCTCAACTATAGCTTATTTTAATAATATCTAGAGGTAGATTATTCTACTCTCAGTCTTTAAAGCTGGGATAGAGAGACACTTCTATACTGCCTTAACGAATAAACGTCAACATAATATAACGAAAACACAACATATTATCCTACCATTAAGAAAAAACATACAACTTCACTAAATAAACTTTTACAACTTCATATTACGAGATTATTATCAGTAAGGTATTTATAAACCTAGCCTACAGGTGGACTAGGAATTACTCTACCGGATATAATAGAAAATAATAATTATAATAATAATTACAGAATAATTAAGAAGGTAGTCCTACTAAACTGATAAATATAGTAAGATTAACTTATTTATCTGAAGATCAGTAAAGGGATAAATAAATAGATTATTTAAATATCTCTAATGTGGAGAAGATAGCTAGGTAAAAAGAAGATTATTATAACTTAAATACTTCTAATATAGAGAAGATAGCTAGATAAAAGGAAGATTACTATAACTTAAATACCTCCTTTTTAGAGAAGATAATATATAAGGATAGTTATATTTAGACTTTTAGATACCTCTAAAGAAGGAGAAGATAGATAATATTAGAATTACTAATCTATTAAGATTTTTAGGAAGATTAACCAGCAGCTTCATATAGAATCAAATCGAAATATTATATAACAAAAATAAAAGAACAGCAAAAGACTTCATATAGACAGTCTGGTTAACGACAGCTCCGAAAAAAAACCACTGCTCTCATCAAGGATGACCAGAAAAAAAAAAAAGAAAAAAAAAAAAATTTACTTCAGACGACATTCACAGACCCACGCTTTAGTCATTATACTTATTCGATTATTTCCTTTTCTTAGTCTGGATTTTCTCTTTTCTTACTACTGAAGCCTCTTTATTCCCCGTTTCCCTATGACCTCCAGGGTCTCACGCAGACCAACGCCGTCAACTACGTTTAAATACGACTGTTTATTCAATTGCTACGGATACTACAGATCCCACGGATACTATAGATCATGCGGAGGCTATAGCTATGCGGATGCTACAGCTTCCGTGGGCTACAGCTACAGCTATACGTACGGCGAAAGCATCGAAAATCAACGAAAGCAACAAGAGGGCTAACCACATATACTATAGTTACGTAGGCCACGAAGGCCACGGATCCCACGGATACCACAGATCTTACGGATCCCTCGAATAAACCCCCGAAAATCACAAAAACAACAGCTACAGCCATGTCAATCGATTCACAAGACCTACAGCAACGCGTATAGCTATAGCTACGTTACGGCCACGCGTATGCCACCCTAGGGCCCTCGAGGCCTCACGAAAAAGAAGAACAAAACCCGACCGAATAGGGCTCTACAGTTACGACAATTTATCAATTATTACGCATACAAGACCACATCAAAAATACCTGGTTCGAAAGGAAAGACTACTCTGGGGAGGAAGAATGCCCCCAGGGGTAGTATATATGCCCCGCGTGGCGACTTTGATAGACCTCCAGCCAGGGGAGGTAATACTTATAGATACGAAAGTGGTTTGTTAGTATGAACGATAAGGGCTTCGTGGCCAAGGGGTTACGTACGTACGTACGCATGGCCGAGGGCCATAGTTCGAATCCGTTTTTCGACTTTTTTTTTTTTACTCTGCGGGGCTGGTTAGGTTTTTGTTTTTATCTGGATTTTTAAACGCGCGGGGGCGCAAGCTTTCAAAAATAGGGAGGATTATAATAGGGTTAAGCCTGTAAATAAGCCTATTTATATAATATAAGTAGCTTCAAAAATATAAATAGCTAGATTTATTACAGACAGATAGAAAGAAATAACTTCTCTTCTCTCCAGAATCTAAAACCTACTATTTAGATCAGCTTAGCTTTTAGACTATAGATCTGTAAATATAATTCTACAGTTTTAAAATATTTTTCTAATATTTTCCATCTGTTTTTGCTTCTCTCAGGTTTCATAGCTGGGGGTAGTTAGTTAGTTTTAGTCCAGATAGGCCCTCTCAGCTATAGCTTATTTCACTAGGTATAGCTTTAGCTTAATATTTAGATATAGTTTATAATATTACCTTCCTCCTCCCTAACTACTATCTAGTTAGAAGCTATAGACTGAGTCTTTATTATTATCTATAATCAGCCTATATATTATTTTATACTACTTTAAGGTTACTTTATTTATAATAATATTAATAGACTTCTATATAAAGTTTATATATTTTTCCTATTTAATAAGAACTTCTTATTAGTATCCTCTCTTAACCTAATATATCCTTATAGTAAGAATATTTTCAATTAGCTATTTAGCTTCCCTAATATTATTCACTAGTAATAGTAGCTAGCTATTAATTATAACCTACCTAGGTAGCAAATTAGTAGTAACCTTCTAGAGTAAATCTATATAGAACTATAAGTAAATAGACTCTAAAATATCCAGCTTTATAATATATAGCAAGAGGATCTTTACTATTATATACTTATAGTATAGTTAAACTAACCTTTAGCTTAACTTTAGTAACTTATAGTTAGATATATTTAACTATATTTTATTACTAACTTAATATTAATCTGTAGGGAATTAGATTTTATTTACCTAAGCTTTTAACCTCTACTGAATAGTAGCTATCTCTATATAGATATATATTATTACTAACTATATCCTTTTAACTAATTAGTAAACTATAGCTTCATTACTACTAAGTAATTCTATATACTTCTTAGTAATTAGGATAAGGTTAATATAATATTTATAATCTATAAAGAAAGATATAGTCTCTATTATATTATACTACTAGTTATAGAGAGTTAACTATATAATAGGTAGTAAGTTACTTTAATTATCCTGAAATTAGTATATAAATATTCTTAAAACTACTTAGATTTTTTAGTTATACTATTCTGTAATTCTGTCAGTCTATAGATAGTAGTTAGTATTTAATAAGTATATAATATTTATTAACTTATAGAATTCCTTCTAGAAGTAATTTACTTAGTTAGACCCTCTATTATTTATAATAGAATATAATATTCTATAGAATCTATAGTAGTAACTAAAGAACTACTAAATATATATCTCTACCTTTATTATATCTATCTCCTCTAGTATAAAGATCTTACTTAGTTAATTAATAATAATCTAGAGGTAATAGTTATTTTATCTTTTTATAGGGGGTAAATTAATAATAAAGTTTATTAATAGATTAGAGTGTAACTAGTTAGATACTAATAGGAATTTTAGGAATTCTTTCTTAGCTTACCTCTAGATATAAATATCTCTATATATATTATAGTTATATATAAATTAGTATATACTTTATAACTATCTAGATTAGTAGAATTATTAACTCACAATCTTTAGTATACTATTATATCCTAAGTAGCCTATAGGGGAGGAATTATATAATTTCTATACTAACTTAATCCTAAGTTTTTTAAGGAGGCTATTACTTTCTTTATTACTTAGTATTTAAAATTTCTCTCTGAAGGTAAGCTATCTCAGTATATGAATAGTATATTTAGTAATCTAGATCTTAATATAGAAGTTAGAGGGAAAGTTATACTCCTCCTACTAAATTACTATAAATATCTATTAGTAGGAGGAATCTTTCTTAGTAGTATAATCCTATATTTCCTTTAGGTTTAGTTTTTCTTTAAAAATCTAGATATTAGTAATATTTATATATCCTACTTAAGGCTTTATAGAGATAATAATATTTAGGATAATTTATATTACCTATCTCTATTACTTCTTATTATTCTATTCTTTAGGGATATTTTATTTCCTCTGGGAGAGAGTATTAGAAGCTACTATCTATATATCTAGTTAATACTTAAAGTAAAAATTATATTAAGATAATTTCTCTACCTATTAGTTTTACCTCTGTGTAAGTTATTACTTTTTTATAAAGTATTTGAGATTTTTATAATTAGTAAGGATTTTAAACTTTCTAGTGTTTTACAGTTTTATTCTCTATACTTATAAGTAGGTTAATATTATAAAGAATTGCTTATTATGGATTAAGTAATTAAACTCTATAGGGGTTAGGTATTAGGAGTAGAAAATTACTAGATATTTCACTCTAACTTTATTATTCTATATTAATATACTTTTTAGGGTAAATTTAGAATAGTTAGTTTCTACTATTATTAGGATATTAAGGTTAAATATCTATAATATTAATTTTAAAATAAAGAGGTATTTTAGTGTTAGGAAGGTTTCTTGCTGCTTCAGTTTCTAATAGAACGGGATAAGTTTCTAGATTAGGTAGTTTAGAAGTTTTATAATTATACTATATTATAGTATAAAAACTTTATAGTAGTTTGTAAATTTAAGGACTTTATAGATATTCTTTAGTAAGTTAGGAGGGAGTTAGTTAGTAATAGTTTCTAACTTCTCTAAATTATAAGAGAAATTCTTCTTAGCTGATATAATAAACTTAATATATTTAACTATAATAATAGAGAATTTATATTTCTTTAGATCTAATTTTAGGCTTATATTAGTAAGGTAGCTGAATATTTAGTAAATTTTCTCCTTATATTCTTTTTATGAATTATTAATATAAATAAGGATATTATTATAAGAGTATGATTAAAGGTCTTAACTAGGAAAGGTTTGGATACATAGGTAGAGTCTATATTGCTATATAGACTATTACTTAAAGGATCTAAGTTAGGATCCTTCGAGTGAAAACTTTTCTAGTGTCTAGCTGGTAGGTTACTAAATATACTATATAGTACTAATTAGTTATATCCTTATAACTATCCCCCTCTCCTGAAGCCTTAGTCCCTAAGGCTATAGTTATATACTCTACTTTATCTTCCAATTATGAGGCTTCACTAGTGTCGCTAATTATATAGCAACTATAGTATTAATATTTATTATTATTATTAAGAATCTTTAACCTACTTTTATTACTAGATTATTAGTTCAAAGACTAATTCTATATCTTTAAACAGTAATATAATCTTTTATAATACTATTATTATAGATACTTTATTAATTCTTTCTGTTTTTTTATTATAATATTTACTATTAGCTCTATAATAAATTATTACTTATAGTTTTTAGATACTATTTTATTATAAAAAGTTTACTATAGTTTTCTTAAAGTTACTTTACTATACCTATAGTAGTTTTTCTCTCTTCTTCATTATATATTTTTTATACCTCTTAATTCTATTTTTACTACTTCTATTCTTTAGATACCTCTTTATACTTACTCACTAAGTATTTACAGCTTTATGTTTATTTTATTAATTTTCTCTCTATTCTTATTCTTTTTCTATTTATTATTAACATACTATATATTCTATAATAATATCTTATATTACTATTATTATATCTATCCTCCAGACGTATATCTATAATAACCTTAAGGCTAATAATAAGGACTTTCTTTATCTAAAGTCTGGCAACTATATACTATATTTTAGCTATCTTTTATCTCTTTATCTTAATATAGAGAAACTCCTCTATATTATCAGTAAGTATAATATAAAGTATATTATCTACAAAAAGAATAAGTAGAAGTATTATAGTGTAAGCTATCTCTTTATTATACTATTACTAGTATTTTACTAATTTTATAGTATAGGTTCCCTTTAAGTTATATAATACTACTTAACTTACTTAGAATAAGTTTATCTATTTCTATAAATTTCTAGAGTAGTAGGTTTTATAATCCTACTACAAGGAAAAACTTCTTTATACTCTCTATGAGGTTTCAGTAAAATAGTAGTATATAAGTAAAATTATTTAGAATTCCACTATTAGTATAAAGTGGTTAAAGTTAGCTTTAGAGTATTCTCTCCTCTAGGAGATATTATCTATTTATAAGCATCTGAATATTATATTTCTTATTTCTATAAGTTATACTGAATACTTACTATACTATCTCTACTGATTATTTTAAATAAGTAAATATTCTTAGTATAGAGATTAAGATATTTTACTATATATCTATTATATAATTTATATATCTTTAGAATAATAGTTTTACTATTATACTAAATAATAGTCTTACCTATTTCCTTAATAATCTTTATTATATTAGACTTCTACCTAACGTTAAGATATATATTATTAAGATATTATTCTAATTTCATAATACTTTCTACTAATATCTTACTAATTATTCTATATATAATATTTCTAATTACCTTATTACTATTAAGAGTAGTTAGCTTATTCCTTATAGATTTAATATTATTATTCCTTACTATATATTCTCCTCTATTTTACTATCTATTAATAGTAACTCTAATAAGAATATTAATAAGGATAGTAATAATAATAGTAATAATAGTAATACTAATAGTAGTAATTTATCTAATAGTAAATCTGAAGTAGTTAAAATTCCTTTAAAGTTTCCCTATCTATCTATACCTATTTACTATCTTATTAGTAGTGTTATAGGCTATGCCTGGATATTTAGCTAGGGCTGTGCCCAGGCATCTGAAGCTAACCCCCTCCCTCGGGTGGGGCCCCAGTGGGCCCCATATAGTATTATATATACAGACTTTTCCACGCACTTATGAAAGTTTCTCTTTTACTCCTTAGTTCTAAATAAATAGTATTTTACGCCACTTTCCGGTTGAATAAGCTTAGGTCCAGCTTTTTATATATTTAGAACTCAGTTTTATTCACTATATAGATAACGTTAGGTAGAGTGTAGCTTCCCACTAGTTAAGTATATAATCTAGTTAAGTGTAACTCCTAGGATATAATACTATATAACAGGTAATTAATATAAAGAATAATAGAGGGCACTAGAGCCCCCCAGGATATCCCCACAGGCAGCAACCCTATAAGTAAACTACTTTAGTAGTAGTTATAGTATATTTTAAGCTCTCTCTACTAGAGGATTAATAAGCTTTTGTATAAGTTAGCAAAATGAGATACTATAGTAGGTAGTAACTTCCAGGTGGCTACTATAATAGACACCTCTAGCCTACATTAGGATGCTCTAGTAACCTCCAGAATAATATCTATTAGGATAATAGCCTTTAGGGTTAATAATACTACTATATTCCCACTGGTAGCTAACCACTAAAGGAAGCTTCTTTCCCTACTCCTGAAGTTTTTAGGTAAGCAGAAGGAATACTAAGTATAAGCCTAACAGATAAAAGTTAAGCTTGAGATTAACTACTACTTCTTTAATAGTAATTAGGAATACTAATATCTAATTTATTCCTATTTAGACTCTAGTCCTCAGTAAGTAGTTAAAACTTTCTATATAATAAGAAAGCTAGAGAACTCCTATAATCTAAATAATTTTATAGGTTACCTAGATAGAATTTATCTAGATCCTAATAGTTAGCTCCACACTATTACCTAGCTATAAAGTTTCAGACAGAAGGAAAATAAATACCTAACTATTTTTCTACTCTAATTTAAAAAGATTCTAGCTGATACTGGAGGATATATATAGTTAGATATAATCTAGATTTCTCTACTAGAGGCTACTTTACTCTCCTATCTTAAGAAGCTACTTATTATAGTTAACCTTCCTATAAAGTATAGATTTTAGTTATCTAAAGTTTAAAATATAGCTTAGAAGCTTGAATATATAAAGAGGATATTAGTATACTACTAGCTACCTTACTGGAGACCTACTGCCTGTAACGTAAAGAGTGATATTATAATAACTAGGGCGGTTAAGGAATAATAATAATACTAAAGCTCTAGCAGCTCCTCCTCTGCCTCTAAGGAATACTCTAGGGACTATTAGGATACCTACTAATATTTTAAATATAGTAAGAAAAGCTATATCCATAGGAACTATAGATCCTGAGAGTATAAGAAGATTAGCATGAAGGTTATAAAAACTATAACTACTCTAGATTATACTGGAGATAACCAGAGAGATAATACTATCCTACCTAGTAATAGTGAAAATTCAGGAAAAAAATAACTCTAGAGTGAAGTTAGGCTCTAGAGCTAACTAAAGTAGAAGTAATAAGATAAGAGAAATAACAGAAAAAAGAATAAGTAAGTAACTAATAGTTAGTTACGATTCAGACTAGAATTAATAGAAGTTACTCTATTAATATACTTATTAATATAGGCTATAATACTTATATTATTATTAATATTTCCCTTATAAAGAAACTTTACCTCCCACTAATTAATAAGTTAAAAAGATAAATAAGGAGATATACTACTAAGTTATTACTTAGTAATATTCAGAGGGTAGTTATCCTAATTTTAGAAGTTAGTAATTATATATAGAAGATTTATATCTATATTATAGAGAGCCTATAGCTACTTTTATATCTTAAGTAGCTATAGATAGAGGATAATTATATTATCTATAATACTGAGGTCTAATAGATAATATACAGAAAAAGTAGTATAATAATATATTTAGAATATTAGGATAAGTTAGTATAGTTTAAGGAGATCCAGTTAACTTAGCTACTTAATACTAACTTATTTATATTTATCTATTAGTATACTATATAGTATACTAGTGAGGTATTAAGCTTCTACTAGATTATATCTATTAGTCTAGTGGATATTGAGAAAGTGTTAGCTCCAAAGGTAGAGGTGAACCTAAGAGACTATATCCCTATAAATATCTTAAAGGAATTCCTAGATCTTTTCTATCTAAATTTAATATACTAGCTACCTCCTAACTAACTAGAGATAGATTATTATATCCTATTAATTCCTAATAAGAAGGGATAGAAACTAGATTTCCTATAGGGATCTCTCTATAGTATATTATAGGAGGAACTTTTAGTATTTAAGAAGATCCTAGAGGATTTACTTAATAAGGAATTTATTAAGGTAAGTAGCTTCTCTATTAGTGTTTCAGTCTTCTTTATAAGAAAGTTAGGTGGAGGAATATACTTCTATATAGATTATAAAGTTCTTAATATTATTATAAAGAAGGATTATTACTTCCTCCTCCTGATATTAGAGACCCTCTGGAGGGTTACTGCTGCCTGCTAGTATATTAAGTTTAATATTATTACTATATTCTATAAGATTAGAATTAATAAAGTAGATTAGGAGAAAA
>MASP02000097.1:0-28904 GCA_001693025.2 Colletotrichum lindemuthianum | reverse complement strand
TAATAGTTTCTAGATAATTTTATTATAGTATATATTAATAATATCCTTATTTATACTAGTAGCTTGCGAAAAGAGTATAAGGAGAAAGTTTACTAGATACTTGGCTATTTTACTAATATGGATCTTAAGTTAGATCCTAAGAAGTGTAAGTTCTTAGTTACTATAGTTAAGTATGTTAGGTATATTATAATAGCTAGAAAGAGTTTCTTTTGTAATCCTGAGAAGTTAGAGGTTATTATTAACTAGCTTCCCCCCAGCTTACTAAAAGGTATCTGTAGTTTCCTTAAGTTTATAAACTACTATAAGGTTTTTATACTTTAGTATAGTATTATTATAGAGTTTTTAAATTACCTAACTTAGAAGTTAGTTCCTTTTAACTGGAAACTAAAGTAGTAGGAGGTTTTCCTCACACTAAAATAACTTTTCACTATAAAACTAATCCTATAGATATTTAACCTTAATATTCTAATAACAGTAGAGATAGATTATTTAGAGTATACCCTAGGAGGTATATTAACTTAAACTAATAAAGCTGGAGTAAGGTATCTAGTAGCCTTCCACTCTTAACACCTAACCCCTACAGAATTTAATTACCTAATCCATAATAAGGAACTCCTTGCGGTACTAGAATATATGCAGGCATAGAGGATAGAACTGTAAAGTACTAGGAGGTTTAAGGTCCTCACTAACTATAAGGACTTTAAGTATTTTATAAAGAAATAATAGCTTACAGAAAGGTAGAGCTAGTAGGTAGAGAAGTTATCTTAGTATAATTTTTACTTTAAGTATTAGCTGGATATCTAGATAGTAGCTTCTAATACTCTCTCCTAGAGGGAATAGAATACTCCTAAAGAGTGGGATAATAAGAGGTAATAGGAATAAGTAATATAGATTATTCTAGACGCCACTATCCCTACGGAGCCCCAGGTAGGGTATATAAATATTATTAATACCTAGGTTTTCAAAGGAAAATTAGATCTGTAAGAGATATAGAATTATACTACTAAGAGAGATTTTTTATATTAATAAATCTTTATAGTAGTATAGTAGGGAGAGTGTAGCTTCCTTTCTAACCTCTATATTAAAATCTAGATTACTAAGTATATTATTAATATACTGGGATAGCTTACTTTCAGAGAAAAGTTTTCAATATTAAATAGTGAAGAGAGTAATAGCTTCCTTAATAAGCTTAAAACTAGGTTAGTATAGAAGTTATATAATTTCTCCCCTGCAGGCTACTTAAGGTATAATAGTATACTAGAGATTGTAAGCTAACAGTTCTACTAGCTTGGATAGTTATAAAGTGTCCGCTAATTTATATATAACTGTAATATATACAGAAGTATTTATATCTAGAGGTAGGCTAAAAAGAAATTCCTGAAGCTCCTACTAGTGCCTAACTAGTTATATTCTAATCTATTAATAGACTTTATTACTGACTTGCTTCCTACGAAAAGATAAAATAGCTATTACTTCTAGGTTATTATTAATTAACTAGATAAAATTCCTATATTAGAGGAGATAGATATAATAGAGGTGGAGGTGTATACTTAGTAGTTCCTTAGTTATTACTATATATTCTATAGAATATTATATTCTATTGTGAGTAATAGAGAGTCTAACTGGGTAAGTTACTTCTGGAAGGAGTTCTGCAGGTTAATAGGTGTTATATACCTGCTGAGTACTAGTTACTATCTATAGACTAATAGGATCACAGAATAGTATAATTAGGAGATCTAAGTGGTTTTGAGGGTATTTACCTACTAGTCTCAGGATAATTAAGGTAACTTACTACTTATTATATAGTTAGCTTTCTATAACTAGCAGTATAATATAATAGGGACTATATCTTTCTTTATAAATTATAAGTATTATATTAATTCTATTCTGGTCGCTAAGGAGTATATAGAACTGCCTCATAATAGTGAGGCTATAGTCTACTAGCTAGTTAAGAGAATATAATTAGTAATAATATATATCTATATAGAGATAGCTACTACCCAGTAGAAGTTAGAAGCCTAGGTGAATAAGATCTAGTTCCCTGTAGATTAGTATTAAGTTAGTAATAAAGTATAGTTAAATATATTTAACTATAAGTTACTAAAACTAAACTAAAAACTAACCTAACTATACTATAAGTATATAATAGTGAAGATCCTCTTACTGTATATTATAGAGCTAGATACCCCAGAGTCTATTTACCTATAGTTCTATATAGATTTACTCTAGAGAGCTACTACTAATCTGCTACCTAGGTAGGTTATAGTTAATAGCTAGCTGCTACTATTAATAAATAATAATAGGGAGGTTAAATAGCTAGTTAAAAGTATTCTTACTATAAGGATATATTAAGTGGGGAGAGAGTATTAACGAGAGGCTCTTATTAAATAGGAAGGATATATAAACTCTACATAGAAGCCTATCGATACTGTTACAGATATAGCAGCCCTAGAGCAGTATAAAGTAATATATAGGCTGATTATAGATAATGATAGAGACCCAGCCTACAGCTCCCAGCTGGGCGGCAGCTGGAGAGGAGGGGGGTAATATTACAGGCTATATCCGGATATCTAGCCAGAGCTATACCCAGGTATCCGAAGCTAACCCCCTCCCTCAGGTGGGGCCCCAGTAGGCTCTATATAGCATTATATATACAGACTTTTCTACGCACTTATAAAAGCTTCTCTTTTACTCCTTAGTTCTAAATAAACAGTATTTTACGCTACCTTCCGGTTGAATAAGCTTAGGTCCAACTCTTCATAAGTAGTAATATTATTACTACTCTTTATCCTTAAGGTTATATTATTATTACTTCTAGTAATCCCTCTATAAATATTAACTTTTCTATTAGTTATACTATTAAGAAAGTTATACCTAATTATTTCCTTTCTAATAATATTTATATAGTAAGCTCTCTATATTAACTTACTAATAATAGTTATACTAATAGTATTATAATATTAAATATTAAAGAGGATACTAATAAGTCTGATAATAAACTCCCTCTAAAGAGGCGTAAGATCTATTTATCTAGCATTATTATTATTTTATTATTTTCTGCAGCTTCTCACTAAATATTTATTATTACTTCTAAGAAAGCTACTTAAAAGAAAGTTACCCTTAAGAAGATTACTCCTAAGTAAGTTACTATTTTTACTATTACTCTAAAGAGAGATTAGAGATATTCTTATAAGAATACTCCTAAATTTTAAATATATTTAGTATTCTTAATTATATATATTAGCTAATCTATTACTAAAGTTTATAGAGTTTCTAGTTTAGAGATATACCTCTTAGGATACTGTTTGAAATATTTAAGTAGTTAATAGATTTTTTTTCTCTTTCCTCCTTATTATATAATATTACTATAAGTTTAGTATTAATATTAATTATCTTATTTTCTGTAGTAGTATATTATTTGTTCCTTATATTTATAGATAGTTTCTTTTATATTACTTAAGTTAGCTATAGTTTCTTAGATATTATATTCTACTAGCTAATCTACTTATTTTATAAGAAAGTGTTTATTAGATTTATTTTCTTATTTACTAATAATGTTTTTAACTTCCTACTCTACTAAGTTATCTTCTAATGTAGATAGAATAGTCTAAGTATTATTATTATCTTGCTAGTCTATTTAAGGTTTAAGAGATAAAATTAAAAATATATTATATATCTATTAGTATTACTTTAGTAAATATATTCTATATATCTATTTCCTGATTCTCTTAGTAATAGAGATTTTAATATATCTTAATATTAGCTTTCTGTATTTAAACTTGAAATTCTTTATTAATAGTCTAATAGTGGTTTTATATGTAAACTTATGCTACTTATACTTTACGTTATATATTTTGACTTAGTTTTCTATAGCTATCTACTAGTAGATTACTATTTATTAATATAGCTAGTTGATATAATTAATATATTCTACTATACTCTAGACTGTTAGATTACTTTTTACTATATATTGAACTATTTATAGGTGAAATCTATATAATTTTTCTATTAGTAAGTAGCTAGTAGTAGTATATCTACTATTATTATATATAAATACAGCTTCTTTTCGTTATACTATCTAGACTGTTAGTAAGTTTCTAGTGAACGTCTAGAGATACTACTCTAGAGTCTAATATATCTACTTAGTCTACCTATTAGTCTGTAGGTAATATACTATTGATAGCTATTATTTAATAAGATACTTTATTATAAATTCCTTTTAGAATTAGCTAGTAAAGAGCTTATCTCTATTACTAATAATACCCTCTAGGATACTAAATTAATATTCTACTTCCTTATAGAGTATTACTACTAATTCTGCAGATATTATCCTCTTTATTATTAGAATAAATAGAGTGAATTTTATAAATCTATCTATAATTATAAGGATAATATTATATATACTACTATCTCTCTAAATACTCTCTAGAAGCTTAATGATAAAATTTATACTAAGTTTCTAGAATAATCCTATAGAGATTAGTAAGAACTATAACTACCTATATAATTTATATTATAGTATTCTGATACTTTAGTACACCTAATATAATACTATATAGTCTTATATATCTATAGTTAGATTACTCTAGTAGAAGTTCCTCTTTATTAAGTTATAAGTTTTATTTATATTTATATATTCTACTTTATATTTATTATAATATAGGTAAAGAATTTTATATTTTAAGAATTCTATATTTAGTATAGTTAGTTTTCTTTTAAAGAAAAGTATCTTTTCTATATTAACTAAATATCCTCTTATACTTCTAACTATTCTCTAAACTTTCTTTATATATATCTAGTAATCCTTATTATAAATTTACAGTCTTTTAGTAAATTATTTTAGGTTCTTAGATACTCCTAAAGAGTATACTATTTTATCTTTTATAAACTTCCTTATTACTAAATATAGAATATACTATATTAAAATAGTAATTCTAGCTCTTATGAAGTTTTTATTACTATTTAATACTTATTAAGTATTCTCTATCACTCTATATTTATCCTAGCTGCAGGTAATTATAGTTATAATTATTACTATCTTTTTAGTATTCTAAGGAGGATTTTACTTTTAGGAGGTTAAGTATCCTCTACCTCTAAAGCTAATTTCTTCACTAAAGTATCTTTCCTATTTTCTAATTATTTAGATAAAAGCTTTTACTAACTCTAAACTTCCCTAAGCTTTCTTGACTACTTTATAAGTATTTACTAATAGTAACTTTATAAGCTGAAGCTTATTTATAAAAATTAATAGTATATTATAGTATTCTACTTCTCTCTTTATATAATGTAGCTATATAAATAGCTTATCTACTAAGTTTATAACTCCAGACTAATATTTTAGATGAAAATTAAATACTAAAAACTTATAAATCTAGTAAGTAAGTTTTCCCTAAGAATTCTATATTAAAATTATAATAACCTCTATTAGTATCTAATAGTCTATAAAAACTATAAACTTTTTAGAAAAACCTATAAGATAGTAACTCTAATAATCTAGACTCTCTATAATAGTAAGTAGCTTCTACTATTCTATTCCCCACTTTTACTCTACCTTACTAAGCTTCTTAGAGTAGTAAGTAATAGATTACTATTAGCCTTCTACTATTTATAATAGGATACTTAAGATTACTCCTTACAATATATCTATTTCTACTTTGGTTTCTTAAAGAGGATCCTAATATTAGAAAATAATTACTAAATAAAAAGCTTCTTATAATACTAAGAATACTACTTATATATCCTTAAGCTATAAAAATACTTTCTTCTCTATTCCCCCCTTTAGGAATATAGTAAGTAATATTATTACCTTAGAGTACTTAGTAATAAACTTACAGTAGAAATTACAGAAACCTAAGAACACCTAAAGCTCCTTAAATATCTCTAGTAACTTCTACTTAGTAATTACTTATACTCTAATTAAATCTATCTTAATATCTATCTAAATTATAATATAACTTAGGAAACTAATCTCCTCTATATAAAATTCACACTTAAAAAACTTTATAAAAAATATACTTTATATAGTCTAGTAAGAACTTATAATAGAATATTAGTATAATCCTCCTTAATCCCAGTTATATATACTATAATATTATCTATATATACTATATAGTAGATATTAATTAGTTTAGTAAATATATAGTTAATATATATCTAAAATATTATAAATATATTTATAAAACTAAATAATATAACTATATATTTATAATAGCTATATCTTATCTTAAATACTATCTTCTAATAATTCTCTAGTTTAATCTTAATATAGTAGTAAGTATCCTTAAGGTTAATCTTTAAAATCTATATTACTCTATAAAATCTATCTAGAAGTTTACTAATAAGAAGTAGTAAGTATTAGTTTTTAATTATAACCTTATTAAGTTCCCTATAATTAATATAAAAATATAGAGAACTATCTTTCTTTAGTATAAATAGAATAAGTATACTTACTTTACTTATTAATAGCTATATATAACTATTCGCTAAATTCTCTATAATATATACTCTTAATTCTTTAAATTATTACTTACTTAGGAAGTAAATAAAGCTATATAGTAGTTTCTTATCTAGTTCTAAATTAATAGAATATTTAGTATCTTTAAATACTGAAATAGTTTTTACTACTATTTTATTCAATATTTCCTACTTACTTAGTAGTTTTTTAGAGATATCTGTAGTTACTATAACTTAATCTAATTCCCCTAATACTTTAATATAGATTCCTAAATTATCCCCTACTCTACTAATATAAAGTATATAAGTAGTTTTATTATTCTTAATAATCTCTTAGGTAAATATTTTTAGCTTAGTAATAAATATATACTTATAGTATTAAATATTTATATAGATATTAATTATAATACCTTCCTAACCTATAGAGTATTATCTTAGTAGAAAGTCTAAGTAGCCCTCAGACTAGTAAGCTTTAGCGAATAGTTAGTATATCTTCTAAAAGTATTTTTTTTAAGTTTATAAGAAAGAAAGTTAATTAGTAAACTTTCCCTAAAACTAATACTAATCTATTAAACTCTTTCAATACTAACGCCTCTATATTAGTTAATATTAAATATAATATTCTAGCTAGCTGTTTACTAATAAGATCTATCTATAAGTATAAGTTTATATTTACTACTACTTCTTATTCCTCTATTCTATAGAGAATAATTACTAAGCTTTTAGCTATCTTTCTAATAGAAACTAACTTTTTAGTTAGTATGGGGACTATTAGTTATATCTCTATACTTACTTATTTTCCTAATTATTCTCTACAAAAAAGTTAGTATTAATAGCTTATATTAATATCTGGTACTCTAGTATACTTTATTTTTAGATAGCTAATAATATTAAGTTAGCTTCAGCCTTATAGTAATATTATATAGTTTAGTATTCTATCTTACTATATATAAAGTATACTTCTGAAGCCTATAGTATAGCTGGAGTTTATAAGATCCTCTAGTTTAGAGTTAATATAACATTCTTTAAATTATTAGTATTAAAGTGGCGTCTGTTAGGTATTACTAGTATTAAGGAAGTAGTTCTCCCTAGCATTTATAAAGCTGGAGCTAATTAGAATATTTATAAACCTAAATAAAGTTACTTATATTCTCTATTTCTAGCTGATTTACTACTATAATATTACCTAAACTTCTATAGTCTTTCTACTTTAGTTATAATATTTTAAGCTTTTAAGATAGAAACTTTAAATTTCTCTATCTCTCTTTTTAAGTTAGGATATAATTTATAGAAAAAAATAAAAACCTCCCCTTTACTCTAATTAAATTCTAAGATATTTAGATTCTAGTAGAATACTAACTACTTAGTATAATATTATATTAATAACTACTATTTACCTTACTAAATTTCCTTAAGTTTCTATTAGTATAATTACTTCTATACTTCTAAGTTAATATATTATTAGTAAATAAATATAATAAAGTTAACTTATATAAACTTATCCTTTAGGTTTACCTTATAGTTTTATTATTCTATTTAAAGCTATAATGTAAGTTTTATAAATACTTATTAGATATATTAGTCTACAGTATTACTAAACTGAATCTGATAGTTATTCTTAATAGTTATAATTTAGTTATTAATTTATTTAACTATAAATTCCTCCCCTATTATCTTATAATTATATAAAGGTAGTTTTTCTTAATCCCTAGAGAGTCTAGATACTAACAAGTATTTAGTAAGCTATTATATAAATATAGTAATTTAATCTTTACAGATTTCCTATTATTTTTATATTTATTTCTAATATATAACTATCCATAACTATATAGTTTTAAGTATTTTACCTATTATACTTATAAGATTTAACTTTAATTAGTATAATAATTATAACTATTTATTAAATATATAGGTAGATTATAGAGAGTATAGTAATAAAATGGGGTGGAACAACAACAACAAAAACAAACAAAAGAACCCTACAAAAGAGTAGCTGTAACGGCCATACGGCCGTGGCCGTATAGCTGTACCAAAAAGGGAGTGAAAAATGAAGGGAAAAACTGGCTTCTGTTTTTTCTGCTGTAACTAGCTTGCTACGCTACAGTTAAATACGTAGCTACATAGGGCTGTAGCCCTACGTACGGCCAGTGGCCACGTAGCCTCTCCGTACGGCCCAGTTGGCCCCATGGCCACCCATAGCCTCATAGCCCCCAGGCCCATCACAGTAACTACTTATTTCTATAGGTTAATATTAAGAGAAGTATACCTCCTCACTTAAACCTGGGAGGTATATACTCTACATCTTAAGATACTTCTTATATAAAGCTATCTAGTAGGTTTATCCCCAACTTATCCTTAACTTCAGTATACAGCCTCTAAGAGCTTATATTAACGCCAGACCTAATTTTATTAGGAAGAGAGAATAAGGTTTCTTCTATATAGAAAATATTCTCCTTAGAGGTAAATACTTACCTACTACTATTACCTAATTCCTCACTATAATACAGCAAAATACCAGCAGTCTTACTATATATATCCACTAAGTTAAGTATTAGTTACTAAAGTTTATTGAGACTTATATTAATTCTACACCCATAAGCTATATATCCTCCATATTATTAGTTATTACCTAATATCATTATCTATACTGGTTACTTAAAAGTTAAGTAGAAGTAATAGAATTATAAGAGTGTGACTAAAGGTCTTAACCAGGAAAGGTTCAGATATATAGGTAGGGTCTATATTACTATATAGACTATTACCTAAAGGATCTAAGTTAGGATCCTTCAAATAAAAACCTTTCTAGTGCCTAGCCAATAGGTTACTAAGCATACTGCATAACGCTAGTCAGTCATATCCTTACAATTATTAATATATATTATAATACAATTATCTAGAAACTATTATAAGTAACTATTAATATACTATTAGAATATAGTAAGAATATTAGTAAGTCTAAAAAGGTATACTATTTACTTAAAGAGATTATAATATATCTAGAAAGCAATTTTCTCCTAATCTACTTTATTAATTCTGATTTTATAGAATATAGTAATAATATTAAGTTTAGTATATTAGTAGACTATAGTGACTCTCTAGAGAATTTCGAATATTAGAGGGAGAAGGTAATAGTTTTTTTTATAATTATATTAAGAACTTTATAATTTATATAAAAATATATCTCTCTATTTAGGTATTTTATAAAGAGGATTAGAATATTAGTGGAGAAGCTATTTGTTTTAATAAACTTCTTATTAAGTAAATTCTCTAGAGTTTTCTTAAATATTAGAAGCTTTTTCTATAATATATTATAGAGGGGTTTCTATAGGAAGTCTGGTTTCTATTTTTTATTATTAGGGATTAGTGGGATATAGTGATTTATCTCTAGTTAGCTGGAGGGTAGTTAGTATATTAAATCTGGATAGAAGAAATTTAGAAATTCCTTTAAGATATTTATAGGAATATAATTCCTTAAGTTTACTTCTATTTTTAAAGTTAATATTTTCTTAATATCTATAAGATTAATAGATATAATTTAGTAGGAATTTAGTATATTATTAGTATATTATATAGTATATTAGTAGATAAATATTAATAACTTAATATTAAGTAGGTAAGTGTTATAGCTAGCTTTAGGTTTAGTAGAGGTGAGTCTGTTAGTAGTAAGTTGAGGCTATAATATGTAGGTAATAGTATTATTATAATGCTGATGAGATTAGGTTTTTAGAGCTTATAGTGATTAGGTGTAAGTTTAATAAGAGGATTAAGGGATAAGGTTAGAAGTATCTGAGGATAATTATAAAGTTAATTACTAAAAAGTTATAGAAGTCTGACTTTAAGTGGATTTAAGCTTATTTTATATATAAATATGTAATATTTATAGGTTTTCTTATTTCTATTAATACTATATTATTTTTTACTAATCTAAAAGTGAGAAGTGATTACTACCTATAGGTTAGTAATTACTTAGTTTTACTAATTATTTTAAGGATCTAGTAATTAATTACTTACCTTATAGGGTGATTATTTATGTCTTATTATTATATAATTTATATTATAGTTTCTCTATAGTCTAGTAGGTTCTTTATTATATTCTTCTTTTTATATATATAAAATACTCTGTAGCTATTAGGTGTCTTATAATTTAGCTTTAGTTCTGTTAGGTTGTAATATTAGGTTTCCTCTCTGAAGAGTTTTATCCTTAAGATTAATATAAGTAAGTAACTTCCACTTATTAGTTTATAATAAATCTCTTAATTTTATTATTATATTTATATTATATTAGAATTAGTTTCTAATTTCTCTATTTCTATCTGTTATTATTAATATTATATATTATATATTAAAGAGTTTAGTATAAATATAATACTATACTCTTTTTATTATTTTAAGGGTCTATATTATAAAATAATTTATAGAATAGAGGTTTATAGTGAATATATATATTTAGGTTGTTTTTATAATATATTATAGAATATAGTGTATAAATATAAGTTTTTATGTCTTAAGTAGTATATTATCTTGCTGATTAGATAGTTAATTATTTACTTAATAAAGTTAGTTACTTAGAAAATAAGGAAGAAGTAGTAAAGGAAATTCTGCTGAAAAAAGTTATAATACTGAGGAAAGTTTAGATAGAAATAGATAAATTACTTATAAGGCTGAATTATGTCTGGAAGATAAGGTAGAATATTTTTAAGTGAGGAAGAGTTATTATTAGTAATAATACTGAAGTGAAGTTAAGTTTACCTATAGTAAATAAGAGTGCAGTTATTTTGGATATATAGTTAGATAGTGTTTTTAGAGTAATTAATTAGGATATAATACTGAGTGATCCTAATTTAGTGAATTTCAATTTTAGTATTTCTAATATAGTAATTAAGGAATCTTAATTCTTAGGGGATAATATTCCTAGATATAGAAATATTTTATCTCCTTAAGATTTTTTATCTAGTTAATATTTAGGTTAAGAGTATTAAATATAAACTAGTTTATTAATCTGGATTATAGATATTATAGTTTATTTATATATTTATTATTCTTAGTATTCTTAAAGTTCTTTAAGATATCTAATATTAGATACTAGTTCCTATATATTTTCTATGTAACTATATCTTTTCTATTTAATAGGATATTATATTTCTATATTATCTTATTAATTAATATAGTTAATAATTTATTCTACTTTATATTCTTATTCTAGATTAACTTTAATATAATTTTTTATATGAGATCTTTTTGGTGCTAATTTAAGAAGTGAAATATAACAAATTAGATAATATCTTATAGTATCTAGTAGTAATAGTTTATAGTTAATATTTAAGATTTTATTAATAATTTTAAATAGTTTAAGTTTCTTAAAATCTAATTTATTACTTAGTTATTTAGTTTCAATATTTTATCTAGTGAGGTAAATATTATCTTCCTCCTTAAAGATTAGTGTTCTAATTTTTAAAATATTAGTATACTTATATCTTTATTACCTAATAAATTTAAGTTCGTTTAGGAGCTTATTCTAGAGAATATAAAATTTTAAGATATTTATTATTATTTTTACTGCTTACTCTCCCTATTAAGATTCTCTATATATAGTGGAGTTAAATTTATAATAAAGGTAGAAAGGTAATTCTTTTATATTTTCTCTTATTATATTATTATAGGCGAATTAGGCTGTTAGTAATAAAGTAACTTAATTATCTTATTAGTAGTTAATATAGTATCTAAGGTAGATTTTGAGGATCTGGTTAATATATTCAGTCTAGCTATTAGTTTATAGGTAGAAAGTAGTAGATAGATAATATTTTACTCTAAGTTATAAAATTAGGAGTTTTTAAAATTTAAATATAAAGAGTTTATTTTTATTAGATATAATTTCCTGAGGTAGTTTATATTAGCTAATAATAGTTCTGAGGGAGATATATATAAGACTTTCTATTATATTTAATTTCTTATAGGGAATAAAGTAGGTATATTTAGTAAGTTATTCACTATAATAAGAATACTATTATAATATATTCTAGTGAGTGGTTTTTGTGACTTTAGTAGCTTAATAATAAAGTCTAAGGAAATTAATTCCTAAGGTTTTTAAGGTACTGGTAGGGATTATAATTCACTATAAAGCTTATATTAGCTAGACTTACTTTTAAGTTAAGTTTTATAATTCTTAATTATATTAATTATATCTTATCTTATAACTTCTTTATTATAATATTATTGAATGTTTCTGAATATTTTAGTAACTTCTTAATATTTATATATTGGTGCATTATAAATATTTCTAATTATCTTATATATTATTCTTCTAGTTATATTAATATTAACTTATCTGGTAATTAAGAGTAGCTTCTATATAAGTATAAGGTTTCTATTTATATCTATTTTTAGGATAATTTATATTTCTTCTGGTATTAAGATATTATAGTATGGTTTTTAACTAAGTATATTAGCTTTTCTGTTTTCTGTTTCTTTATAGTAGATAATATAAAAGTTAAATTCTGAAAGAAATTCTAACTATTGAATCTATTACTTATTAAGGGTTTTAGATATTATAAAGTGTGTGAAGTTTTTATAGTTAGTATAGATCTGAATTTTATATTTAGTTCCTGAAAGTTATAATCTGTATTCTTAAAATATTTTAATAATAACTATAAGTTCCTTACTATAGATTTAGTAGTTAAGTTCTAGTTTACTGAGTTTATATAAATAGAAAATATAAGGATATAGTATTTTGTTTTATTTTATTATCCTAATTATCCTCTTATTATATAGTCTGAAATATTAGTCTTAACTTTAAATAGTTTATTAAAGTTTAGAATTATAAGAATAAGTTTTAAGATAACCTAATTCTTAATATTCTGAAATATTTCTTCTTATTTATAAGTCTAATTAAACTTAGTATCTTTTTATATAAGTTTAGTGAGTAGAATTATTTATTTTATATAATCCTTAAGGAATGTTTAGTAAAAGTTAGTAAATCTGAAGAAAGTTTAAATTTCCTTAATATTTATTAGTTTAGACTAGTTCTTAACTATCTGGATCTTTTTAGTTAATATCTTAATTATATTTAGTATAATAGTGAATTCTAAGTATTCTACTTATTATATATGAAATTTGCTTTTTTCTGGTTTAACTAGTAGTTTAGCTTACTGAAGTTTCTAAAGTATTTTATAAATATATTTCTTATGTTTTTTAAGTATCTTTAAATAGATAAGAATATTATTAAGATATATTATATAAAAGATATCTAAGTATTTATATAGTTTATAGTTAATTATAGATTAGAATATTATAGATATATTAGTAAGTCTGAAAGATATTATAAGATATTTATAAAAAAATTTCTTATTCTGAAAATAGTTTTCTATTCTTTACCTTCTTTAATTTAGATAAGATTATAAGCTTCCTTAAGGTTAAAAACTATAAACTAATTAATCTTATAAAGTTAGTTTTATAGTTTTAACATAAGGAGTAATAAGTATTAGTTTTTAATCATTATATTATTAGGTTATTAATAATTAATATAAAGTTATAGTTTACTATTTTTCTTAGGTATAAAGAAGATTAAGCTTCCTATTAGTAATATTAAATATTTAATATAATTTGTTTTAAGGTGTTTATTAATATACTTATTAAGTATTTCTATTTCTATTTAATTAAGTCTATAGATTTTACTAAATCTAGACTTCTTCCTCTCTTTTAAAAGGATCTTATAATTATAGTTTATATACTTTAGTAGTTTAGTTTTAAGTTCTTTTATAAACAATATTCTATAAACTTAGTATTTATTAGGAATAGTCTGAAGTTAATCTATCTTATTATTAACTCTTACTGCTACTATAATATTTAATATCTAGACTACTATATTCTTAATTCTAAAGTAGGTAATAAATCTTTATACTCTCAGAGTTATATCTAATTTATATAGGATCTTATTATCTAGAGAGTCTTTAGAGACTAAATTTTTCTATTAGAGATAGTTAGTCGTTTAATCTATCTGTAGGTTATTCTTTTATAACTATAAGATTCCTAAGATAATTTCTTAATTACCTATCTCTATTATATTAAAGATATAATTATCTTTCCAGCTATTATAATTTAAAGGGAAGTATATAGTCTCTAAGTTAATAATATCTCTACTATACTTGACACTTTCTCTTTTAATAGTATACAGCTAATATAATTTAGCTTTTATTATCTATAGGATTTATTATTCATTTACTACTTATAGTGATATAAAGTTTCCTTAAGTATGATAATTAATTAGAGCTTATATCTTATATCTATTCACTATAATATTAAGATAAAAATATTTATTATTACATTCTATTATCATTAAGTATAAGGATTTTATCTAAAATATTTTTCTTTATCTTTATTTAGTAGGTAAGCTTAGTTTTTTGACTACTTATAGTATCTCTATTCTGATATTATTCTACTTTTATAATAGTAGGTTATAATTCTTTCTTCTTAAAGTATCTTACTGAATATTAATTCTCTATATTTTAATATTAATAGTGTAAGTCTATCTTTAGTGTCTTTTTCTTATTCCTGAAGTTTATTATATTAATAGCATTATTTTCTTATTTTATTAATATAGTAGATTATATAATAATCTAATTTATAGTATATCTATTTACTAATAATATTATTTATATATACTATAAGGTAGTTTTTACTAAGTGTGAATATTATAAAGTGGGTTTCATTAAAATACTAAAGTTCTTAAAATAGTAAATCTATATTAAGATATATATTTAGAATTAGATTATCTTTAAATTATTATAAGAAGAATTATCTATTAAATTTATTACTGAGGTGTAGTATATAATTATCTTATATATAATATATTTAAAAGATAGTTTAGTAAGCTAAGTAATCAATTTATAGAAGTTTATAGTTTATATTATAAAGGATTATCTTAAGGTAGTTTAGAGTCTAGTTATCTGGAATTCTATAGAATATAATAAATTATTTATCTTAAGTTAGGTGAATATTTTAAATTCTAAGTTACTTATTTTTATTGCTACCTAATTACTATAAAATAGAGGATTCTGGGTTTTTAATAATGTTATTATCTAGCTTAGTATTATTATTAATTAACTTAAATAGGTTACTTAGGTTAATATAGATTCCTAGGCTGATTTTGATAAGTTCTTACTAGTAGAGGTTATTAAATTATTTCTTAACTTTATATTCTAGTTTATTATATTTAACTATAATGAAGGTTTTTATTAGTATTTTGTTACTTACTTTAAGTGGTTGTGTGAGGGTTTAAGTAGGAGGTAGGTTTCCTTTAATGTTAATTTTCTACTGAATTTAATACTAAATTCTCTATAGAAGCTATCTATTAGGTGTTTAACTAATTCTATAGTAAAGTTCTCTCTTAGCTGCCTGCAGCTGTAAGATTACTATTTTATTTTCTTATATCTAGTTTTACTTTAAAATTAGTATAAAGTCTTTTCTTTTCTTAATATTAATTATTATTAGTATCTTCTTAATATAGTATTTTAATTATTCAGAAAGGTTCTTAGGGTATTATTCTGTATTATCTTTAGATCCTTAGTATATAATATAAGTATCGTTAAAATAGGCTATCTAAGTTAGAGAGGTATAGAATATTTCCTTTTTAGTAATATTAACTTATTAGGTTCGTTTAGATACTAGCTGAAATTATTATCTTTATTACTAATACTTAGGTAAATAGTAGTTTTTAGCTATATATTCCAGTTTATTATAATTATAATATTTAAAATCTTATTATTTATTATCTTTAGTGGCAGTTTTAGTAGTGAGGTCTATAGGTTTACTGTGGTAGCTATAAGATATATTTATTTATAGGGTGAATTATTATTTAGTTTCCTAATTATTATATTAGTTTTAGTAGTTATATAGTAATTCTTAGTATTTATATCTACTATTAGGTTATTAAGGTTATTACTATTTCCCTTTCTTATAGTAATACTTAAAGAGTTAATTATTAATCTTAATAGTAAGTTCTATATATATAATGAAATTACTAGGTTTATCTTATTTAATAAGTTTATTTTTAATATCTTCTTTCAGTTTTTAGTAGAATATAAAGATTTTAATATTATTAGTATAGTTAAGTTTAGTATAGATATATCTAAATTTAGCTATATAGTATATAGCTGTATCTTTCTGTTTGAAAGCTATAAGGTTTTATTTATATTATTATTACTTATCTGGTTTTTAAAATAGTAAGATCAGAATACTTTTAAAGCTATAATAGTTTGTAAAGATAGTTTAAGTCTCTAACTTAAGACTATTTTATTTATAAGTAAGGAAATTAGTAACATAAAATTTAAATTATATAAGAGTTCTTCTCTTAAGGAATAAGGTAGTGTGAATAACGTATTTAACTTTATTCTTAAAACTAAGATTATAAAACTAATAGTAAATTTTAATTTAAGTAAGGAATTTTTTAAGATATTTAGGAGTTTATTAAAAGTCTAAAGTAAGTTAAGTTAAAGTTTCTTATATAACTTAATTAGAATCTGGATAATATTAGTAGTAATATAAAAAATATTAATTTCCTACTAAAGAGTGAGGAGTTACTACTAATTTAGATTATTATAGAGATTCTACTGGAGTTAGGTAACTTCTGTAATATTACTATTAATAATTTTCTATATTTTAGTTATATTTCTATTAGTCTGTTAAAACTATTATATAAACTTAGTAATATTATCTTTTTTATTACTAGAGAGTTTGATATTTTTTATTTTTTAGTTTAGAGGCTTAATAAGTTATTTACTTTTAGAGGGTATTTCCTGAGAACTAGAAGAGGTAGAAAGAGTTTAGTATTTAGTAGATATAGTAATATTCTTTCTTAAATACTGTTAAGTAAGTTTTATAAAGTTAACTTATTAAATAAGAGTAATGAAAATATTATAGCTAGTTTTAGGTTTAGTAGAGGTAAGTCTGTTAGTAGTAAGTTGAGACTATAATATACAGATAACAATATTATTATAATACTGATAAGATTAGGTTTTTAGAGCTTATAGTAATTAGGTGTAAATTTAATAAGAGGATTAAGGGATAAAGTTAGGAGTATCTAAGAATAATTATAAAGTTAATTACTAAAAAGCTATAGAAGTTTAATCTTAAGTAAACTTAAGTTTATCTTATATATAAGTCTGTAATACTTATAGGTTTTTTTATTCCTATTAGTATTATATTATTCTTTACTAATCTAAAAGTGAGAAGCGATTATTACCTATATGTTAGTAATTACTTAGCTCTACTGATTATTTTAAGGATTTACTGATTAATTACTTACTCTATAGAGTAATTACTTATTTCTTATTATTACGTAATCTATATTATAGTTTCTCTATAGTCTAGTGGGTCCCTTATCGTGTTCTTCCCTTTGTGTATACAAAATACCCTATAGCTACTAGGTGCTTTATAATTCAGCTATGGTCCTATTAGGTTATAATAGTAAGCTAACTAAATCTCCTTAAGTTACGTTAGCTTATTTTAATACTTTAGGTAGGCTATTATACTGTCTTTCCTATAAGTTATTTATTAGGTTTCAGTATTATAGATAATATAATTATTCTCTATTTATAGTTATCTAAAGTATAGAAGTAACTAGAGGTTTTCTATAATATATATATATAGATTTTCTATATATAGTTACTAACTTCTAGAGTTAGGATAGCTACTTTATAGATATTACTAAGTAATAATTTAGTAGTATATCTCCTTATTTATCTTTTTAACTTATTAACTAATAGGAAGTAAAGTTTCTTTATAAGGGAGATATTAATAATAATATAGATATTATAATTTATATTAATAAGTATATTAATAAAGTAATCTCTATTAATTCTAGTCTGAATAGTAGCTAATTACTAATTACTTATCTGTTTTCTTTCTTATTATTTCCTCTATTCTATTACTTCTATTTTAGTTAGCTTTAGAGTCTAACTTTACTCTAAAGTTACTTTTTTCCTAAATCCTCACTATTATTAGGTAAGGTAGTATTATCCTCCTAGTTATCTCTAGTATAATCTAGAGTAGCTATAGCTTTTATAACTTTTATACTGATCTTTTTATATTTTTAGGCTTTATAATTTCTATAGATATAATTTTTCTTACTATATCTAAAGTATTAGTAGGTATTCTAGCGGTTCTTAGAATATTTCTTAGGAGTAGAGGAGAAGCTACTAAAACTCTAATATTACTATTACTTCTTAATTATTCTAATTATTATAATATTACTCTCTATATTATAAATAGTTGATCTCTAGTAGGGTAGCTAGTAATATACTAATATCCCCTTTATATATTTAAGCTTCTAAGTTATATTTTAAATTTTAGATAACTAAAATCTATATTCTGTAGGAAGGTTAACTATAATAAATAGTTTCTTAAAATAGGGAAGTAAAATAACCTCTAGTAGGGAGATCTAGATTATATCTAACTATATATACTTTCTAGTATTAGCTAGAGTTTTTTTAAATTAGGATGGAAAAATAGTTAGATATTTATTTTCTTTCTGTCTGAAGCTTTATAGTTAAGTAATAATATAGAGTTAGCTATTAGGATTTAGGTAAGTTCTATCTAAATAACTAATAAAATTATTTAAATTATAAGAATTCTCTAGCCTTCTTACTATATAGAAGATTCTAACTACCTACTAAAAACTAAAGTCTAAATAGAAGTAAATTAAATATTAGTATTCCTAATTATTATTAAAAAAATAGTAGTTAATCTTAAGTTTAGTTTTTATCTATTAGGTTTATATTTAATATTCCTTCTACTTACCTAAAAACTTTAGAGGTAAAGAAAAAAGTTTCCTCTAGTAGTTAGCTATTAGTGGAGGTATAGTAATATTATTAACCCTAAGAGCTGTTATCTTAATAGATATTATTCCGGAAGTTACTGGAGTATTCTAGTGTAAGCTAGAGGTATCTATTATAGTAGCTACCTGGAGGTTACTGCCTACTTGTTACGAGTGGGGTAGGGTAACCACTGTGGCACAAAGCAAAAGCTTCAGTAATGACGACTTTGTGTTATTATCCTCTATACTGGGTTATATAGTATATACTTATAGGGACTAACTATAGCGAACGTAATACTATATCTCCCCTCTAAGAGGTATATCCCTATATTGAGAGCTAAGCGGTAATAGTTAGATATAATATAGGGAACCCTAAGTAGCAGTATAGAGGGTAAGAGTAACCTATATATACTTACTATAGTTAGATATAGTAGTAAACCTAGGGAAGTATAACCTAATACTATATAAGATTCAAACTCTAACCCTCTATATAATATAAAGTCGTTATTATATTATAAGCGGGATAGAGTAACTACTATAGTATAAAGTAAAAACTTCAGTAATAATAACTTTATATTATTATCCCCTATATTAGGTTATATAGTATATACTTATAGGAACTAACTATAGTGAATATAATACTACTATAGTATCTTATCTCGCTAACTTATATAAAAGCTTATTAATCCTCTAGTAGAGGGAGCTTAAAATATAGTATAACTATTACTAAAGTAGTTTACTTATAGGATTACTACCTGTGGGGATATCCTGGGGGGCTTTAGTACTTTCTATTATTTTTTATATTAGTTAGTTAGTTACCTATTATATAATATTATATCCTAGAAGCTACGCTTAACTAGATTATATACTTAACTAGTAGGAAGCTATACTCTACTTAGTATTATCTATATAGTAAATAAAACTAAGTTCTAAATATATAAAAAGCTGGACCTAAGCTTATTTAACTGGAAGGTAGTGTAAAATACTGTTTATTTAGAACTAAGGAGTAAAAAGGAAGCTTTTATAAGTACGTGGAAAAGTCTGTATATATAGTGTTATATGGGGCCCACTGGGGCCCGACCTGGGCGAGGGGGTTGGCTTCGGATACCTAGGTATAGCTCTAGCTTAATATCCAGATATAGTCTGTAATATTCTATAAGATACTATCTTAAAATTATTTTTATATACTTTTAGTATTAGTTTCTGAGATATTATTATCTTATATAGTTATTTAGTTTAAAGATATCTCTCAGTATTTTAATAATCTCTTAAAGTTTTTCTATCTTGATTATTTACTGGAGGTAAATTCTTTTAATAATTAAGTTAATTTAAATAAGGATATTATGATAGGGTTGGGCCTGTAAACAGGCCTATTTACGTAACATAAGTGGCCTCATAAGTATAAATAGCTAGGTTTATCACAGACAGATAGAAAGAATTAACTTCTCTTCTCTCTAGAATCTAAGACTTACTATTCAGATCAGTTTAGCTTTTAGACTGTAGATCTGTGAATTCGATTCTATGCTTTTAAAATATTTTTTTAATATTTTCTATCTGTTTTTGCTTCTCTCAGGTTTTATGGTTAGGGGTGGTTAGTTAGTTTTAGTCTAGATAGGCCCTCTCAGCTATAGCTTATTTTAATAGTTCCCTAGAGGTGGATTATTCTGCTCTCAGTCTTTAAAGTTAGGATAGAGAGATATTTCTATACTGCCTTAATGAATAAATGTTAATATAATATAATAAAAATATAATATATTATCTTACTATTAAGAAAAGATATATAAGTAAGTATAAAAACTGGAAAGATTATTAAAGAAAGTTATTTATAGATTTATACTAAAAATGAGAAGATTGAGTGATAGTTATATTTATACTCTCGAAACTAGTAGATACTCTAGAGACTTAGAAAATATTTAGGAACTGGTATTTATATAGTTTCACTAAATAAATTTTTATAATTTTATATTATAAGATTATTATCAGTAGGTTATTTGTAGATCTAGCCTGCAGGTAGACTAGGAATTACTTTACTAGATATAATAGAAAATAATAATTATAATAATAATTATAGAATAATTAAGAAGGTAGTCCTGCTGAGCTGATGAGTATAGTAGGATTAACCTATTTGTCTGAAGATTAGTAAAGAGATAAATAAATAGACTATTTGAATGCTTCTAATGTGGAGAAGATAGCTAGGTAAAAAGGAAGACTATTATAACTTAAATACCTCCTTTTTAGAGAAGATAATATATAAGGATAGTTATATTTAGATTTTTGGATACCTCTAAAGAAGGAGAAGATAGATAATATTAGAATTACTATAAATTACTAATCTATTAAGGTTTTTAGGAAGATTAATAAGTAACTTTATATAGAATTAAATTGAAATATTATATAATAAAGATAAAAGGATAGTAAAAGACCTTATATAGATAGTTTTATCTATTATTCTTATTAATAATAAGTAATTAGAATATTATTATTATTATTTACTATAATAATTCTGTAATATAATATAATCTACATAAGATAGTTTAAAATAAAGATAATAGTTACACTAAATTTAGTATTAAAGTCTCTTTTATAGTATTAGCTACTGCTATATTCTTAGGCTTAGCGTTGAAAAGTATTTAACCTTAAGTTTTAAATATCTTGGAAGATTTAGGTGATGCTTCTTCAGTTTATTCTTAATATAATAATCTAACTAGGAACCTATCTTCAGGATCTTAAGTTAAGATTCTATTAGGAAAAGATAATATATCTGTAAATATCTCTATAACTCTGCTGATAAACTATATCCTAACTATAGCTAACTACCTAATATTAGTAAAAACACTCTAAACCTAGCCTATTATAGCTACTATATCTCCTTAGTCTGAAGGAGCTTCCAAGTTTGTTAGTAATAATATCTCTAATTTTCTGGATAAGTTTGAATCACTAGTAGGCTTATCCTATAAGCCTGAAGCTGATATAATTAAGGAAGTCTATATATACTATACTCTATACCTTAAGAAGGCTATAATATTGATCCTGATAGGTAAAACTACCTAGATAGAAGCTAAGGAAACACTTTTAACTATATATAAGCTTACAGACTTAATAACTAACTGAAACTCTAATAAGGAGCTGAAAGCTCTTATAATTAGAGACTTACTGAAGGAAGATAACCTAGTAGGAATTATATTTCTGCTAATTATAATTAATAACCTCTGGATCTATACTACCACCCAAGGAGACTCTAAGCTGCCTAACCAGAAGCTGATATATATCACTATATATAGAATGCCTCCTAGAATGCTAAGGGAAATAGCCTGAAACCTTTACTATAAATTCCATAAGCTTATTAATATAGATTAGAAAACTTTTGAAGCTGTATTTACACAGTAGGGAAAAAACCAGACTTTAATAAAATAACTTATAAGTTAGCTGAAAATATTAGCCCCTAAAGCTTTCTCTCTAAACTTATTAAAGATAATTTTAATAAAGTTTAAAGTAGTTTAGATACCTAAGAAAGTAAAAACAGTTAAAGAAGGTATTACTATAGGAGCGGAGGAGTTAGTAGATATCTTTAAAAGACTTTAGGTTAATAATACTAACTTCTCTATAAATAATTGGATGTCAGTAATCTATAGTATTATCAGGCAGTAGAATAAGTTATCAGTATATATAGAGACTCACACTATATTAATTAAACTAAGCTCTACTTATTCTTCTTATATAACTAATTTACAGGCCTACAGAAGTAGTAACTTCAGAAGATCTTAATATAGAATAAGTGGAGCTTATAGTAGTTAGATACTACCTTTTAACCACTCCTATCCCCAGTATTAGCCTATAGATAATATAAACTACTAATAATGTAGACAGTCAGGATATTATATAATAACCTATAAAACTATAATAGCTTACTAGACTTATAGTATTTACTTCTATAGAAAAGATACTTATTATATTAGCTACTGGAGCGACAAAATAATATCAGTATAAGATAGTATTATTAATAAAGGATACTAGAAGGACTAGCTAGATAGAAAAATAATCCTATTCTTTATTACTTAGAGACCTTAGGTTTTCCTGAAGGAAGCTAAAGAAGCTAATGAAATTAGACTATAATTATTCTCTAAACTTATAAAACTTATTCAGAACTATATAAGATAGTAAGCCTTAATTATAGAAGCTGATAGGTAATTTACTAAATATTAGTAAAAGAAATAAGTAGAAGAGGTTTATACTATATTTAATATTATAATTTCTAACCTTATTTATATTACTATATTTAAGGATAAATCTAAAGTAGCAACTGAGGATATTATAACTACAGATAGATTAAAGCTAACCTCCACAAGATTTATATCCTATCACTATTATAAGCTTTAATAGGAATTATTCGCAGGTCTAACTAATAAAGAATATTAAGCTAGCTTTTCTCAGCTAGAGCTAAAGGTTATTAAACTAGACTAAGATAATAAATTAATACTAACTATGGGGGAGATTCCTTAGAGAATATCCTCTACTAAATAAATACCTAAGTAACTAGCTTTTACTATGCTGCTAATAGATACTAATAGTTAAGCTCTTACTTATTATATTTATTTTAAGAAAATAGGGAGGTAAGTCTCAGTTCCTGAAGATCTGCTTTAAAAAGCCTAGCCAGTATATACTTAAGTAAGCTATAAGTATACTTAGTTAGTTATAAAAGATTACCAAGAAAGCTAGTAGATAAAGGAGGTTTTTATTTTAGCTGAGGATGAATTTGCAGATATATTTAATAACATTAGTAATAAGGAGAATGTAATTTAAGTATAGATTAATTGATGGAACTATTAGCGTATTACTAAACTAACGAAACTATAGTCTAATAATAAGAAAGATATGCTAATAGTTTTATTATCTAATTTACAGACCTAATTAGTATTAGTTACCTAAATTTATAATATAGATATTAAAGTTATAGGCGCTATAATAGAGTTAGTTGGAGTTACAGAGAGTATGGTTACGGGCTTTGCTATAGTTTATAATTTTATAATAACTTACTTCTAGGTTAATATTTAATTTACAGACCTGTAGAACCTGAAAATTTAAGGAATTATTAACACTAGATGAGTAATTAATATTATCTCTGAGGGCTATATCTGGAAAGCTAATCTATTTAGATATATTATATCTATATATCTGGAATTATGAAGTATTATAAATATTAAATATACTACAGACTTCTAAGGAGTAATAATAGAGAATATCTATATTAAAGGTTATTATATCCCTAATATAGGGTTCTTCGTTACGTTACAAGGGACTATTATAAAGGATTTGGTCCTGGGTATGCTATTTATTATTAAGATATATATAATACTCTAGTATACTCTAAACTAGATAGTTAGCTAGATTTAATCTGGAAGTATTCAACTGAATATTCTATTATCATTTTACATATATAACTTAACTGCTAAATTTCAGGATATTATACTGAACTCTTCAAACTTTAACTATATTTAGTATATATACTCTCTTCCTCCTTCTGTAGGGGAGGGAAACTAGAAGTTACTATTAAGACCTATAAATTAACAGCTAGTAAATAAAATACAGAAGAAGAAAGCCAGTATAAAGTAGTAAATAAGATAGATCCTAACCCTCAGAAGCTACCTCCACTACTAAAGTTTAATATACTGAAAGATATTAAAGAATTATTAGATAATAATAAAGAAGTAATTATAGTGGTAGATAAGACTAATAAAGAATTTAAAGCTATTTTAGAAGTTTCAATCTGAAAAGTAATTAAACTAAAGATAGAAGAGATTTATAATATTATTATATCTTTAGGAAATTATAATCTAGAGTGTTTATTCTGTAAAGGATAGTATCCTTATAGTCTTTATAGATCCTTAAGATATAAATAATAAGTATATATAAGAGATTTTAAGAGATAGAGGAAGTTCTATCGTAAGGGATAAAATATAGTAGAAATAGTAGATACTATTTTCAAAAAGAGGAGAGAAATATAGTAAAAAGAAGTAATAGTAACTAACGCCTATAATAAACCTATAGAAGATATTAACACTATATATAAAATAAAAGACAAAAAGGTCCAGCTTATAGATAATATACTATCAGATAGGTTAATACTAGAAGGAGATCTAGAATAGAAGTTAAAAGTATAAGAAGAAGCGAAAAAGAATATCACTAATAACTTTACAGCCTAATTTATAAATATAATTATACTAAAGTTTTCAAATATTTACTCTAGAGAATACTTAATACTGGAGAGATTATATTTAATTCTGGATAAACTTAATTATCTATATATTTTAGAGAAAAAGTTTCTAATAAAGATCTTAAAAGTAAGAGAGGAGATATTAGCCTGGGATTTTAGTTATTATAGAAAGATACTGAACTCTATTATACTACCTCAGATAATTAAGATAATTCCTTATAAAGTATAGTAGGCTAAGTTAATTCCTATCCTAAAAAGCTTAATAGAGGATATTCTTGAGATCCTGAGAGTATATATTCAGAATAATATACTGGAATATAGCTATACTACCTATAGGAACTTATTCTTCTTAGTATAGAAGAAAGATAATAAGATATAACTAATTAACTTAGTAATAAAAATTAATATAGTTACTATTTGAGATATAGAGCTTCCTCTAGAGGCTAATAAATCTTTAGAAGACTTTAGTATATATAAGTTATTATCATTTTTTGATATTTTTTCTAGATATAATTAAATTCCCTTAGACTCTAAGAGTAGAGACTTAATAATATTTACTATACTGCTTAGACTTCTCTAATATTATATCCTTCTAATAGGAGATATAAATTTAGTTATGTAGTTTATAAGAATTATAATAAGGATCCTTTATAGTTTAATTCCCTATTACTATAAGATCTTCCTGGATAATATTACAATTAAAAAGCTAATAATAATTTATAACAAAAAAGATAATCTATATTATCCCAGTATTTACAAATATATTCTAGAATATATTCAGAATATTAATAAGGTTTTAGTGAATATTAAACTTACAGGATATATAATTGCAGTTATGAAGTCTTAATAAGTATAATAGATAGTTGTAATAGTTAGTTATATCTATGGAATTTATAGAAGATAGTCTGAGGAGTTGAAGATTATAAAGATTAAGGAATAGAAGTGCTGTAGTAGTATATTAGAAATATAATCCTTCCTCAGTATTATAGTATTTTATTAAGGATAGGTTTAAGATTATTCTGCTATAGTAAAACTATTTAATAACTTACTGAAGAAGAATATTCTTTTTTGATAGGAATAAGAGTAGATCACTACTATAGAATAACTTAAGAATAAGCTTTATAGTTCTTCTATACTTATATCTATTAACTATAGCTTTATAGGTAACTAAATATACTTAGTAGTGGATACTAGTGGTACTAGTTAGGAAGCTGTATTTAGATAATTTATTGAGTAAAGATGAGCTGTTACCTACTTTGAAAGTAGCTTATTTGCAGGTGTAGAACTTAACTATAATATTAGTAAGAAAGAGTTTTAAGGAATGTTGAAGATACTGAAGTATTTGAGAAACTATCTTTATAGGTAATATTTCTTATTAGAAACTGATATTAAAACTCTTATTACTTAGCTTAATAATACTACTTCTAACTTACTAGAGGCATTAGTAATTTGTTGAATATCTTAGATTAGAATGTTTGACTTTGAGATTAAGTATATTAATGGGGTAGCTAACTCTATAGCTAACAGCTTTTTATGAAAACTATCTAGACTATCTGACTGAGATAATAAGTAAGGGGAGGGTAATATTAATAACTAGATTGATATGCAGATCTTCTTTATAGATATAGTAACTAGAAGTTTTTTTAAAAGAGTATATACTATAGGAGATAATTAATATATTAAAGAAGTATTTAACTTAGAAGTTATAATAGATAGAACTAGTTAAATTAATAAAGTTTTAATACTTCTAGTAGTAATATTAGATTATTTACAGACCTAGTTAAGAGAGACTAGGTAAATAGCTTATTACTTATTAATACTAAAGAGGTTACCTAAGATTAACTCTAGCTAATTTAGAGTTTTTAGGTAGAAGGCTTTAATATTCTAATTGCGGGATAAGTTACTATTTACCTAACTAACACTATTTTATATAATTCCTTAATATATTACTAATAGAGAAGAACTATAGAAATGATTAATAGTAACTATATATTATAAGAGTAGCTATTAAGAATAAGAAGCTATCTATAAGAGGTTAGTAGATTAATACTATTAGCCCAATATGTATAAAGATATATAGGAGGCAGTGGAATATTACCTAGATTGTTAGATATAGAGAGTATATAGGATAGGAGACCTCTATAGTTTTACTACTCCTTAGGGACTTCTATTTAACTGTATTTATTTAGATATCTAGAGAGTGGGAAAATAGTATCTTATTAAGGTAAGAGATATATTTACAGGCTAGCTGGAAGCCTGATAGTTTCTGTAACCTATTTTAAAAGTAATTATAAAGTTTCTATAGAAAAAGGTTATTATATACTATAGTTTTTATGGAGTCCTTATAGTGGATAGAGAGCTAGAAAATAAGAAGTATATTATTAAGTTTAATAAGTAATATAGCCTAAAGCGTAGAATTACTTCAGCTTATAACCTACAAGCTAATAGAGTAATTAAAGTTAGATATTAACTAATTACTTACATACTGTTAGTATAGCTATAAGGTAATAATGGTAAAGATTCCTAACCTCTTCTACTAGCTACCTTATTTACAGACTAAATAACAGTTAGAGTATTAATAGGATTTACACTATTCTATTTAAAGTATAGATATAAAATAGTTATATTTATTAAAATGCTTATATTAATATAGAGGATGCTGGACTAGGCGTTAGTGAGAATACTAGAAGAAGAAATAAATATAAGAATTTATATTTTTGTATAATTAGATAAGGATAGAGAGAAAGTAGTAGTAATAATAGCTAATTAATATAAGAAAGTAGTAGAAAGTTTTAATAAATAAAGAGGGAATATACTATAGGATAAATAACTGGAACTTAGTAATATAGTTTTAGTTTATAATATTAAGTAAGTAATTAATAAATCCTTGGATAGAAAGTTAGAATATAGATAGATAGGTTTCTTTCGAATTTATTTAAGGGTGCTTAATATTTTTTCTTACAGACTTAAAACCTTATCTGGGGAGGAAATTACTAAAGTAATATATAGAGGAAATAGGTTAAAGAAATTTATATAGGCTCCTTAAGAGTATTAGGAACTTTTAGATCTAGATATTTATAGATTTAATCTAGAGAAAGAATTAGTAAAAGTCTTCCCAGTCTAGAGAGAGCCTATAGTTAATAAGGAGGAAGAAGAGGAAGAGGAGGAAGAACTTATAGTCCTAGGTAAGACTAATAATAATATTTTGGTAGGACTGATAACTTAATAAAAGGAATGCCTATTAAGTATTAAGTATATAATAGAGAAGATACTTTAGGATTCTAAGTTTAAAATCTAAATTCCAGTAATAGCTTTATCCTTAAAAGCTTAGTATTAGGATATAACAGTTTAATAATATACGTATAGTAACTTTAACTTATAATTTTGTCTCAGATAGTATAAGTATTTGTAGGTTAAATTAAGTGACAGAGG
>MASP02000096.1:0-102801 GCA_001693025.2 Colletotrichum lindemuthianum | reverse complement strand
GTGATTTATTGAGTATTGAATTCCCTTGACCTATTTACTAGTCTTCTATACTAGTTCAACAGAAGGTAGTTAATATACTGAATTTAGATAGTAAGAATCTAGAATTCTTTTTAAGATATTTTTAGGAATATAACTTTTTAAGTTTATTTCTACTTTTAAGGTTAATATTTTCTTAATATCTATAAAACTAATAAATATAATCTAGTAGGAGCTTAATATATCACTAATATACTATGTAGTATATTAATAGATAAATATAAATAAATTAATATTAAGTAGGTAAGCTAACTAAATCTCTTTAAGTTATACTAACTTATCTTAATATTCTAGGTAAACTATTATACTACTTTTCCTATAGGTTATCTATTAAGCTTCAGTATTATAGATAATATAATTATTCTCTATTTATAACTACTTAAGATATAGAAGTACCTAAAAGCTCTCTATAATATATATATAAATGTTCTATATATAGTTACTAATCTTTAGAGTAAGAATAGTTATTCTCTGGATATTACTAAGTAATAGCTTAGTAGTATATCTTCTTATCTATCTCTTTAACTTATTAATTAGTAGGAAGTAAAGTTTCTTTATAAGGGAGATATTAAGAATAATATAAATATTATAATCTATATTAATAAGTATATTCATAGAGTAACTTCTATTAATTCTAACCCAAATAGTAACTAACTACTAGTTACTTATTTTCTTTTTCTTATTAATTTCTCTATTTTATTATTTCTATTTTCATTAGCTTTAAGGTCTAACCTTACTCTAGAGTTACTTTTTTCCTAAATTCTTACTATTACTAAATGGGGAAATATTATCCCTCTAGTTATCTGTAGTATAGTCTAGAGTAGCTATAGTCTTTATAATCTTTATATTAGCTTTCTTATTTTCTTATACTATATACTTTCTATATATATAGTTTTTTTTACTATATCTAAAATATTAATAGAAGTTTTAGTAGTTTTTAGAATACTCCTTAGGGGTGGAGGAGGAACTACTAAAACTTTAATATTATTATTACTTCTTAATTATTATCATTATTATACTATTACTTTCTATATTATTAGTAGTAAGTTACTAGTAAGGTAGTTAGTAGTAAACTAATATCCTTTTTATATACTTAAGTTTCTGAGTTATATTCTAGATTTTAGATAATTAGAATCTATATTCTATAGGAAAGTTTATTATCATAAGTAGTTTCTTAAAGTGAGAGAGTAAGGTAGCTTCTAGTAGGGAGATCTAGATTATATCTAGCTATATATATCTTTTAATATTAGCTAGAGTTTTTTTAAATTAGAGTAGAAAGATAGTTAGATATTTATTTTCTTTCTATCTGAAGTTTTATAGTTAGGTAATAATATAAAGCTAACTATCTAGATTCAGGTAAGTTCTACCTAGGTAATTTATAAACTTATTTAGATTATAAGAATTCTCTAATCTTCCTATTATATAGAAAATCTTAATGAGTTACTGAGGATTAAAATCTGAATAAGTGTAAATTAGATATTAATATACCTAATTACTATTAGAAAATAATGGTTAATCTTAAATTTAGTTTTTATCTATTAAGTTTATATTTAGTATTCTTTCTATTTACTTAAAAGCTTTAGAGGTAATAGAAGAAGTTTCTTTTAGTAGTTAGTTACTAATAAAGATATAATAATATTATTAACCTTAAAGGTTATTATTTTAATAGATATTATTCTAGAGGTTACTAGAGTATCCTAATATAAGCTAGAGATATCTATTATAGTAACTACCTAAAAATTACTATTTACTATAGTATCTTATCTTACTAATTTATATAAAGGTTTATTAATCTTCTAGTAGAGAAAACTTAAAGTATATTATAATTACTACTAAAATAGTTTACTTATAAGGTTACTATTTATAGGAGTATTCTAGGAAATCTTAATATTCTTTATTATTTCTTATACTAATTAGTTAGTTACTTATTATATAATATTATATCCTAGAAGCTATATTTAATTAGATTATATACTTAACTCATAGGAAGCTATATTCTATTTAATATTATCTATATAGTAAATAAAACTGAATTCTAAATATATAAAAAGTTAGATCTAAGTTTATTTAACTAGAAGGTAACGTAAAATACTATTTATTTAGAATTAAGGAGGGAAAGAAAAGCTTTTATAAGTGTATAGAAAAGTCTGTATATATAATACTATATAGAGTCTACTAGGGCCCCACTTAAGCGAGGAAGTTAGCTTTAGATACCTAGGTACAGCCCTAGCTAGATATCCAGATATAGCCTATAATAATTAGTAAGTAATTACTATATTATAGATCTAGAGCTTTATATAACGCTATATACTATATAACGTAAAAATAACAATAACTAATTACTAGAATATTAATTTATATCTATATAACAAAATTATACATAGTATGTAATTACCCTAATAATTAAATTAATACTCATTAGTAGTTAACTTAACTGTTATATTACTATACTACAGATTAGTAAAACTTATTATATTAGAAGAAATAATTATGAAACTTTATATTGAAGGTTTATATAAAGTGAAAGATTATAAAATTTATTATTTAGATATATTAGACTTTCTCTATTCTAGGATTTTACTAGAAGCCTCTAAATTATATATTAACCTCTTATAGATTACTATTATTAAGATATTAATAACTATACTTAATATAGTTTTGAAATAAGGTAACTCCCTAATAATAACTATTAAGAAGCTAATAATTACTATTAATTTATTACTTATAGAAGTATATTAAGTAAATATAATAACCCTCTTTAAGCTATTACTAGATCTTTGAGTATTAGAGATTTATAATATTTTTAGTTTCAACTTCTTAAGAAATCTATATAGCCTCTTGAAAGCTTTATCTCTATTTCTCTCTATATAGATCCAGCTAAATTAATCATCTTTCCTTACTTTATAACTTTCTTATTATAAAGAGCTGCATCTAGGTTTATTTAACTAGAAAGTAGTATAAAATACTATTTATTTAGAACTAAGAAGTAAAAGAGAAGCCTTTATAAATATATAAAGAAATATATATATAATACTATATAAAACTTACTGAAGCTCCACTCGAATAAGGAGGTTAGCTTTAGACACATAAGTATAGCTCTAGCTGGATATCTAGATATAGCTTATAATATTACCTCTCTTCTCTGTAGCTACTATTCAGCTGGAAGCTGTAAGTTAAATTACTATTATTCTCTATAATAAATTTATACTTCTCTTTATACTACTTTAATATTATTATATTTATAATAATATTAACTAGTTTCTATATTAAGTTTATATATTCTTTCTATTTAATAAGAGCCTCCTATGAATATCCTCTCTCTACTTAGTATATCCTTATAGTAAGAGTATTCTTAATTAACTATTTAGCTTCCTTATTATTATCTACTAGTAGTAGTAGCTAACTATAAATATAATCTACCTAGATAGTAGATTAATAGTAACTTTTTAGATTAAGTTTATATAGAAATATAAATAAATAGACTTTAGTATATTTAGTTTTATAATATATAGTAAGAGGATCTTTACTATTATATACTTATAGTATAATTAAGCTAGCTTCTAGCTTAACTTTAGTACCTTATAGTTAAATATATTTAACTATATCTTATTACCAACTTTATAATGATCTATGGAGAATTAAGTTTTATTCATTTAAGCTTCTAATGTCTACTAAATAGTAGCTATCTCTATATAAATATATATTATCACTAATTATTAGAGTATCATAATAATACAAATACATCTAATACATATACAAATACATGTATTTGTAATATATTACATGTAATAGCTAATACATGTATTTGTATTTGTAATAATTCAAAACCTAATACATTACAAATACATTACATGTATTTGTATTTGTATTATTTGTAATATAATACACTACATTAAGGTTATAGTAATACGTAAAATAAATAGTAGTATTAATAGAATAAAATCTAACTAATCTAAAACTATTATAGTGATAGTTATATATTACATTAAAATAGAGAAACTGAATTTCAAAGTATTATTAAATTTAGGAAAAAGACTCTAAGCTATTTAGTGGAGTATTATAATAATATAAATATATCTAAAATAAATAAAAATATATATATTTATAATATCTTTATATATAATAGCTCATATATATATCTATATATATAATATTTCAAACCCTAATATATTATAAGTATATTATAAATATTTATGTTTATATTATTTATAATGTAATATACTAGATTAAGGCTATAATAATAAGTAAAGTAAATATTAATATTTATAGAATAAAGTCGAACTATTTAAAACCGTTATAGTTATAGTTATATATTACTTTATAATACAGAAACTTAATTTCAAACTATTATTTATATCAGGAAAGTAATTATAATCTATTAAGTAATAACTAATAAGATAATTGTATAAAGTCAAATACTTATACTTAGTAATAGTAAAAAGGAAATATCTAACCCTAACATATTAATTACTTTTTATATCTTTTTCTATATTAACTTCCTCTACATTACTATTACTACTAATAGTTAGAATATTAAGAAATAATATATAATATATCTCTAATATATAATATACTATATATTATATATTAGAAATATAAATATATCACGAATATTTATAATATATCAGGACTTATATCTAATATATATATTTATATTAATAATATAATAAACTAAAAAGATTTATATTGATAATATAATATAAATAGTTATATATATTTATATTTATATTACTTGTAATTAAAATCTTTTTAGTAATATTGAAAACGTATAAATGAAAGGTTTTCTTTATTTAATTACTATTTCCAGCGTTTAAATACTAAGTTTAATATATAAAAACATATTACGTTTTTCATATTTCAATATAATAGTCTTATATATGTAAATTAAAAATTACAAATAATATAAATAAAAATACATGTATTTGTATTATATTACAAATACATGTATTAGGAAAATAAACCTCATACATTACAAATACATATAATATATTTGTATTTGTAATATTTATTATATAATATATTATGTATTTGTAATGTATTATGTATTATTTCTTCATACTCTGCTAATTATATCCTCTTAACTAACTAGTAAGTAGTAGTTATACTACTATTAAGTAGTTTAATATACTTCTTAGTAACTAGCATAAAGTTAATATAATATTTATAATCTATAAAGAAATATATAGTGTCTATTAAACTATACTGCTAGTTATAGAAAGCTAACTATATAAAAAATAGTAAGTTACTTCAGTTATTCTGAGATTAATATATAAATACTCTCAGAACTACTTAAATCTCCTAATTATACTATTCTATAATTCTATCAGTTTATAGATAGAAATTAATATTTAATAGGTATATAATATCTATTAGTCTATAGAATCCCTTCTAGAAGTAATTTACTTAATTAGACTCTTTATTATTTATAATAAAATATAATATTCTATAAGATTTATAGTAGTAATTAAGAAACTATTAAGTATATACTTCTACTTTTATTATATCTATCTCTTCTAATATAGAGATCTTATCTAGATAATTTATAATAATCTAGAAGTGATAACTACCTTTTCTTTTTATAGGAAGTAAATTAGTAGTAAAATCTATTAATAAGTTAGAATATAATTAGTTAGATATTAGTAGGAACTTTAGGAATCCCTTCTTAACTTACTTCTAGATATAAGTATTTCTGTATATATTATAGTTATATATAAATTAATAAATACTCTATAATTACTTAAGTTAGAAAAACTAAAGCTCTATAGTCTCTAGTATATTATTATACTCTAAGTAGCTTATAGAGGAGAAGTTATATAATTTCTATATTAGTTTAAATTTAACTTTATTAAGAAAATTATTATTATCCTCACTATTTAGTATCTAAAGCTTCTCTCTGAAAGTAAGCTACTTTAATATATTAATAGTATATTTAGTAATTTAGATCTTAATATAGAAATTAGAAGGAAAGTTATACTCTTCCTACTAGATTACTATAAAAATCTATTAGTATAGAAAATTCCTTTTAGTAGTATAGTTTTATATTTCTTATAGATCTAATTTCCCCTTTAAAATCTAGATATTAGTAATATCTATATATCCTACTTGGAGTTCTATAGAAATAGTAATATTTAAGATAATCTATATTACTTATCTCTATTACTTTTTATTATTCTATCTCTTAGGAGTATTCTATTCTCTCCTCGAGAGGTATTAGAAGTTACTATTTAAATATGTAGTTAGTATTGAAGGTAAAAATTATACTAAGATAGTTTCTCTACCTAATAACTCTATCTCTCTATAAGTTATTATTTTTTTATAAAATACTTAAAATCATTATAATTAGTAAAAACTTTAAACTTTCTAATATTTTATAGCTTTACTCTCTAGACTTATAAATAAACCAATATTATAAGAAGTTCCTTATTATAGATTAAGTAGTTAAACTCTATAGAAATTAGATATTAAAAATAGAAAACTACTAAATACTTTACTCTAACTTTATTATTCTATATTAATATACTTCCTAGAGTAAACTCAGAATAGTTAGTCTCTATTATTATTAAGATATTAAAATTAAATATCTATAATATTAATTCTATAGTAAAGAGATATTTTAATATAAAGAAAGTTTCTTACTATTTTCATCCTCAGTAGAAGGAGAAAAGCTTCTAAGTTCGATAGTTTAGAGACTTTATAATAATATTATATTATAATATAAAGACTTTATGATAATTTATAAACTTAAAGAAACTATAGATACTTTTGAGTAAACCAAGGGAAAGCTAATAAATAATAACTTCTAATATTTCTAAATTATAAAAGAAACTCTTTCTAGCTAATATAATAAGATTAATATACTTAATTATAATAATAGAGAATTTATATTTCTTAGGATCTAATTTTAAACTTATATCTATAAGGTAGCTAAATATTCAGTAGATCTTTTCTTTATATTCTTTTCATAAGTTATTAGTATAAATAAGAATATTATTAATATGTATTATAATAGAATTATCTAGAAACTACTATAACTAGTTATTAATATACTATTAGAATATATTAGAGATACTAATAAGTCTAAAAGGGTATACTATCTATTTAAAGAGACTATAATATATCCAAAGAAATATTTTCTCTTGATTTATTTCATTAATTCTAACTTTATAGAATATAATAATAATATTAAATTTAATATATTAGTAAGTTATAATAATCTTTTATATGGTCTCTAATATAAGAAGGAGAAGATAATAATTCTTCTTTATAATTATATTAAAAACTTTATAATCTATATAGAAGTATATTTCTCTACTAAATTTCCTTATAAAGAGGATTAATATATTAGTAGAGAAATTACTTATTTTGATAAATTCCTTCTTAAGTAAGTTCTCTAGCATCTTCTTAAATACTAGAAGTTTTCTTTTTAATATATTATAGAGAAGTTTCTATAGGAAGTCTAGTTTCTGTTTTCTATTATTAGAAATTAATAGGATATAGTAATTTATCTCCAGTTAGCTAAGAGGTAGTTAGTATACTAAATCTAAGTAGAAAGAATCTAGAGATTCCTTAAAAAATTTTATAAAGATATAATTCCTTAGATTTACTTCTGCTTTTAAAGTTAATATTTTCTTAATATCTATAGAATTAATAATTATAACCTAATAGAGACTCAATATATTATTAATATACTATATAGTATATTAATAGATAAATATACATAAATTAGTATTAAGTAGGTAAACTAACTAGACCTCCTTAAGTTATATTAATATATTTTAATATTTTAGGTTAGTTATTATACTATTCCTCCTGTAAGTTATCTATTAAGTTTTAATATTATAGATAATATAATTATCTTCTATTTATAAATACTTGAAGTATAGAGGTAGCTAGAAGCTCTCTATAATATATATAAAGATTTTCTATATATAGTTACTAACTTCTAGAGTTAGAATAATTACTCTCTAGATATCACTAAGTAATAATTTAATAGTATATCTCTTTATCTATCTCTTTAACTTATTAACTAATAGGAAGTAAAGTGTCTTTGTAAGGGAGATATTAATAATAATATAGATATTATAATTTATATTAATAAATATATTATTCAAAGTAATCTTTATGAATTCTAGTCTGAATAGTAACTAATTACTAATTACTTATCTATTTCTTCTTTTATTATTTCTCCTATTTTATTATTTTTACCTCTATTAGCTTTAAAATCTAACTTTACTCTAGAGTTACTTTTTTCCTAAATCCTTATGATTATCAAGTAGAGGAATATTATCTCTCTAGTTATTCTCAGTATAATCTAGAGTAGTTATAGCTTTTATAACTTTTATACTAATTTTCTTATTTTCCTATACTATATAGTTTCTATATATACAATTTATCTTACTATATTTAAAATATTAATAGGAATTCTAATAGTCTTTAGAATACTCCTTAGAGGTAGAGGAGAAGCTACTAAAACTTCAGTATTATTATTACTTTATAATTACTCTAAGTATTATAATATTACCTTCTATATTATAAATAGTAAGTCTCTAATAGGATAACTAGTAGTAAGTTAATATTCTCTTTATATATTTAAGTTTCTATATTATATTCTAAACTTTCAAAAGCTAGAGTTTATATTCTATAGAAAGATTAACTATAATAAGAAGTTTTTTAAAATAGAGAAGTAAGATAGTCTTAAGTAGGGAGATCTGAATTATGTCCAGTTATATATACTCTCTAGTATTAACTAGAATCTTTTTAAATTAAAATAGAAAAATAGTTAGATACTTTTTTTCCTTCTATCTGAAACTTTATAATTAAGTAATAATATAAAGCTAGCTATCTAGATTTAAGTAAGTTTTATCTAGATAACTTGTAAAATTATTTAGATTATAGAAATTCTCTAGTTTTCCTACTATATAGAAAGTTTTAACTATTTACTAGAACTTAGAATCTAAATAGAAATAAATTAAATATTAATATTCCTAATTATTATTAAAAAAATAATAGTTAATTTTAAATTGAGTTTTTGTCTATTAAATCTATATTGAGTATTCTTTCTACTTATCTAAAAACTTTAAGAGAAGGAGAAGAAGTTTCCTCTAGTACTTAGCTACTAATAGAGATATAAGAATATTATTAACTCTAAAAGTTAGTATCCTAATAGATATTATTCTGGGGGTTACTAAAGTATCCTAATACAAACTAGAAATATCTATTATAATAGCTACCTAGAGGTTACTATTTATTATAGTATTTTATCCTACTAATGTTTATATAAACTTATTAATCTTTTAGTAGAGGGAACTTAAAAGATATTATAATTACTACTAAAGTAGTTTACTTATAGAGTTATTACCTATAGGGATATCTTAGGAGACTTTAATATTCTTTATTATTCATTATATTAGTTAGTTAGTTACTTATTATATAATATTAAGTCCTAGAAGCTATATTTAACTAAATTATATATTTTACTAGTAGGAAGCTATACTCTACTTAGTATTATCTATATAGTAAATAAAACTTAATTCTAAATATATAAAAAACTGGATCTAGACTTATTTAACTAGAAAATAGTATAAAATACTATTTATTTATAACTAAGGAGTAAAAGAGAAGCTTTTATAAGTGAATAGAAAAGTCTATATATATAATGCTATATAGAGCCCACTAGAGCTCTATCCAGGCGAGGGAGTTAGCTTCAGATACCTAAGCATAGTCCTAGTCGGACATCCAGACGTAATCTATAACACTTATCTTTATAATAATATCTAAATTAACTCTGATAAGTAAAATATCTACTTTAGGTACTTTTATTTTTATAATAATAGTATTATTAGGTATCTCTATCCCTATAAAACTTTACTAATATTTCAACCTAGTATTTTTCAGCTGAATTCTTAATATTAACTATAAAGTTATTATAAAAAGGAATTTCTAAAAATATCTACCTATTTAGTATATTAGTTACCTTCTATATTTATATAGAACTTTATAATCTAGAATTACTCTAGATATTTAAAGGTAACTTCAAGGATCAGCTTATAATAGCTTAGTAACTAGTTAGTATTCTTCTAATTAACTACTTTAAGGATTACTTTATAGTATATAATATTAAAGTTAATAAAGATAGGAATTAAATATTCATAATTTTATATTAATTAGTTTAGTAAGAAAAGTTTATTTTATAGACTATTACTAAAATTAATAATATTCTAAATTACTATATTATACTTAAGAGTAATTTTAAGAAGTATCCTAAGTAAATTCATAACCTCCTAATAAAGAATTTATAATATTTCTCTATAATATTTAACTTAAAATTAAAAATATAATATTAGTACTATTTTTACTATAGGTAGTTAAAGAGAGATACCTACTACTAAAGTAGCTACTTTATATATATATAATTTCAGATAAGAAACCTCTATTATAACTATTAGCTTTACTAGCTTTCTATTTAACTATTTGGGAACCTCTCTAATATTAAGAGGATTATTAAAATTAAAATTAAAATTAACTTAGATATTATAAATATTCTCTATATACTAATACTATCATCCCTTTTAATAATATATCTACTAAGTATATTATAGACTTTATAAAATTATGTAATAAAGATATAAAATATAGTAGAAACCTTTATGATATTTTTAAGTTAAGAATTTATATCTTTTATAATTACTACTTTATGTTTAGTATCCTATAATATATATAGTAAAACTTCTTTTAATTATATTTAAAGATAATATTATTAAACTTTATTTTAATTACATAAGTAATTTAACTATTAACTGTATATTTAATAAAATAGTCTAATAGGTTAAGAATTATTTTAAAAATAATAAGAATTAATAGCTTTATCTTTCTAATTAGTAAAATACTATTCTTAAAATATTATTATTAAGAATCTGAATAAAAATAAAAAAGAAACTTTTAAGTTCCTAATCTTAAAGCTTATATATATCTAAAAAACCTTCCCTATTAAGATCTAAATAGATAATATCTTCCACCTCTAGCTTATAAGTATATATTATAGTATACTAGAGTATTAGTTAGCTTTCCTTAGCTTTATAGTAACCTCCTAAAGTCTCTATAACTAATTAAGATCTATTATAAATAATATCTTATTAATTTAAAAGATATAATATATATAAAATAATAAAGATAACTACTTGAAAGTAGCTAGAGATTCATTTTAAACTAACTATATATATAATATACCTTAAAGTATTCCTTAAAACTATAACTATACTTCTATATATATATAGCTTTTGCCGGGTAAATGTTACAGTTAGAACCACATATAGGGTGAAGAGCTTAGGTACCACCACAGGTACAGAGCAAAAGTAACCAAATATATATAGCTTTACGTTCTAAGTGGCTATTACTTACTTCTAATATCTATATATAGCTATACTAGTTGTAAATATTATATATATAATAAACCTAATTATTAATCTATAAGATATACTCTTAAAGAGAAATATATTTTATTTAATATATATAAATTAACTACTAACTTTAAGATATACTCTATAGTAGTATACTAAACGTTTCTTATAAGCTATAAAGATATTAATAATTTTAATAATAATAACTTTAAAACTTTACTAAAAGTTAATACTAATAAAGATATTATTATATAATATTAAATAGATATGAACTTTAAGGAGAGTTACTCTATAGAATCTATCCTAAAGACATTTTTATATTATTTTAAAGTAAGAAACTTATTACTCTTCATAGAGATAAAATTACTAAGATTCTCTAAAATTAGGTAGTAGTTTATATTCTCACTAAAAGTATTACTACTAGTAGTAAACTTACAGATAATATTACTACTTCTATATATATTTTTACACTTAAGGATTACTATTTAAATACTATGTTTTAAGGTATTTTACTTAACTTAAATATTACTAACTTCTTAACTACTAAATACTTCTAGTTTACTATATTAAAATAGTTAGTTATCTCCTCTATTATCCTTATACCTCTATAAAGTAACCTAGTTATAATATATTTTAGAGGAACTATTTCTATTATAATATCTAGAATAATTAACATATTTATACTACTTAGTATTATTATATTTTATATAATTCGTTATAATATATCCTTCCTCCTCTATCTTATAGATATAGATTACTTTAGTATTATATTTAACAATATCTATAATAAGCTCTATCAGAATAAAAACATTATACTTACTATTTAAAAATAGAAATATCTATAAATACTTCTTAATAAAGAGAGAATAATTACCTCTATATACTTCATAAAGATAGAAATATAGAGATTCTACTGCTATTTTAGATATTTAGCTATAATATATCTTTATAATATCCTTAATAAAGTAGAATATCTAGTTAAATAGTATATTCTTAAAGCTATCGAGAGATGTTACTACTACTACTAAATATATAATATTTCCCCCTCCTATTTTTAATTTACTATTTAAGGTAATATTAACTTTAATTTTAAGATTATTATTAATATTATTTATATTAATAACTATAATATACTCTATATTATTAATATTACTATAATATTTAACGCTACTTAATTTCTACTTAATATCTTAGTAAAAATGATATAGAAAGCTTTTAAATTATATTAGATTAATATATACCAAAGCTCTTCTAATTTTATTACTACTAATATAGATATAACCTTTCAATCTAAAAGCTTCAGATTAGAAGTAAAAACTATAAGATTAATAGTTTATATTATACCTATTAAGATATATAATAATATTAGTAAAATAGAATATGACTATATATTCCTCCACTATATATATGAGATTTATTATATAAAACTTCCTACTCCTACTTAAGAGATATCCCTTTAGATAATATATAAGATAATTAATAATATTACTAGTCTAAATAACTTTATATCTATACTACTTATTTTTAGAGTATATTTGTATCTTATAGAAGATTTAGCTTCCTCTCTAGATATTGTTATCTAAGTTTCAATTATATATAAAGTTATAGAGAAGATCTACTAGAAGTATACTAAATATACTATTAATACTATTTTAATAATTTACAATAATTCTAATATCTTTTATATAATAATCCTTCCACTCGAGATATATATATATATATAGTAAGAAAAAGAAAACTAATAAAGATTATACTTTCTTATTACTATCTATAGTAAAACTTATATTGTTAAGCTACCTTATAGCTTTTAAGAGTTGTAACTAATAGCTATAAAATAGTATTTTAAAAGTACTAAATAAGAGATTAATAATAATATAGCTGCAGTTATAACTTTCTAAGAGTTAGTATTTATAATTTTATATATTAGCTTTCAGCTAAACTAAAAACCTCTAAGTAATCTAATAGTAAATAGGAACTTATAATTTAGTATAACTACTCTAATTTTATTGATAGCTATCCCTAAGACTCTAAATATATAGCTAATACTTTAAACCATTTCTATCTCAAGAGATAATAATATCCTACCTTCTTAAGTAGTTAGTAACTTATTATCTTACATATAAAAACTTCAGATCTAACTAGGAACTCTAAGTTTTATAACTTATAGATATATAATTAATTTACTATCTCTAGAGTTTAACTAAAAATCTTATTTTATAGCTGAAAATAATGAGATTTAGTATTCTTACTTACTCTCTATATAAAAAATATAATTATAATATCTAGATTACTATTTAAGAAGTTAGTCAAAAAGGAGGTTAAGAGTATTATTAATAATAATATTATAAAGATTATTTAATATAACTCTATCCTCTATAAAAGCTATAAGTATTTCAAGTTTTATATTAGTAATAAAATTAAAATTAAAGATACTAATAAAATATATAAGAAGTTAAGATTTATAATCTAAAGCTTTAGAAACTATAGTAAGTTTAAAATTTGAACGTAATTAATGATAATCTAGTAGAGTAACTAGCAGTTAATTCTGACTATAATCCTAGCTTTCCTTAAGTATAGAAATATAATAATATAATTTGATAATATTACTTAAACTTATACTTAAGCTAAAATAAAGCTTATAAAATATGTTATAGATAAACTATCCTTATACTTCAACAAGTAATATCTTTCAGACTTTATAATAATTATTATTAAGATAATCTATAACCTTTTTTGCTGGAACTTACTAGTAGGTAACTTACTTTATATATTATAAGAAGTAGTTATAAATAGAAACTTTAATATATAACTTATATTTCCTTATCTTATATACTTAAAATAATATCTAGCTTTATTAATATATATACTAATAATATTCTCAGCCTTTCTAATATAATATTATCTCACTAAGAGAATAAAAAACTTAAGAAAATCTTATTTAAAGCAAAGTTAAAAATTATATTCTTAGAAACTATACTTCTTACGTTTAATAGAAATATCCTACTGCTTTATAGTAATTACCTCTACTTATACTAAACGCACTAAAAATAAAAACTAACTTTTATTAATAAATATATTATATCGAGAATGCTTAAAAAGGTATATATGAAATAATATATATATAGAATATACCTTACCTCTATATATTAACTAGAAGTTTTATTTAACTTCTTATATATAGTATAAGAATAATAACTCTTAAATAATAATATTATTATGTTTCATAAACAGCTAAAGTAGCAAATAGAGTATCTTAACTGAAATCTTAACTTTATACTATTTAACCTCTCTAAAATATATTTTTACATTTTTATTAATAGCTTTTTGACTAATAATACTAACTTCTTATCTTAACTAAAATCTATAATGATTTTAAGTTAAAAGATTATAATTAATAATAGCTCATTTAACCTCTATAGTAACTTTATATATTACCTATCTACTAAAAATAAATAAATTACTAAAAGTATATTTACTTTAAAGATTTATATTATAGTAGTTAGTAAAAACTTTATTTATATTATAATTATATTACTTGAGAAGATTCTTAAATATTAAAGATTTCTTGAGATTTTAATTATTATATACACTAACTTATATTTACTTTATAAATATCTTATAAAATTTAGTATTACTATTAGTTTATAACTGGTAAATATTCATAATTAATCGATTTATTATAACTTAGTCGTAACTAGTGGTCTCTATTTGTTTATATCTAAGTCTAAGTTACGGCGTATACGTATATGCTATATACTATCAGGATTAATCCGTAGGATAATCCCTCTTATCTAATTGGTTGATAAAAGTGGGGTAACTAGTATGTTGCCTACTGCTATAGCTTTTACCATATCAATACCCAGTTAACCTAACACTAGCCATACTCTCTTTTATAGCAAAAGCGCAAAATAGCGTTAAATATAAAAATAGCGTAAAATGCAAAATAGCATAGAACGTAAAAATAGTATAAAGTATAAAAATAGTATAAAACGTAAAAAACTAACTACTAGTTATATATATCTTTTTAGATACACTAAAAACTGCTTAAACACTATAAATAGTATTTACTTATAAAAATGCATTTTTTGAATTATTACTACTTAGATACCTTAAGGCCCTCTAGTAGTAATACCCTCTATTTATCCTCTTTACCTTTATATCCTCCTCTTCTTACTCTCTATAGCCTTTATAATCTATCTTTCTATCCTTATTATTATTTTATTTATAGGGATAAACATTTTAAGAACTTAGTTATTAGATATTTTAGTTATACTGTCCGTAAGATTATCTTTACTGTTAATTTATTAGATCTTAAAGATCTTCTGCCTCTTATATAATTATTATAATATTATAATATTAATTATAAGCTACTTCTCTTTTATTATATTTAGTTTAATAGGATATTTATAGAGGGATTAAGAGTTAGTATAGACTACTATTAGTATTATTAGTATTTTAAAGTATTTAGTTACTTACCTGAGAGTAGTAGATATTATATATTCTATATTAACTTCTATAGTTATACTACAGACCTTAGATACTAATATACTATATATAACTCTCTTCAACTTAGTAGAGGAGAAGTAAATAATATTACTTCTAAGTTAAAAATTATTATTATCCTTACTAATATCCTCTATCTTTAGAATAATAATAAATCTAAGCTAGAATATTATATTATTATTATTAGTAAAAACTCTATTAACAAAAATATATAATCTTATTATTTTAATATTAATAAGGATAAATATTAAGCTTCTCTCAGGATTATCTATCTATTATACTAGATATTTATTAAGTGTCTTAATATCCTCTAGCGTCAGGTTTTAATATTAGGCTGTAATAGAGAAATTAAAGTATACTTCTAGTTAGTATATAGAGATTATATATACTCCTTATACTTATTATTTAATATATATCACTTTTATATCTTTAGATGTAAGGTTAATAAGCTTAATTCTCTTATTTTATCTTTTTTAAGTAAGAATAATATTACTATTATCCTTTAGGGTAATTACATCTCTATTAAATATAAGGAATTTATATTATATAAATATTAACTTCAGTTTAGCTGTAAATCCTACTTACTAGAGCTTCTCTTCTTCTTTATTATTAAACTTAGGTAAGTAGAGACTAAAGATATTATCTATCTATATACCTATAATACTAAAATATAAGTTATTAAGTTTAGAGATTATAAAGTATAAGTTATATAATAAGATCTCTATTTATAGTTAGTCCTTATAATAACTAGAGTATATTATATACTAATAGATATCTAATTCTATAAAGTTATATAATAGTTGAACTATAATAATAATAATATCCTCTAAATATAAGCTATATAAGCTTATAAGTAACTTTATCAGTATAAAGTAATTTAATATTATCTCTACTTATATATATACTTAAGTAATATCTTAGAAGTCAATCTCTATAGAAGTTACCTCTTTAAGTATAATTAATAATATTAATATTAAATAATAGCTAGTTTACTAGATTATTAGTAACTATATAAATATATTAATTTTCTCCTAATTATTAAAACTCTTAATAACTAACTGTAACTTCTTATATAATATATTATCTATATGTTTAACTTTATTAATAAAATAGAGGCTAAAGATCTTTATACTATTATATTTTTAGATATTAAAATATTTAAGGTAGAATATACTTTTAGCTAATAGAGTCTCCTATTCTATAGTATATAACATTTTAAAAAAGCCTCCTAATATCTAAATAAAGTTATATTTATAAAGTTTAATAGTTTCAGCTAGTATCTCTACTTCCTTTATTATAGGATAGATATTATAGTAAATATTATCTATAAGGTTAGCCTCTATAATAAAGATTATATATTTATATAGTTACTCTTACTTTTTTAACTTCTCCTTATTTAATATTACTATTAATATTCCCTCTTCTAAATCTTTATTTAGTAGCTTATTATTATATAATATTTAATCTTCTATCTCCTCAGTATATAGTTAGTAGTATAGTTTCACTATTATTAATTAGAAAGTATTAAGTTTACTATCTATCTCTATAATATATATCTTACTATTAATAGAGATAAGTCTGAAAGATCCTATCTAACTTTAATATTTGTAGTAAATATATATTTCTGATTAGAGGAGTAGGTAGTAGACTGAAGCAGTAGAGGGGCTATTATATATATTTAGAATATTAGAGACTTACTATTAAATATAGATCTTATATACTTCTTCTATTACCTTCTAGATAGTAACTATTTATCTTATAATATCTAGAGATAATAATAATATTAAGTTAAAATATAAATATATTCTAAAAACTAGTAGAGTTAGTATAAAGCTATTTAGGCTACTAATATTATTAACTATCTTAACTATATATTATAGTATTTCCTCTCTATTAACCTCTGGTATCTTATTTTAAATAATCTTATATACTTTCTATAGGGGAGTATAATAATATTCCACCTTACTAATATTATTATAAACTTTAATCAGTACAATCTTAACTTTACTATTTATACTATTAGCTTCCTTCTTAAAGTTTTTAGCTGTAAAGTTATATTCTATATTAGTAATAATCCTATCTGGAGATTTTTAGTATATATTAATCTAATATACTTTCAGTATATACTATATATCCTCTATAGAGATACTTTTTATAAATCTTACAGGTATAAATACTATAGAGATATTAACTATATATAATATAGATTTATTACTATTAAGATATATAATATTAATAATAATCTCTATATTAAACTTATAATTATGCTTAAGGTTAAATTTAAACTAATATAATATTTTGCTATTTATTTAGTATTAGTAGTAGTTTTTAGTAATTATCTTAATCTTATTAGTTATTATAATTTCGCCTATTCTCTTAAGTATATTATTTAACTTATAGATACTAAGATAGCTAAATATCTTATAAAACTACTATATTTTTATCTCTATAAGGAAGTTGATAATTTTATTAAAAAGATCCTTCTATACTGAGAATTATAAGTATCTATTATATCTCTCTAAAAGTAGTAATATTCCTTCTTACTTAATTTTATTTTTAAGATTATTAAGATATATTTAGAGTTAATTTATATTAGGGAAGTTTAGTAGAAATAGTATAGCTATAAATATAATACTAAAGTTCATATCTCTAAAGGATATAGATACTCTAATAATATTAAAATTTATAAAATCTTACTTATCTCTAAATTTAATATTTATCTTTAAAGTTATTTTATTTATTAAGATATTAGAGAGAACCCTCTAGAGAGCTCTAAGTTATTATATACCTCTAGTGGAAAGCTTATTTACTTTAGTATCTAGAAGGATATTCTTAAAAATAACTTCTAAATATTATAAGGTTAGGAAAGTTTCTAATTTATTAGTAACTATTAAATAGTAAAAAGTATAGTTTTAAAGAATCTCTATAAGTTTTATAAAGTTAATAGTCTCCTCCTTACTATTTATGATAGTGAAGTAGATAGTTATAAAATTATCCTCTAATATTTTATTTAGATTATTTCCTACTTCCTCTATTATCTCTTCTGTAGAGTTAATATTTTTAAAATATATTATAATCTCCTCTATTAATATAATATTAATTATAAATACGTTCTTAAATTATAAAGTTACTACTTTATATTCTTCTGGAGTATATTTTATTAATTAGTATTTATTTACTGATTCTAAGTATACTTAATATTTACTTTATATATCTCTTCCTTATACTTTTTTATAAGGGTATCCTAAAGTAGCGTTATTATTCTGTATATATTATAAGAGAAGTAGCTGAGGGTAGTTAAAATATTAGGTTCACTTTTAGTTTTTATATATATAGTCTATAAGAAATTAGTTATAATACATTATATAGTTAGTTTTTTATTTTAACTATCTTTTTTAAGTTTTAAGTATCTTTATTATCTATTTATATAGTCTGTTAATAGTTAGTTTAGGTTTATTAATAATATTATAAAGTATATTAATAGTATTATATACTTAATATATAAGTATAAATATCTCCTTATTGATCTTCTCCTGTAGGTTTTATAGGTTTAGATAGATATATTAAAGAAGGTTAATCTATATTATACTTATTCTGAATATCTTAACTATATTAGTATACTTATAGTTTTCAGTAAAAACCTTAAAATTTATATTCGTCTATTTTTTATAATAGTTAAAGTAGACTGTAGGTTCTTCAAACTTATCTTTAACTATTCTAGCTATCTAAATGATCAAGAGGTTATCTTAAATTAGTAAGATTAATATTATATAGTATAAATATACTTATCCTGTTAGTATATTATTAAATACTCTTCCTACTATAACCTAGCTAATATTATAATTAATATCTTTAGTAATAAATATCTATATTTTATCCTTAAAAATATTATACTTCTCGCTAGTATATTTATTATTTATCTTATATATTTTACTTAATAATAATTTAACTTTCTTGTGAGGTTAACTGAATAGGATATACTATTTTAGTATTAACTAATATACCCCTGTGAAGTAAGTATAGAATCTTGGGAATTTAGTTAGCTTTAGGTATTTCTCTTTCTTATTAGTATTACTTTTAGCTTTCTTAGTTTTTAGTAAGTTAATATCTATTTAGATATCTAGCCCTATTAGTTATAAGCTTAGTATTAATATTATCTTCATAGTTAATATTAATAATATTAATTATAGAGAGGGTGATTTTATTATTAAGTTTCTTAATATAGATAATTATTAATTAATAGGGATAAATCTTCCTATTTCTAGGAGGTTATTAATAAAGTTGGGAATTTTTATAATCTCTTATCTGAAGGCTAAATATCCTTATTAGTTAATCTTAATATTCTCTATTATCTATCTTATTAGTATCTCCTCCTTAAGGATCTCTATTAGTTTTTCTTTTATTATATCCTTATTTTTAGAGAAGTATATATCTCTCTCTATAAGGTAATTCTTAAGAATCTATATTAATATTCTTTCTATATTAGTGAAATAGTCTATAGTTTATCTTTTAAAGTTAATATAGTAAGCTTTCTATATTCTATTAAAATAGATATTTTACTTCTTCTATAAGTAAATAAAATAGTAAATAAAAATATTATTAAGTATATTATTATTAGTATTTATCTAAAATTGAATATTCTTACTTTATTATTAAAATATAACTTTTTAATATATTCCCACTAGTAGTTTTACTTTTATATATTAGAATACTTTCTTATACTTATTAATTTCAGCTATAGGAATATTTCTATAAGTTATATCCTCATAAGGATTATTAATAGAATCTGGAAAGGAAGATATACTTAGAGTATCAGGCTGGGAGAATATTTATAGTTAGTATAGTTTTACTATATCTTAATTATAGATATTCCTCTAAGAGCTGTAGCTTTAGAGGTATATATACTTATTGGATAAACTATTACTATTAGGTAGATATTTCCTTCTAGTAAAAACTTTATAAATATCTTTCTATTCTAGATTTTTATTAATTTATTAGATATTAATCCTTACTAGTAATATTAGTAATAAATTAGTATATTTTAGTAGTATCCTTATAGAAGCTTACTTAGGCGATAAAGGGAAGCTATTATTAAATAGTAATATTAATAAGATTATTATTAACTTAGTTAGTATCTTATGATATCAATATACTACTTATAGTGGATAGGGATAATAAGTAATAGTCTGAGGGTATTATTAGTTATACTAATTTATATTATTTAGTATATTATCTCTTTATGTTTTATTACTATAGAGGGAAGCTTTAAAAATAAACTATAGTAGTTAGTTAGTTTAGTATATAGTTTTACTTTCACTCTATATAATTCTCCTCTTATATTATTCCTTATTATTCTCTCCTCCTCTTAGTTTTCTAGTTTTACTATTAATATAAATATCTCTTCTTTTTATTCTTTTTTAAAGTGATAGTTTATCAGAAAGACTCTCTTAATAAAGATTTTTTAAGTAGATAGTAATATTCTTAGTATTATTATTCTTTCTCTTTATACTAATTATGATATTTATCAGTTTAACTTATAGTTACTTTATTTTTATTAATATTTTATTAAATATTTATTAGATATCTGTAGGTAAGAATGAGGGATAATAGTTTCTTGATACTTTTTATCTCAGTATTAATTATAATATCTTAATAAGTTACTATCTTTAAGCTATCTATATTAGATTACTACCTTACTGTAGTTATATATAGAATATATAGAGGAAAAAGTTATAAGCTGATACTATTACTTAATTTTAAATTTAGGATATTTATATATTAGTTTATATTTATTAATTATACTTTTATAATTATTCTTAGGGTTTCCTTACTATGTAAAATAAGTATCCCCTTTCTTTCTTATTATTTCTATATTAATCAAGTTTTAGCTACTAGGTAAGCTATATTATAAGTATAAATATATTAACTAAAATATTTTACTTCTTCTATATAATATTAGAGAAAAGGAGGGAAGTTTTTCTTATATATTATTTTTAGTGGCTAATATATTATATCTACTATTATTAAGATATTCTCTTATCTCTCAGTTATTAAATATATATAAGATATTAGAGAGTAGTAGTAAGAGATAGTAGTTTCATTATAAGTTCCTTCCTTCTAGTTGTATTAATCTTATTACTTTATCTCAGTGTTTATTACCTTAATTTAGTATCAATCTAAATTATTAGTTTATTATATAGTGAATATAATATAATATTAAGTAAATAGGTTATTATAAGTTTATCTTTACTTCTGTTTCTATTATAAGCTTATTATTAATATTCTTAGGATAGTATATAGTTATAATAGCTCTAAATTACCTATTTCTACTTAGAAGCTATCTATAAAGTTCCTTAGGAGGTATTATAGTCTTATTTCTTTAGGTATTCCTTACTAATCTGTAGTTAAGTAGTAGTAATAAATACCAGTAGTAGTTAAACCACTAATCAGTATTAGTTTACAACTAGTAAATATTTGTAATTAAATAATTTATTATAACTTAGTTATAACTAGTGGTCTCTATTTATTTATATCTAAGTCTAAGTAACAGTATATATATAAACGCCAGATACTGTTAGGATTAAGCTGTAGGATAATCCCTCTTATCTAATTAGTCGATAAAAGTGGGGCAACTAGTATATCACCCACTACTATAGCTTTTACCACATTAGTGCCTAGTTAACCTGACAATTAATAAAGAGAAGTATCTAATAATTAATATTATAATATTAAGATAGTTATATAAATATTACAAGCTCTATAAGATATAGTAGATTAATAAAGATAATAATATTACTAATATCTTCCCAAAAAACACTTTAAATTATATCCTTAAGAGATTTATTAATTTAAACTATATAACTATTTAAATAGATAGATAGGTAACTTAAGTAGAGTAGATAAATAAGTATTTAGATATTATTTAGGTAAAAGAATATAAATTATAAATAATACTATTTCTATATAAATAGATAGATATTAGGATGTATAGTAAAAAGGAAAATTACTAATATTAGTTATACTATACTATAAGATATCTAGTAACTATATATATTACTATATATATAGTAGTATATCCTCTAGAGCTTACTAGCTATAGATATCTAGTATCTAGTATTAGCTGTATTCTAGTAGTATAGTAATTAGTAAGTAATTACTATACTATAGATTTAGAGCTTTATATAACGTTATATACTATATAATATAGTAATAATAATAACTAATTACTAGAACACCAGTTTGTATCTATATAATAGGATCACGTACAGTATACAGTTACCCTAATAATTAAACTAATAATTTATTATAAATAACTAAAAAACCTAACATCTTATATGCTTATTTCTAAACATAAAAACCTAGTTAACTATGATAAACTTCTATAATAATAGTAACTTTAATGATATATATAATTTATATAATTTCTTTTTATATCTAAATTGAATTTATAATAATCTAAATATAGTAAATTAAGCTTGAATATAACTTATAAATAAGTATATAAAGAACTATAAGTAGTTTACTAATTTCCTACCTTAATTTAGAAAGCTTCTTACTACTATATACAGCATTCCATAGTTATATATAGTTTAAATAAGCTACTAAAATAGATACTAGCTGCTTAGGCTAGAAAAACTCAATAAATAAAATAAAATAACCTCCCCTAAACCCAATCCTTCAGCAATACAAAATAGGAGGAAAGATCTAGAATAATATATTAAATAAAGAACGTTATATTTGCAGATCTATAGCGTAAATAGCGTCTTAATTGTAAAAGTAGTATTCCAGATTGTGAAAGATAGTATTATATATAAATTCTGTATATCTTACCACTATTTCTAAATTTAATACTATAGATATAAACTTACAGTATATATGTATATATTACTTATATAATAACTAAAGCTTTTAGCTGAAACCTAAGCTTATTATAATCCTCCCCTTAAACTTATAGTAAGTTTTATATTATATATTTAATAAAATTATTTATAGTATCTTAATTATCTCTATACTAACTATTCTAGTATATTATCCTCTCTTATTTTATTCCTACTAGCTAGTTTTATCTACTTATTATATATATACTAATAGATATTCTAAAGTAGCTTTTAGACTAACTATAGTTAACATCCCTATTATAATAGTTATAAACATATATAGATAATAGACTTAAGGGAAGTATTCTATTTAATCTAAATTTAGTAGTTAATTTATTAGTATATAAATTATTCTTCTATATAGTTAGAAAGTTATATGAAACTCCGCAGTCTGAAGTAGTTAGTTTATAGTAGGATTTACTCTAATATATAAAATTTTAACACTAAGAGAGTATAGTTAATAAATATTAGGAATATAAATTCAGAAGAATTATATAAAAAAGATTTAACCTTTAAGTTTTACTAAACTACCATTATAAAAGTAGAATTAGGTTATTAGAATCTACTTTAGGCTGTTTATTATAGCTCTAATATTATCTTCTTATATCTAGATACAGTTAACCTTTACAGTATACTAAGTTAGATTAATATTTAAGGCTGTAAATATCCTTCTAGTAGTTATAATAAAATATTATTAAAAACTAATAATAGGTACTTAAAATATTAATAGTTATTCTAAGTCTATATCACTAGGCATAAGGGGGGATTCCTATAAATATTAATATAAGATCCAAAATATTTACTAATAATTAACTTCTAGTATGAAACTAAGGAAATTGTATCTAGTGACTAATACTACTTATCAAGTAAATACTATAAAAAGTTAATAATATTAAAAGCTTTATTCTAAATAAAAACTCTGGATTATTCTACTATTTAAAAACTATAAGTAAATAAATTACACTGAGGATCTATAGGTATAACTTAAACGTTTACTTATAGCAGCTTAATTATATTTAGTATTATACTAATATCAAAATAAAACTATAATAGTTAGTTTACTATTTTAATAAAGTAATTAATACTAAGGTTTTCCGATACAAAATTAAAATAGTAAACTCTATTAGTAGTTTGATTAACTATACAGTTTATTTAATATATATTACTATTACTAATAAGAAATATAGTAATATCTATCTCCTACAGGTTAGTTATTAAGTTACTTACTTCTCTCTAACTATATTTAAAGAAATTACTATCAGTATTATAGCTACCTTCTGAATACTATAAATTAACTATCCCAGTAGACTAATAGATAGTAAGATTTCCTTATAAACTAATATAGAAAAAAGTATCTAGTTTCTATAAATCTAAGTATTCTTCTATCTGTAGGATCCCCTTAGTATTATATAGATTAATATCTTCTTTAATTATATATTATTATATTACAGAATCTTGATATTTTATTTCTAAGTTTATATTATAATAACCTAGGAAATAGCTCTATAAACTCTTACTATTTTTATACTAATCTTCGACTATAAAAGAATACGTATTATTTAGTATAAACCTTATTCTTCTATTTAGCATATTAATAATTAATTCTAATCTATTAGCTTTAAGGAAGTAAAGCTTCCTATTAATTCTCTAATTATAGAGACTAGAGATAAAGTAGAGCCATATCTCTATTTTCTATTTCTCTACTTATAGCCTCCTAGAGATCCTTATAGAGGCTAACTAATTTATACTTTTAGCAGTCTACTTCTATAAGTAGTATACTAAAATATATTACAGACTGACTTTAGTAAAAGATTAAGTTTAATAAGTAACTATAGGATTTATAAATACTTTTCAGAGGATCCTAATATTAGTTATATTTTATTTATTAGAATAAAACCTAATACTAAAGTTAATATTAATATAGATATTAATACAGTTATTTTAGCTAGAGTAATATTAAAGTTTTTAGCTAGATTATCCTGAATCTACTATATCTACTTATCTTTATTAGCTTTATTATCTTAGTAAGACTTTATATTCTATTCTTTCTTTATTATTCTATCTAATATTAATATTAAGCTACTAAGTATAATTAAGTGAAACTTTTAGGTAAGTTTATCTTACTAAGTAGCTAGTATACTATTATAATTATAATCTCTAAATAGAAATCTACTAATAGTGAGGACTTCTTATATTCAGTCTAAAAACGCTATTAGTAAAGTCTATTTAAAGTAGCTAGAGGTTAATATAATATCAGTCTATCTAGTTATTCAAGAAGTTAGATATTATTATTAACTAACGTTTCCCTAACTTACTGAAAGATATTTATAGTTTCCTTAGGTCTGCAAACTACTATAAGGTTTTTATATCTTAATATAATATTATTATAAAATCCTTAAACTATCTAACTTAAAAGTTTATTTCCTTTAACTAGAAACTAAAGTAGTAGGGCGCTTTCCTTACACTAAAATAACTTTTTACTACAAAATTAATTTTATAGATATTAAACTTTTATATCCTAATAATAATAACAATCAACTATTTAGAATATATCCTAAAAGGTATATTAATCTAAAATAATAAACCTAGAATAAGGTATTAAGTAATTTTATATTTTTAATATCTAATTTCCATAAAGTCTAATTACCTAATTTATAATAAGAAACTTTTTATAATACTAACCTATTTATAAATATAAAGAATAAAGCTGCAAAGAATAATAAAGTTTAACATTCTTACTAATTATAATAATCTTAAGTCTTTTATAAGGAAGTAATAATTTACACAAAGATAAAACTAATAGGTAGAGAAGTTATTTTAATATAACTTTTACCTTAAATATCAGCTAAACATTTAAATAGTAGCCTCTAATATTCTCTCCTAAAGGAAATGAAATACCCCTAAGAATGAAATAATAAGAAATAATAGAAATAGATAATATAAATTATCCTAAATGCTGTTATTCCCACGAGGCCTTAGGTAGAATATATAAGAATTCCTGATACCCAGGTCTTTAAAGGCAAATTAAACCTATAAAGAATATTAAATTATACTACTAAAAGAAACTTCTTATATCAATAGGTTTATATAGTAATTTAGTAGGATAAATATAGTTTTCTTTTTAATTCCTATATTAAAATTAAGATTGCTAAATATACTATTAATGTATTAAAGTAACTTACCATTAGAGATAAACTGTAAATACTAAATAGTAACAATAATAATAATTTCCTTAATAAACTTACCATTAGGCTAATATAGAAGTTTATAACTCCTTTCCTATAGGCTATCGAAAATATAATAATATACTGAATATTATAAGTTATTAGGCTTTTTAGCCTAAATAGTTATAAAGTATTTACTAATTTATATATAACTATAATATATTTAGAGATATTTATATCTAAAGGTAAGCTAAAAAGGAATTTCTAAGGTTCCTACTAACATCTAACTAATTACACTCTAACCTATTAATAAACCTTATTACTAATTTACCCCCTATAAAAGAATAAGGTACCTATTACCTTTAGGTTATTATAAATTTACTAGGTAAGGTTTTCATATTAGAGAAAATAAATATAATAGAGGTAAAAATATATACTTCATAATTCCTTAGTTATTATTATAGATATTATAGGATATTATACTTTATTATAAATAATAAAGAATCTAACCAGATAGATTACTTCTGGAAGAAGTTTTGCAGGCTAAAGAATATTATATACCTATTAAGTATTAACTACCACCCGCAAACTAACGGAATTATAAAATAATATAACTAAAAGGTTTAAGTGGTCTTAAGGGTATTTATATATTCATTATACAATAACTAAAGTAACCTACTACCTATTATATAGTTAGCACTCTATAATTAGCAATATAGTCTAATAGAAATTATATTTATCTTTATAAATTATAAATATTATACTAATTCTATTCTAGTTACTAAAAAATATAGAAAGCTACCCAGTAGTAGTAAGGTTACTACCTACCAGTTAGTTAAAAGAATAAGCTTAATAATAATATCTATATATATATAGAAATAGCAACTATCCAGTAGAAATTAAGAGTCTAAATAAATAAAACCTAATTCCCTATAAACTAATGTTAAGTTAGTAATAAGATATAATTAAATATACTCAACTATAAATTACTAAGATTAAGCTGGAAGCTAGTTTAATCATATTATAAATATCTAGTAGTAAGAATTCCCTTACTATAGATTATAAAGCTAAATACTCTGGAGTTTATTTACCTATAATTTTAATTATATTCACTTTGAAAGGCTGCTAGTAATTTGCTACCTAGGTAAATTATAATTAATAGCTAGTTACTATTATTAATATATAATGATGAAAAGACTAAATAGTTAGTTAAAAATATTCTTACTATAGGAATATACTAAATAGAAAGAAAATACTAATAAAGAGTTCTTATTAAATAGAAAGAATATATAAATATGATATTGAAGCTAGTTAATATTATTGTAAATATAGTAGTATTAAAATAATATAAGGTAAAATATAAGTATATTATAGGAAATAATAGTAATTTAGCCTATAGCCTCCAGCTAGGTAGTAGCTGGAAAGAAGAATAATATTATCATAAACTATATTTAAACATCCAGCTAAAATTATATCCAGATATCTAAAGCTAGTTTCCTCGTTTAGATAGGATTCTAATAGGCTCTATATAGTATTATATATATAGATATTTCTATATACTTATAAAAGCTTCTCTTTTACTTCTTAATTCTAAATAAATAGTATTTTACGCCACTTTCCAGTTAAATAAACTTATGTTTAACCTTTTATAACTTCTAATAGTAATATAGAAAAGAACTAACTTTAGTATAAAATCAAACTCTCAAACCTACAGAGGAGGAAAATACTAACTAGAAATATTTTATGGTTAAATATAAAATAGGGAGCCTATCTATACTATTAGAGGTATAATTTAATAAAAGAATATATTATGTAAACATTCTTAAATAGTAATTATAAAATTTATCTTATAGCTAACTAGTAAAGATTTTAGTAATTCTATTTATTATATATAAATAGAATATCTAGACAATATAGAGATTTTATAAATAAGGTAACTTATATATTAATATAAGGTATTATAGTATTGTTGGTTAGGCTATACTATAGGGTATATAGTAACCGTATATGCTGTTACGTATATAGTAGTATGCCTTCTAAAGCCTACTAGCTATAGGTGCCCAGTATCTAGCGTCAGCTGTAGCTAAATAGCGTGGCAATTAGTAAGTAATTACTATACTATAGATTTAGAGCCTTATATATTACTATACGCTATATAATATAGTAATAATAATTATTAAATACTAGAATACTAGTTTATATCTATATAATAAGATTATATATAGTATATAATAAATCTATCGATTAAATTAATACTGATTAGTAATTAACCTAACTGTTATACTACTATACTGTAGATCAGTATAGCTTATTATACTAGAAGGAGCGATCGTGAAACCTTATACCTAAGGTTTATATAAGGTAAACAGATTATAGTAGCTATTATTATTTAGATATTATTTAGGTTAATAAGTATTGAAATAGGCTATGGCTGAGAGGGCCTATCTGGACTAAAACCAACTAACCACCCCCAGCTATGAAACCTGAGAGAAGTAAAAACAGATGGAAAATATTAAAAAAAATATTTTAAAACCGTAGAATTGCATTCTTAGATCTACGGTCTAAAAGCTAAGCTGATCTGAATAGTAGGTCTTAGATTCTGAAGAGAAGAGAAGTTGATTCTTTCTATCTGTCTGTGATGAACCTGGCTATTTATGCTTATGAGGCCACTTATGTTACGTAAATAGGCTGTTTACAGGCCTAACCCTATCACAGTATTTCTAAATTATATACTAATTCTCACTCTATAAGGTTACAGAGAAGTTAATTATTATTATACTCTCTATATTTACTAACTCGAGTAGATTAAGTAAATATAATAACCTTCTTTTAAGCTATTACTAAACTCTTTAGTATTAGAGATTTATATTATCTCTAACTTTAACTCTTTTAGAGATTTATATAGCTTCTGAAAAACTCTTCTTCTACCTCTGTCTATATAAATTCAGTAAAATTAATAATCTTCTCTTACTCTATACCCCTTTTATCTTTATAATAATATCTAAATTAACCTCTATAGGTAAAATACTTACTCTAAGTATCTCTATACCCACAATAGCTTTACTAGCTACTATCTCTATCCCTATAAAACTCTATTAATATCTTAACATAACGATCTTTAGCTTAATTCCTAATATTAACTATAAGAATATTATAGCTGAGAACTCTATAATAATCTTAATCTATATAGCCTACTAAGTAGCCTTCTATAAATATATACAAATTTGTAATTTAGGACACTTTTAGATATTTAAAGATAACTTTAAGTAATAACCCCTTAAGATATAGTAATAAGCTAATATTAATATAACCTATTACTTTAGAAACTAACTTATAGTATATAATATTAAGATAAATCTAAATTGTAAGTAGATTTATATAATTTTATATTAAGTTACTTAATAAGAAGAGTTTAAATTATAAACCTTTAAGGAGATTAATAATATTAGTAGATATTATAATATCCTCAGAAGTAACTTTAAGAAGTATCCTAAATAACTTAATAACTTTATAATAATAAAGTTAGAGTTTATATTATCTCTCTATAATATCTAACCTAAAATCAAAAATATAGTATTAGTAATATTCTTACTATAAATAGTTAAAAGGAGATACCTAATACTAAATTAGCTAGCCTATATATATATAGCTTAAGGTGAAAGATCCCTATTATAATTATTAGTCTTACTTGTATCCTATTCCTCTATCTTAAAATCTCTCTAATAATAAGAGAATTACTAAAATTATAGATAAAACTAACTTAAGTATTATAAATATCCCCTATATATTACTATTATTACCCCCTTGTGAGAATATAGTAGAGGCTTCTGGTAGGAGCCTTTTTGCATCATATAGAGGGTTTGTGAGGAAGTAAAATAGCTTATATTCTTATAGCTGAAATGCAGAATATGCAGAGTATTTAAACTTTTGAAATATAGCTTTTAGGCTATAGTCTATCGCTTAGTTATGTAGCCTATATAGCTATATACTTTATTATATACCTCTCTAGACGTAAGAATTATCTTACGTCTGAATAAAGATATTCTTAGTAGTTTATTTAAATATAAAAATATTTGAATAAAATTAGAGTGAAGGTAATAGAATATTAAGCTGTAGGTAATAAGCTATAAGTGAAAGTAATAAGACTTTCAAGCTTTTTAGGGTTATAGCTGTGTTATAGTTATACCTATTATTTGTATAAAAATAATAATCCTAAATAGCCTCTACTATCTGAAAATAGCCTCCTGTGGTTTTTTCGAACGTCCCAAAAGGTAGAAGGATTCTGAATATAACCCTTAAGCGTCTCTAGTGCTTTCAGTACTACTACCTTCTTATTATTACTTAGAGATATATAGCTACTTAAGATTAATATATAAGCTTGAAAATATACTTAAGAGTATACTATATAAAATATAGCTTTCTAGCTGATAAGATTATTAGAGATATCCTCTCTAGAGTAGCTTCTACCTATTACAACCTTTATACTGTACTTACTTTATCCTACTAATAGTAATAGGAATACTGTTTCGGGCGTTTAGTTCTAATAGGAACTAAAATCTAGCTGTTAAGTATTCCCACGCTTTACATATAAAGTTTATTTTTATAATAGCCTAGAAGGTATATTTAAGTGTCGTTTAGTTAAGATATTAACTATTTATTAAAGTGATTACGAAAGGTAAGGAGTTTTAAACTCTTTCTAGGCTGTTAGGATAGTTTCTTAAGTATTATAACCTAACAGGACTAAGGCTAAGTTACAGAACGCCTAGTAGCTATAAAGTATTTTATATATATAAAGAGAAGAATATAATAGAAACCCACTAGACTATAGAGAAACTATAATATAAATTATATAATAATAAGAAATAAGTAATTACTTTATAGGATAAGTAATAAATTAGTAGATTCCTAAAGTAATTAGTAGAACCTAGTAATTACTAACCTCTAGATAGTAATTATTTCTTACTTTCAGATTAGTAAAAAGTAATATAATACTAATAGGAATAGAAAAACTTATAATACTATAAACTTATATATAGAATAAACTTAAATATACTTAAATTAGATTTTTATAGCTTTTTAGTGATTAACTTTATAATTATCCTTAGATACTTCTAATTCGATTTATAATTATCCTATAACCTTCCTTATTAGATTTACACTTAATTACTATAAGCTCTAAAAACTTTATCTTATCAGTATAATAATAATATTATCACCTATATATTATAACTTCTACTTACTACTAATAAACGTATCTCTACTAAACTTAAAACTAACTATAATATTTTAATTACTTCTATTTAGTAAGTTAATTTTATAAAGGTTACTTAATAGTATCTAGAAAAGAATATTATTATATCTACTAAATACTAAACTTTTTCTATTTCTTCTAGTTTTCAGAAAACACCTCCTAAAGATAAATAACTTATTAAGCCTCTAGACTACGAAATAAAGAATATTAAACTCTCTAATAATAAAGAGGATAATATTACTAAGTTTATATAATAGCTTTGGAAAACTAATAGAAATATAGCTAAAATATAGAGGATTATTAATAGTAATATTATAAAATTACCTAATTTTAATAGAATCTCTATAATAATCTAGATTAATAGTAATTCCTTACTCTTCAGTAGAAAGTGAATATTTTATATATTATTATTAATATTATCTAGACTCTAGTTAAATTATATAAGAAACTTTAATTTAACTTATTTTAGATTTTAAATAGAACTTCTAAATATCTTAAGGAATTTTTTATCTAAGTTTAATGTTACTATTAGTTTTATAACTTCAGTTTTAAAACTAAAACTAAATAAATTATTTATATTACTTTATTTCTCAAGAGAAAAGCTCTTATATAGTTTAAATTTTATCTTACTGATTTTCTTACTTATAAATAGAATAATCTTAAGCTTAAGATTTAAACTATCTTTATAGGTTATTATAACTTTAAGAATAGTCTAATCGTACAATTCTAAGAACTAGATAAGTAATAATAGTATAAATAAAACCTTATAGCTTTTAAATAAAAAGATATAGCTATATACTATATAGCTAAATTCAGATATATTTATACTAAACTTAACTATACTAATAATACTAACATCTTTATATTCTACTAAAAATTAAAAAAAGATATTAAAGATAAACTTATTAAATAAGATAAACTTAGTAACTTTATTATATATATAGAACTTACTATTACGATTAATAACTAACTCTTTAGGTATTACCGCGAGAGAGGTAAATAATAATAACTTCAGTAACCTAATACTAGATATAAGTACTAAACACTACTATATTATTACTAAAACTAATATAATAAATAGGAAACTAGATAATAATTTACCTCACAATAAAGTATATCTTATAGCTATTATAGTAAATCTATAGACTTTAATACGAAAGCTACTATTAAAAATAATAAATAACGAAACTTCAAATACTATAATTGCAATAAACTAGAATATATAGCTAAAAACTGCTACTTACTTAAATATCAGTAATAGGAATAATAATTTCAGCTAGTATCTAAACAGACCTAATAAGGTAATATTACTAAGAAAGAAATACTCTATACTTCTCTAATCTGAATATCCTATTTTAATAACATCTATATTATATACTAAGGATCTAAAAATAATATAGACTAATATCCTAAGAGTCCTTCTGGGCGATTAGAATATAATATCTTACTATATAATATACTACTATATATTAAGAAGATACTAATAATAATTACTATTAGGAAGGAGGAAGATTTTACGCTAATCTCTAAATAAGACTAAATATGAGAGGATAAAATAGTAATTCTATAGCTACAGGCAGCTAAGAGAGAACTTTACTGCAGGTTTAGTTAAATATCTAACAGATAACTTCTATAGAGAATTCAGTATTAGATTCAGTAAAGAATTAATACTAGAAGTAACCTACCTTTTCTTCAAGCTTTCGCATAATAACTTAAACCTAGTAATAAAGTACTAATAAAAACCCTCACTATAGTTAAATACTATAAACTAGAATATAAGATTAAGAAGTAACTTAATAACTTCTATCAGTAAGGATATATTAAGGTTAGTTTAGCAATCTATATTAATCTCAATAACCTATTTAAGTTATTTAACGATAATACTAAGTTAGATTTTAATACTATTATACACTCAGATTCTTCTATTTCGCAGTAACTAGGTAGTAATAAAAGTAAGTAACTTAAGATTGAAAAGATCTATCTAACTTAGAATAAGCAATTTATTATATTCTATAGAATTCTAAGTAAATAAAGTTTAAACTACCTAAAGGTAATTCTCTATAATATAGACTATAAAGTTCTATATATCAACCACCTAGCTTATTAAACTATCTTTTAGGTATATTATATATAAGATAATTATATATTATATCTTAGTAATAAGTTTAATAGATAATTCTTCCTATGCTGATTTGAATATAATCTAATTCTGTATATATATCTTAATATAGATCTACTATTTTGGGAACTTTAACGTTTCAATTAAAACTACTTTGTAATACTTATATCTAGTAAAGACTATCTTATAGTATATATAAATAATATTATCAGTAAATAAATAGACTATAAGTTAGACTACTATATATTTTCCTATATTAATAAAGTAAGAGAATAATACTGTTAATATAACAGACTTCAGAAGTAAGGAAAAGATACTAAAGATAAATTAGTATTACTAATACTAAAGTATAGAGAATTAACATTCAGTAAAATGCTTTAAGAAAGAAAGATTATAACCTCCTATTATAAAGATAGAATAATATGAAAATAGAAATACTATAAGTAGTTAAATAACTAGACTTACCTACTAAATAAGGATAAAGAAAAGTAATTCAGATAAGATCCTTATATCTAGTAATAATAGAATATAATAGTAAATACCTTCATCTTAATATTATAGTAAATAAATATAAGATATAAGCTCTAATTAATTATCGTATTCAAGGAAATTTAATATTACTATAAGTAGTAAATAAATAATAGATCCTACAAATAATAAAAATTAAACTATACTCATATACCTCCCTTTAAAGTATTATAGCTAGAAAGAAGATTATATTTTTAATATAAAAGAAATAAATAATTAAGAGATTATCTTATGAATCTTATAGTTAAGAAATAATAACTTACAGATAAATTAGAAGACTAAGTAACTCTAATAGAAAGAAGTAGTTCCTAAAAACTCTCTAGATAATAAGATTCTATATAAATAAGATATAACTCTAAGAGTATAAAGATTTATTGTTTACTATAGAATTAAAAATAGAGTAATCTAGATATTAAATATTATACAAATAGTAAGAATTAATAATACGATAAATTAACTTTACATTATCTCTAATAAATACCGGATTTATAAAATATATTTTATAAGAGAACTTGAAACTAGACTATTAGAGTATATAAATTATAATTATAAGATCTTTTTAAAGAAAGGAAAGATATCTAAATTCAGTAAGATCTATATACTTAATTAAATGGAAATAAACATATTTAATAAGTATATTAATAAACACCTTAAGAAAGATTATATTAGATAATTAATATTATTAGTAGGAAGTCTAATTCTATTTATACCTAGGGAAAAAAGTAAGTTATAACTTTATATTAATTTTCAATAACTTATTAATATAATAATTAAAACTCATACTTATTACTATTTATATTAAGATTATAAAACTAACTTTATAGACCTAATTAGTTTATAGTTTTTAATCTTCAAGAAACTCATAATCTTATTTGAATTTAAAAGAAGTAAAAAATAGAAGATTACTTTCAGAATAAAAAAAGAATTTTATAAATACTTTATGATATTTTTCAGACTTCCTAATATACTTATAATATTTTAATTTATAATTAACTATATACTATATTAATACTTAGATATCTTTTGTATAGTATATCTTAATAATATTCTAATTTATTTAAAAATACTTAAAGAGTATAAGGAATATATTTATAAAATACTTTAGAGACTTTAGTAAGCTAAACTACTAGTTAAACTCGAAAAAAGTGAATTTTATATATAGCAAATAGAATATTTAGAATTTACTATTATACTAAATATAATTAAGATATTAACTGAAAAGATTCAGATAATTAAGAATTAGCTTATACTAATAAATATTAAGGAAATCTAAGTTTTCTTTAGATTTACTAATTTTTACTGAAGGTTCCGTAGAGATTATATAAAGAAAATAATTCTACTTATTAAATTTATTTAAAAGAATATTCAGTTTAAGTAGACTAATAGAGAAAAAGAAATATTTTAAGATACTAAAAACTAAGTTATTTTAGAATTTATTCTCATAATTCTAGATACTAATAAACTATTTAAAGTTAAGATTAATATTTTAGACTATATTATAAGAGGATAACTTAAATAATAAAATACTAAGGAAGTATTTTATGCTTATATTTTTTATTTATATAAACTTAATCAACTAGAATTTAACTACTAGGTTTATAATAAGAAACTTATAATTATTATTAAAGTACTTTAAGAATAGAGATTATAACTTTTAGAAAATAAATATAAAATTTAGATCTATATAGACTATAAGAACTTTATATATTCTCTAATATCTAAGAATCTCAATAAGTAAGAAATTAAATAGATAGAATTCCTCTCAGAATTTAACCTTTATATCAACCACTATAAAGAAACAGAAAACAGAAAAACTAATATATTTAATTAAAAACTAGATTATAATATCTTAATACTAAAAAAAATATAAATCATCCTTAAAAGTTACTCTTAATTACTAGATAAATTAATATTAATATAACTAGAAGAATAATATATAAGATAAATAGAAATATTTATAATATACTAATATATAGATATTAAATAGTTACTAAAATATTTAAAAGAATTTAATATTATTATAATAAACAAGTTATATAATAAAGTATAATTAATATAATTAAGAATTATAAAACTTACCTCAAAGGTAAGTCTAGCTAATATAAACTTTATAGTAAATTATAATCCCTACTAATATCTTAAAAACCCTAAACGTTAATTTCCTTAAACTCTATTATTAAACTACTAAAATTATAAAAATTACTTACTAGAGTATATTATAATAGTACTTTTATTATAATGGAATAACTTACTAAATATAGTTACCTTATTCTCTATAATAAATTAAATATAATAGAAAACTTTATATATATTTTCCTTAGAACTATTATTAGTTAATATAAGCTACTTTAGGAAATTATATTTAATAGAGATAAACTCTTTATATCTAAATTTTAGAAATTCCTTATTTTATAACTTAGAGTAAAATACTACCTATCTACTACTTTCTACTTATAAACTAATAGCTAAACTAAATATATTAACTAGATCCTTAAACTCTATTTTAGATATTATATTAACAACCAGTAAGATAATTAAGTTACCTTATTACTAATAATCTAATTTACTTATAATAATATAGTAAGAGAAAATATTAAAGAATAACCTTTTTATCTTAATTATAAATTTAACTTTACTATATATAGAAATCCTGAATAAGGAAAATAAATAGTAAAAGTAATAGTAGATATTTTGAAGCTTTATAAATTTGAGAATAAACTTCTAAAAAACTTTAATTCATCAGATAATAAATATATCAATATACTCACACTTTAAGAATTAGAGAATTAATCTTTAAGAAGAGAGATAGTATCTACCTTACTAGATAAAATATTCAAACTAAATAAGTAAATAATAATTTACACTTTAAAAAGTTCAGACCTTTTAAAATTATTTATAAAATCTTAAGTATTAACTATAAACCTTTACGACTAGATACTTTAAGATATTATTTAGTTCTGAATATTTTACTTCTTACATAAATATTGAAAGAATCTTATATAAAGAATTATATTAAAGTTAATCTAGAATAAGAATATGAAATAGAATACATTATTAACTATATTAATTAATAAGATAATATAGAAGTATAATATCTTATCAAATAGAAAGAATATAGTTATATAGAAGATATATCAGAATTAGTATTTAGTATTAAATATCTTAAAGAATCTTAAGAATATTAGGAATAATAAGCTAATAAGCTAATTATAATACTTACAGCCTAAGATAATAAATTAGTTTATATTAAGCATTCTTAACCTAAATATTAAGTAGATAAAAAACCTTAAGGAGATAAAATATTCCTACGCCTAGGAACTTTATACTCTAAAAATTAGGATCTTTTAACTGCTCTGTAATTTAGAGTCTTATGTGTAGTAAAGAAGCCTAAACTTTAGACTTTTTATTTTCTAATTTATTAGATAAATCTAGAAGAAGAAATACTAATAACTTAGTTAATTATATTACTTAGACAAAGAAGAATTTTAAAGCTACTAAAAAGCTATATAAAAACAAAAAGGAATGTTTTATAAAAATTGTAAGAAAAATAATTATACCGAAGAAAACTTCGCCTACCTTCACCCGGAAAAGGATTTAAGTTAGTTAAAGAATATAACAGCAAAAGCCAACAGTAAACATAAGAGCAAATTGAAAATCAAAAATTTGGAAACTGTTAATTTTACCACTAACGAAACCGCAAGAATCAAAGAAGTATAGAAAGAATAATCATAATAAGAAGAAGAAGAATCTCTAGTATCTAAAGAAGTTCTCGAAACAGAAGAATTTATTTCTCAAGATATAGATATTAATACTTTTTCTAAAAAAGAAAATCAACTTTTTAAAGATATAAGAATAATCCAAGAAACTCCAAAAAAGCAAAGTAATAATAATAAAACTCTAGGTTTTTTAATAAATCAATAATTATCTGAGATTTCTAATAATGAGGTTGAAAGTAAGAATTATGAAAATATTAGTTTTTACTGAAATACTGTAGCTATAATTTATACAATAAAAGATAAATCTATTCTATTCAATAAAAAGCTAATTACAAAAAAGATTAAGTAGGGAAATACTATATATCTTATAGTAAGAACTATAAATAATTCAAAAATATCCCTGAAATACTAAGTTAGTATATTAAAATGTTACGACCTATTAGAACTATAGGTCCAGGGAATACCCTATATAACCTCTAGGCAGCTACAGGATCTTTATATATAAGATAATATAGAGATACAGAAGGCTCTACTTAGTATAGAAGAACTATAATATAAATCACTTAATAATAAGAAAAGCTAACTAGTAATAAGTAGTCTATATATTAAGATTAATATACCAAGAGTAGTTTATACTAAAAACTATTTTCATAATATTAATTGCTCAAAATCAGAATTTATATTAAAGATAAACTTAAATCTACTTAATATTAGACTTTTATTACTTTTTAGTAATTAACCTTATAAATCTTACTAGAGACTTCTAACTTTATCCCTTAAACCTTCTTATTAAACTTATATCTAATTACTATAAGTTCTAAAGATCTAATCTTATTAATGATATAATAAATACTATTATTTATATATTATAATCTTAACTTACTACTAATAGACTTATCTTTATTAGACTTAAGGTTAGTTATAATATTTTTATTACTTTTATTTAGTAAGTTAACTTTATAATACTTACTTAATAGTATCTAGGAAAGAATATTACTATATCTACTAAATATTTAACTCTTTCTACTTCTTCTAGTTCTCAGAGAATATTACCTAAAAGTAAATAACTTATTAAATTTCTAAACTAAGAAATAAATAATATTAAAGTTTCTCATAATAAAGAGAGTAATATTACGAAGTTTATATAAAAGCTCCAGAGAGCTAATAAAAATATAACTAAAATATAAGAGATTATTAATAGTAATATTATAGAAGTTACTTAATTTTAGTAGAATCTCTATAATAATCTAGATTAATAGTAACTTCTTGGTTTTCAGTAAAAATTTAATATTCTTTATATTACTATTAATCCTATCCAGACTTTAGTAGAATTATATTAAAAATTCTAACTTAAGTTACTATAGATTTTTAATAAAGCTTCTAGATATCTTAAGGGATACCTCACCTAAGTTAGAACTTCTTATTCATTCTATAATCTCAATTTTAAAAATAAAACTAAATAAGTTATTTATACTATTTTATTCCTAAAGGGAAGAATTTTTATATAGTTTAAACTTTATTTTACTAATTTCCTTATTTATAAATAGAATAACCCTAAGTTAGAAACTTAGACGTTCTTTATAGGTTATTATAGTTTTAAAAGTGTTCTAATCTTATTATTCTAAAAACTAGATAAGTAATAATAATATAAATAAGATTTAACAGCTTTCAAATAGAAAGATATAGCTATATACTATATAGCTAAGTTTAGATATATTTATACTAAATTTAACTATACTAATAATACTAAAATGTTTATATTCTACCAAAAACTAAAAGAAGATATTAAAAATAAATATATCCCATAAGATAGATCTAATAACTTTATTATATATATAGAACTTACTATTAAAATTAATAACTAACCTTTTAGGGATTACTATAGAAAGGTGAATAGTAACAATTCTAATAACTAAATAGTAGATATAAATACTAAAGACCACTATATAACTACTTAAACTAGTATAATAATTAGGAAACTAAGTTATAGTTTACTTTATAATTGAATATATTTTATAGCTATTATAGCGAACCCATAGACCTTACGATTAAAGCTACTATTAAAAATAATAAGCAACAAACCTTTGAGTATTATAACTATAATAAACTAGAATACATAGCTAAAAGCTGCTACTCACCTAAACGTCAGTAATAAGGATAATAATTTCAACTAGTATCTAAATAAACCTAATAAATTAATATTACTAAAAAGAAAATATCTTATATCTCTCTAATCTAGATAACCTATTTTAATAATATTTATATCATATACTAAAAATCTAAAGATAATATAGAATAATATTCTAAGAATCCTTCTGGATAATTAGAATAATATACTAAGAATATACTAATAGTAGCTAGTATTAAGAAAGAAGAGAATTCTATACTAGCCTCTAAATAAAATTAAATATAAGAAAATACAATAGTAATCCTATAGTTGCAGGCGGCTGAGATAGAACTTTACTATAGAATTTATTAAATATCTAATAGATAATTTCTATAGAAAATTTAATATTAAATTTAGTAAAGAATAAATATTAGAAGAAATCTACCTCTCACTTAAGTTTTTATATAACTACTTAAAGTAAGTAATTAAATACTAATAAAAACTCCCACTATAGTTATTATAAAAAGCTGGACCTAAGCTTATTTAACTGGAAGGTAGTGTAAAATACTATTTATTTAGAACTAAGGAGTAAAAGAGAAACTTTTATAGGTGCGTAGAAAAGTCTGTATATATAATACTATATAGAGCCTACTAGAGCCCCACTCAGGCGAGGGAGTTAGCTTTATATATTTAGGTATAGTTCTAGCTGGATATTTAGATATAGTTTATAATATTACCTCCCTCCTCCCCAGCTGCTACCCAGTTGGAAGCTGTAGGCTGGATCTCTATTATTATCTGTAATTAGCCTATATATTACTTTATACTACTCTAAAGCTACTATATCTATAATAATATTAATAAGCTTCTATATAGAGTTTATATATCCTTCCTATTTAACGAGAGCCTCTTATTAGTATCCTCTCCCCACTTAATATATCTTTATAGTAAGAATACTTTTAACTAACTATTTAACTTTCCTATTATTATCCATTAGTAATAATAGCTAGCTATAAACTATAACCTACCTAGGTAGTAAATTAGTAGTAGCTTTCTGGAGTAAATCTATATAAAACTATAAGTAAATAAACTTTAGAGTATCTAGCTTTATAATATACAGCGAGAGAATCTTTACTACTATATACTTATAATATAGCTAAGTTAGCTTTTAGTTTAACTTTAGTAACTTATAGTTAAATATATTTAACTATATTGTATTACTAACTTAATATTAATCTATAGGGAATTAGGTTTTATTCGTCTAGACTTCTAATCTCTACTAGATAGTAGTTATCTCTATATAGATATATATTATTACTAACTATATTTTCTTAACTAGCTAGTAGGCTACAGTTTCACTACTACTAAATAGTTCTATATACTCTTTAGTAATTGGAATAAGATTAATATAATATCTATAATCTATAAAGAAAATATAGTTCCTATTATACTATACTGCTAGTTATAGAAAGTTAACTATATAATAAATAGTAAGTTATTCTAGTTATTTTAAGATTAGTAGGTAAATATCCTTAAAACTACTTAAATCTCCTAGTTATACTATTGTATAATTCTATTAGTCTGCAGATAGTAATTGGTACTTAATAGGTATATAATATTTATTAACCTATAGAATTCCTTCTAGAAGTAACTTACTCAGTTAGACTCTCTATTACTTATAATAGAATATAGTATTCTATAGAACTTATAGTAATAACTGAGGAACTACTAAATATATACCTCTGCCTCTATTATATCTATCTCTTCTAATATAGGGATTTTACTTAGTTAATTAATAATAACTCAGAGGTAATAACTACTTTATCTTTTCGTAAGGAGTAAGTTAGTAATAAAATCTATTAATAGATTAGAATATAACTAATTAGATATTAATAGAAACTTTAGGAATCCCTTCTTAGCTTACTTCTAGATATAAATACTTCTATATATATTATAGTTATATATAAATTAGTAGATACTTTATAACTATCCAGATTAGTAAAACCGTTAGCTTATAATCTTTAGTATACTATTATACTTTAGGTAGCTTACAGAGGAGAAATTATATAACTTCTATACTAACCTAATCCTAAGCTTATTAAGGAGGCTATTACTCTCTTTATTATTTAGCATCTAAAGCCTCTCTCTAAAAGTAAACTATTCTAGTATATTAATAGTATACTTAGTAATCTGGATCTTAATATAGAAGTCAGAAAGAAAGTTATATTCTCTCTACTAAATTACTATAAAGATCTATTAGTATAAAAAGTCTCTCTTAGTAATATAATTTTATATTTCTTATAAATTTAGTTTTCCTTTAAAAACCTAGGTATTAGTAATATCTATATACTCTACCTAAAGCTCTGTAGGAATAGTAGTATTCAGAATAACCTATATCACCCATCCCTATTACTTCTTATTATCCCACTCTTTAGAAATATCCTATTCCCTCTAGGAGAGAGCATCAGAAGCTACTATCTAAATACCTAATTAATACTTAAAGTAAAAGTTATATTAAGATAATTTCTCTACCTACTAGCTCTACCTCTCTATAAGCTATTATTTCTATATAAAATACTTAAAACCCTTATAATTAGTAAGAATCTTAAATTTCCTAATACTCTATAGCTCTACCCTCCATACTTATAAATAAACTAATATTATAAGAAGTTCCTTATTATAGATTAGGTAATTAAACTCTATAGGAGTCAGGCATTAAGAGTAGAAAACTACTAAATACCTCACTCCAGCCTTATTATCTTAAGTTAATATACCTCCCAGAGTATACTCTAAATAGTCTATCTCTATTATTATTAGAGCGTCAGAATTAAATATCTACAGAACTAGTTCTATAGTTAAAAGTTATTTCAGTATAAGGAAAACCTCCTACTACTTTAGTCTCCAGTCAAAAGAGACTAACTTCTAAATTAAATAGTTTAAAAACTTTATAATAATATTATACTAAAGTATAAAAACCTTATAGTAATTTATAAACCTAAAGGAACTATAGATACTTTTCAGTAAACTAGAGGGAAGTTAATTAGTAATAGCATCTAACTTCTTAGAATTATAAACAAAACTTTTTCTAACTAATATAATAAACCTAATATACTTAACTATAATAACTAAAAACTTATATTTCTTAGAATCTAACTTAAGGTTTATATTAGTAAAGTAGCTAAATATCTAGTAAACTTTCTCCTTATACTCTTTTTATAAACTACTAATATAAATAAGAATATTATTAATATATACTATAATAAAATCATCTAGAAACTATTACAGATAGTTATTAATATACTATTAAAATATAGTAGGAATATTAGTAAGTCTAAAAGAATATACTATCTATTTAAAGAGGCTATAATATATCTAAAAAGCTATTTTCTCTTAATCTACTTTATTAATTCTAATCTTATAAAATAGAATACTAATATTAAGTTTAGTATATTAGTAAGTAGTAGTAACCCTCTAGAGGATCTCTAATATAAAGAGGAGAAAATAATAATCCTTCTTTATAATTATATTAAAAGCTTTATAATCTATATAGAAGTATATTCCTCTACCTAACTTTCTTATAAAGAAAACTAAGATACTAATAAAGAAGCTATTTATTTTAATAAATTTCTTATTAGGTAAATCCTCCAGAATCTTCTTAAACACTAAAAACTCTTTCTATAATATACTATAGAGAGATCCCTATAGGAGGTCTAGTTTCTATCCCTTATTATTAGAAATTAATAAGATATAGTAGTTTATCTCTAGTTATCTAGAAGGTAGCTATTATATTAAACCTAAATAGAAAAAATCTGGAAATTCCTTTAAAATATTTATAGAAATATAATCCCTTAGGTCCACCTCTACCTTTAAAGCTAATACTTTCTTAATATCTACTAAACTAATAGATACAATTTAGTAGGAGTTTAATATCTTACTAATCTACTATATAGTATACTAACAGATAAATATAAACAAATTAGCATTAAGCAGCTAAGCTAACTAGATCTCTTTCAACTATACTAACTTATCCTAATATTCTAAGTATACTATTATATTACCCTTCCTATATATTATTTATTAAGCTTTAGTATTATAAATAATATAATTATCCTCTGTTTATAGCTACCTGAAATATAAAAGTAGCTACAGACTCTCTATAATATAAATATAAATTTTCTATATATAGTTACTAACTTCTAAAATCAGAATAGCTACTTCCTAAGTATCACTAAGTAATAACTTAGTAATATATCTCCTTATCTATCTTTTTAACTTATTAACTAGCAGGAAGTAAAATTTCTTTATAAGAGAGATATTAATAATAATATAAATATTATAGCTTATATTAATAAATATATTAATAAAGTAATCTCTATTAATTTTAACCTAAATAGTAACTAACTACTAGTTACTTACCTATTCTTTTTCTTATTATTTTCCCTATCCTATTACTTCTACCTTAGTTAGCTCCAGAGCCTAACTTCACTCTAAAGTTACTTTTTTCCCAAATCCTCACTATTATTAGGTAGAGTAATATTATCCCCCTAGTTATCTCCAGTATAATCTAGAGTGGCTATAGTTTTAATAATTTTTATATTGGTTTTTTTATACTTTTAGGCTTTATAATTCCTATAGATATAGCTTTTTTTACTACACTTAAAGTATCAGTAGATATCCTAATAATCTTTAGAGTATTCCTTAGGAGCAGAAGAGAAGCTACTAAAACTTCAGTATTATTATTACTCTTAAACTACCCTAGTTATTATAATATTACCCTCTGTATTATAAATAGTAAGTCTCTAGTAAGGTAGCTAGTAGTATACTAATATCTTATTTATATATTTAAGCTTCTAAGCTATATTTTAAACTTTAGATAACTAAAATCTATACTCTATAGGAAAGTTAATTATAATAAATAGCTTCTTAAGGTGGAAAAGTAGAATAGCCTCCAGTAGGGAGATCTAAACTATATTTAGCTATATATACCTTTTAGTATCAGCTAGAATCTTTTCAAATTAAGGCAGAAAAATAATTAGATATTTATTTTCCTTCTATCTGAAACTCTATAACTAGATAATAATATAGAATTAGCTATTAGGATCTAGGTAAATTCTATCTAGATAACTTATAAAATTATTTAGATTATAGAAGTTCTCTAGCCTTCCTACTATATAAAAAATTTTAATTACCTACTGAGGACTAAAGTCTAAGTAGGAATAAATTAAATACTAATATTCCTAATTACTATTAAAGAAATAGTAGTTAATCTTAAGCTTAACTTTTATCTATTAGGTTTATACTTAATATTCCTTCTGCTTACCTAAAAACTTCAGAGGTAAAGGAAGAAACTTCCTCCAGTAGTTAGTTACTAGTAGAAATATAATAATATTATTAACCTTAAAACTTATTATCCTAATAGATATTATTCTAGAGGTTACTAGAGTATCCTAATATAAGCTAGAAATATCTATTATAGTAGCCACTTGGAGGTTATTACTTACTATAATGTTTTATTTTACTAACTTATATGAAAGCTTATTAATTCTCTAGTAGAGAGAGCTTAAAGTATATTATAACTACTACTAAAGTAGTTTACTTATAGGGTTGCTACCTATAGGGATATTCTGGGAGGTTTTAGTACTCTCTATTATTCTTTATATTAGTTACTTATTATACAGTATTATAGCCTAGAAGTTACACTTAACTAAATTATATACTTAACTAGTAGGAAGCTATACTTTACTTAATATTATCTATATAGTAAATAAAATTAAGTTCTAAATATATAAAAAGCTGAATCTAAACTTATTTAACTAGAAGGTAGTGTAAAATACTATTTATTTAAAACTAAGAAGTAAAAGAGAAACCTTCACGGATATATAGAAAAGTCTGTATATATAGTGCTATATAGAGCCTACTGGCGCCCCACCCGGGCGAGGAGGTTAGCTTTGGATACTTCAGCACAGTCCTAACTAGATATCCAGATATAACCTATAACAATTATATATTATAAGCTAAAATATAAGATTAAAAGATAACTTAATAATCTCTATTAGTAAAGAAAAATTAAAGTTAGTCTAGAAATCTATATTAACCTAAGTAACTTATTACAATTAATTACTAATAACACTAAAGATAAACTAATATTACTAATACTAAAATATAGAAAATTAATATTCAGTAAGATACTTTAAGAAGGAAAGATTATAATCTACTATCAGGAAAATAAAGTACTATTAGAATAGAAGTATTATAAGTAGTTAAAAAACTAAACTTACCTACTAAAGAAAAATAGAAAAAGATATTTCAGATAAGATCTTTATATCTAATAATTGTAGAATATAATGATAAATACCTTTATCTTAATATTATAGTAAATAAATATAGAATATAAATCCTAATTAATTACAATATTTAAGGAAACTTCATATTACTATAAATAATAAATAAATAATAGATCTTATAGATAATAAAAACTGAGTTATACTGACTATATACTATTAAAAGAGAAAGTATTAAATATAGTAGAGATATTATTAATTTAGAACTATATACCTCCCTTTAAATTACTATAGCTAGAAGGAAGACTATATCTTTAATATAATAGAGATAGGTAATTAAGAGATTATCTTAGAAATCCTATAGTTATGAAAGAATAACTTACAGATAGATTAGAAAATTAACTATCTATAATAGAAAGATTTCGTCTCTAAAGACTCTCTAGAAAAGAAGATCCTATATAAATTAGATATAACCCTAAAAATATAAAGATTTATTATCTATTTTAGAATTAAGAATATAGTAGTCTAAATATTAACTATTATAGAAATAGTAAGAGTTAATAATAAGATAGATTAACTTTAGACTATTCCGAATAAATACTGAATTTATAAATAACTTTTTATAGAAGAACTTAAAACTAAACTACTAAAGTATATAAGTTATAATTATAAGATTCTTTTAAAAGAAGGGAAAAAGTCTAAATTCAGTAAAATCTATAGATTTAATTAAATAGAAATAGAAGTATTTAATAAATATATTAAAAAGTATATTAATAAATACCTTAAGAAAGATTATATTAAAAATTTAATATTATCAGTAGGAAACTTAATTCTATTTATGTTTAAGAAAGATAGTAAGTAATAATTTTATATTAATTACTAATAACTTCATAATATAATAATTAAAAACTAATATTTATTACTACTTATATTATAATTATAAGACTAACTTTATAGATATAATTAGTTTATAGCTTTTAATCTTAAAGAAGCTTATAATCTAATTTAAATTAAAAACGATAAGAAAAAGAAAACTATTTTTAGAATAAGAAAAAGATTTTATAAATACGTTATAATATCTTTCAGACTTACTAATATACTTATAATATTCTAATTTATAATTAACTATATATTATATAAATACTTAAATATCTTTTATATAGTATATGGTAATAATATCCTTATCTACTTAAAGATACTTAAAGAATATAAGAAATATATTTATAAAATACTTTAGACACTTTAGTAAGCTTAACTACTAGTTAAACTAGAGAAAAGCGAATTTTATATATAATACATAGAATATTTAGAATCTACTATTATACTAAATATAATTAAAATATTAACTATGAAGATCTAAATAGTTGAGAATTAATCTAAACTGATAAATATTAAGGAAACCTAAGTTTTCCTTAGATTTACTATCTTTTAGTGACGATTTCTTAAAAACTATAAAAAGAAAATAATCCTACTTACTAAACTTATATAAAAGAATACCAAATTTAATTAAACTAATAGATAAGAAGAAATATTTCAGGATATTAAGAATTAAATTATCTTAATATTTATTCTTATAATTCTAAATTTAAATAACCTATATAAAATTAAGATTTATATTTCAGAGTATACTATAATAAGATAATGAAAATACTGGGATATATCAAGAATATAATATATTTATATTTTTTATTTATATAAATTTAGCAAATTAAAACTTAACTATTAGATCTATAATAAAAAACGTATAGTTATTATTAAAATATTCTAAGAATAGAAACTATAATATTTAGGAACTAAATATAAAATTCAGATCTATATAGACTATAAGAACTCTATATATTTAATAATATGTAAGAATCTTAATAAGTAATAAATTAAATAGTTACAATTTCTTTCAGAATTTAATCTTTACATTATCTACTATAAAAGAACAGAAAATAGAAAAGCTAATATATTTAGTTAAATACTAAACTATAATATTGTAATACTAGAAAAATATATACTATTCTAAAAATAGATATAGATAGAAACTTTATATTTATATAGGAGTTACTCTTAATTACTAGATAAGTTAGTATTAATATAACTAGAAACATAATATATAAGATAATGAGAAATATTTATAATATACTAATATATAGATATTAAAAAGTTACTATAGTATTTAAAAGAATTTAATAATATTATAATAAGAAAGTTATATAATAAGATATAATTAATATTATTAAATATTATAAACCTTACCTTTGAAGTAAGTCTAGCTAATATACACTTTATAGCAAATTATAATTCCTACTAATACTTTAAAAACTCTAAAAGTTAATTTCTTTAAATTTTATTATTAAACTACTAAAATTATAAATATTACTTACTAGAGTATATTATAATAATATTCTTATTATAATAGAATAACTTACTAAATATACTTACTTTATTTCCTATAAAGAATTAAATATGGCTAGAAACCTTATATATATTTTCCTCAGAATTATAATTATTAATATAAACTAGTTTAGGAAATTATATCTAATAGAGATAAACTCTTTATATCTAAATTTTAAGAATCTCTGATTTTATAACTTAAAGTAAAACACTATCTATTTACTACTTTCTATCTATAAACTGATAATTAGACTAAATATATTAACTAAATCCTTAAAACTTATTTTAGATATTATATTAACTACTAATAAGATATTTAGATTACTTTACTACTAATAGCCTAATTTACCTATAATGATATAATAAGATAAAATACTAAAGAAACATTTTTCTATCTTAATTATAAATTTAACCTTACTATATATAGAGAACTTTAATAGAGAGAATAAATAGTAAAAATAATGGTAGATATTTTAAAGTTTTATACTCTCTAGAGTAGACTCTTTAAAGAACTTAAATCTATTAGAAAATGAATATATAAGTATACTAATGTTTTAAGGATTAGAGGATTAATTTTGAAAGAGGGAAATAATATCTACTTTACTAAATAAAATATTAAAATTAAATAACTAAATAATAAATTAGACTTTAAGAAACTTAAATCTTTTAAAATTATTTATAAAATCCTAAATTCTAACTATAAACTATTATTACTAAATACTATAGGATATTATTTAACTTTTTGTATTTTATTTTTCAAACTAGTATTAAAAAGATTCTATATAAAGGATTATATTAAAATTAATCTAGAATAAGAATATAAAATAGAATAGATTATTAACTATATTAATTAATAAGATAATATAGAAATATAATACCTTATTAAATAGAAAGGATATAGCTATATAGAAAATATATAAACACTAGTATTTAGTATTAAATATTTTAAAAAACTTTAAGAATATTGAGAATAATAAACTAATAAATAAACTATAATATCGATAATTTAGGTTAATAAACTAGTTCATATTTAATATCCTTAATCTAAATATTAACTAACTAAAAGACCTTAAGGAGATAAAATATTTTTATATCTAGGAATACTTTATCTTAAAAACTAAGAATTACTAGAACTATCTACTAGAGAACCTAAACTAATAGAACTCTCTCTAATTCTAAATGAATCCTAATTAGCTCTATTACATATACTTAATAACTATAAATTATTTACTATTTAATATTTATAAATATCTAATATCTATTCTAGGGAATCTTTTAGTATAAAATTAATATTATCCTCTATATCTACCTTTTATATTCCTCTCTAGAATATTTCTAATTATTTCTTATAAACTTTCTTTTATATTATATAAATATATAATAAATAACTAGCAGCTTCAGTTATTTAAGACTATAACTATATAAACTAAGTATAAAGTTTCAGAAGCTCCTTACTAGCTTTCTCTTCTTTCTTATCCTACTCCTTCTACTAAGAATTTAACTTTTGGACTATATTAAGTCAGTAAGCTAAGATATATATAGAAACTAGAAGACTTATAAGTAGAAGCTATAAATATCTTTTTATAAAGCTTCTTAACTTTAATATATTAATAACACCTTAAAGAATCCTCACCAAAACGATAAATAACTTTTATATAAAAGTATTAGACATAAAGTATATTAAGGTTAATTACACAATTTAATATAAACTCCAGTAAGGTAGTATACTTATAAGCCTTAATCTGGGTCTTAACAGATTTCTGTTTAGAAATATAACTTAATATAGTATTAGTAAATAAAGCAATAAGAAGTAAAAAGAGTCTACACCTAAAATAAAAATAAGCTACCTATTTATATTAATCTTAAGGACAAAACTTTTAGAGGGAGATTTAATATTATAACTTATTAGAATTATAGGTCTAGAGAATATCCTATAGAACCTCCAGGCAGCTATAAAACCTCTATATATAAAATAATATAGGGATATAGAGAACTCCACTCAGTATAGAAAAACTATAATATAAGTTCTATAATAATAAGAAAGACTAACTAGTAATAAGTAGTCTATATATTAGAATTAATATACTAAGGGTAGTCTATATTAGAAACTAACTTTACGATATTAGTTCCTAAGGATTAGAATTTATATATAAGATAAACTTAAGTTTACTTAAGGTTAGACTTTTATAGCTTTTTAGTAATTAACTTTATGAATCTCACTAGAGACTTCTAACTTTATCTCTCGAACCTTCTTATTAGACTTATATCTAATTACTATAGGCCCTAAAGATCTAATCTTATCAGTATTATGATAAATACTATTACCTATATATTATAGCCTCAACTTACTACTGATAGACTTACCTCTACTAGACCTAAAGCTAACTATAATATAAAAGAAGTTTATTATATTCCAGAATTAGAAGTTAATTTACTTTCTCGAACAAAACTTAATTTAATAGCTAATATATAGATATTTTAGAAAGAACCTATACTTTATAATATAAAGAAGTAATACTGCTTTATTAGTAGAATTTAAAAGAAATAACTTATATAAACTTTTTATCTCTATTTTATAAAAATACTTTATTCTTTCTATTATTATTATACTAGAAAATATTCAGCTTTTATATAACCGTTTAGATTATACTAATATAAAAGCTATAAATAGTTTGAAAGATAATATATCAAATTTATCTTATAATATAAATAAAACAGATACTTTTGCTGTATATAAAGCTTATGTTAAAGGAAGCTTGACTAATAATATTAATGAAATAAATAAAAAAGAAACTTAGACACTTCAATATTTAGATTATATCAATTTAAATTTATATAAGCTTTTAACTGTAATAACCTATAACGGATATAGTAAATTCATTCTATTTATAAATAAATCTACTAGATTTACTTGGGAACTCTTATTCAAATTAAGATCTACTAAAGAAGTTTCAAAAATCTCTCTCGAATTTAAAGAGTTAGTAAATAATAATAATAAAAAGAAAAACATAAAAGAATCTAATATAGATCGTAGTAATAAATTCACAAATAAAATAATAAAGGATATTTATTCTTATTCTGGTATTATCCATAGTATTAGACTGCTATATACTTATAAACCCAATAGTTTAGTTAAAAGAGTAATAAGAACTATTATAGTGAAATTAGAATTTTGATTTATCATTCAAATTTACCTTATTATTTATAGGGCGATGCTTTGATAGCTTCTATCTATATATATAACAGAACTCCTTATAATTCTATAAAATTCAAAACTCCCTAAAAGTTAAACAATAAACTGAAGCCTAATATAAATAATATTAGGATTTGGGGAAGTCTCTATTATTATAGAAATAAAGATTCTAATACTAAAAGACTAAATATAAAAGCTTATAAAGAAGCTATTATAGCTTACGGAAATAATACTTATAGAACTTAGAATTTTAAGAAAAGAAGGTCTATTTAGTTAAGAAATATAAAACTCCTAGAAAATACTTTTTATACATCAGAAAGAAAGTTACCTTTATTTATTAATTTAGAAAAGCATTCTGATATTAATAGATCTAGTCAACCTGATATTAATCTTAATTTAAATCCAGATAATTTTATTTCCTCTGGTATAAATCTAAATACTGAAAATAATAATAATACGTTTTTATTAAATCTAAATACTTTAGCTCAGAAAACAACAAAAGTAAATTCAGAGTTAAATGTATAAATTATAAATACTAATTTATCACAAAGAAAAGAAATATTATATATAAATAAAGAAAGTAATAATAATATTTGGAGGAAATCCAACCTCTATATTAATTGACCTGGTTTAACAGACGAACCTAAAAAAGACTATAAAAACTATAAAGAGAGCATCCTCTTAACTATTTCAGACTATCCTAATTTAAATAGTTATCTAAAACTATATAAAAATACTGATAAAAGTATTAAAGCTTCTTATATTTTTTCAGTAAATAAGGTTGAAGAGCCTACCTCCTTTATTTAAGCATTCAAATTACCTAAATGAAGAAATTGGATTCTAGCGATAATAAAAGAACTATAACAAAGAAAAGCTATAAATAGTTGGAAAATTATACCTTTATCTGCTATTAATATAAGATAGATTGATATACTAGGTGGCAAATAGGTTTATAAACTAAAAACAAATAATATAACAAAAGAAACTATATATAAAGCCAGATAGGTAGCTTAAGGCTATAATAAATCTTTAGATATTAATCATTTAGAAACCTTTAGTATTACCTATAAGCCTGAAGGTTAGAGATATATTATTATTCTATCTATTCATTTAGGTTGGATTTAAGTTTAATATAACGTAACTATAGCTTTTATTTATGCTGATATCGATTAACCTATATATATTTATTTACTAACTAGTTTCTATTTTGATATAAAGAATATCTTTCTGGAATTTATTCTAAATATAAATATTAATATCTATAAGAATAATAAACACTATATTTTTATCTGTCTGTTAAATAAGGTTTTATATAGTTTAAAATAGAGTCCTAGACTTTAGTATAATCACTTGAAAGATATTTCCTATTCTATAGAAATTATTATTTCTCCTTAGGATAAAGCTGTTTTTATATTAAATAATAATATCTATATAGCTACTTTAGCTTACTATATAGATAATATATTACTAGCAGCAAATAGTCAAACAATGACTGATTATATTTAAAAATCTTTAAAGAGTAAAATAAAAATACAGAATTCAGAAGAATCTTCTACCTTCCTTAGTAATAGTTCATCTATAAACTAAAAGGAAAGAATAGTAACTATAAATTAAATAATATATACAAAGAACATAATTAAGATATTTTAATAAAGAAACTATTTATAAGTTTAAAACTCTTATAGATAATAATCTTAAATTACTTCCTCATAAAGAAAAGAGTTCTAAAACTGAAATATTAGAATTTCAAAAGAAAATAGAAGCTTTACTATATTTTGTTCTAGAAATAATATTTAATATTTATTAGTTTAATCGTTAGGGTAATTGTATACTTTATGTAATCTTATCATATGGATGTAAACTAATGTTCTAGTTTTCAGTTATTATCATTACTATATTATGTAGTATATAGTACTATATAGGGCTCTAGATCTATAGTATAGTAATTACTTACTAATTGCCACGCTATTCAGCTACAGCTAGCGCCAAATGCTGGGCACCTATAGCCAGTAGGTTCTGGAGGATATACTACTATATATATAGTAGTATATATAGTTACTATATACCCTACAGTATAATATAACTAATACTAGTAACTTCTCTTTTTGATTATATTTTAGTGTCTATCTATTTATATAAAGCATAGTATCTTTTACGATCTACACTCTTTTACCTAAATAACTTCTAAATACTTATTTATCTACTCTACTTAAGTTACTTATCTCTCTATTTAAATAGTTATATAGTTTAAATTAATAAATCTCTCGAGAGTATAGTTTAGAGTATCTTTTATAGAGGTATTAGTAATATTATTATCTCTATTAATCTACTATACTTTATAGAACTTATAATACTTATATAACTACCTTAATACTATAATATTAATTAGTAGATACTTCTCTTTAATAATATTAAACTTTATAAGGTATTTATAAAGTGAGTATAAGTTAGTATATATAATAGTTAGAATCTAAGGAAGTTTTTAGTACTTAAGGATCTTCTTAAGTAATATAGCTATAATATAGGTAAAGTCTATACTAGCTATTATAGTATAGATCTCTCAAGTAAGTATACTCCTTGTAACTTTTTTACTTTTAGTAGATAAGTAATATATAAGATTACTATAGAAGTTAAATTAATTATCACTAATTATAGTTTCTTAGCTTAGGATTATTACAAATCTTAATTAAGATAAGAAGTTAGTATTATTAGTAAAAAAGCTGTTAATAAAAATATAAAGATATATTTTGGAGAGATTAAGTAGTGTAAAGTTAAGATTTTAGTTAAGATATTCTATTTACTATTTAAGCTATTTATTAAATATAGTAGTATTATCACTTGAGGGCTATTATCCTTATATTATATATTAGAAGTTAAATAGAGCCTCTAGTTAGTATATAGAGGTAAGATATACTTTATAAATATATTTTTTATTATATATCTTCTTAAATGCTTCAGATATCATATATATATTAATGAAAGCTAGCTTTTACCTTTAATACTTTTAGTGTAGGTAGAGGTAATTACTATAGAGTGATAAAATATCTCTATTAAATATAAGGAGTATAGTTTCTAAGAGGATAATCTTTAGCTTCACCTTAAATAAGGTTTTTTTAAGGTCCTTATTCTCTCACTAAGAGAATATTATATTAGAGAAGCTGAAAATACTATTAGTTTATATATTAATAAGGCTGAAAGTATTATTTTAAGTATGTAAGATAAGGAGGTAAAAGTTATATTTTAAAGTCTCTATTTATAACTCCTCTTTATAATATATAAAGTAAGTTACTTACTAGTAGGTTTCAGTTTTAGTGAGATTATAAAGTAGCTTAATAATAATTATTATAGAGTTTAGAAGATACTACCTTTTAAGATATAAAAGCAGTTTAGCTATAATATACCTTATAAGCTCTATTTTAGCTTAAATATAAGCTTATATAATATTATAGAACTATATTATTATATTCTTATATTTAAGGAGAGTTAAAGTTATAGTTAAAATTAACTACTAGCTACTATATTAAATTATTAGTAATTACGTTGAAATCTCAAACTTACTATAGTTTCTAAAGCTTTAGATTATAGGTTTTAATTTTTTATATATTTTATTAATATTCTTATTTTTAATTTTATTAATAATATAAAACTTGAAGATCTTATAATCTTTATAGAGAATAAAGTCATATTAAATAATCTTTATAATACTATTATTAATAATACTTTCTACCTTCTTTTTAATTAACTTTTAAAATAGTAAGCTAAGTATTATAATTATACTTTTTATATAGAGGGTAAGTAAGAATACTAAATCTAACTACTTCTTAGCTATAAAGTATACTATAAAATAAGGTTTTTAGCTAAACTCTATAAATAGTAAACTAACTATATATCTATAAGTTATAAAATTTAGAGATATTAACTAGATCTGAGGTCTATATATTACTTATAGTATATTACTAACTACTAGAGAGGAGAAAGTATTATTATCTCTTGAGGTAGAAGTGGTGTAAGGTGTTAGCTATATATTTAGAGCTTTAGGGATAGCTAAGGACGAAATTAGGATAACTATATTGTTAGTTATGCTATACTATAGGGTATGCGGTAACCGTACACGCTGCTACGTATGTAGCGGTATGCCCCCTATAGCCTACTAGCCACGGGTGCCTGGCACCCGGCGCTAGCTATAGCCTAGCGGCATGGCAATTAGTAAGTAATTGCCACGCTATAGATCTAGAGCCTTATATGGCGCCGCACGCCATATAACGTAATAAGAACAATAACGAATACCAGAACACTAGCTTGCATCCATACAACGAGATTATATACAGTATATAATTACCCTGATAATTAAACTAACACTAATCAGTAATTAACCTAACTATTATACTACTATACTGTAGATCAGTAAAGCCTATTACGCCAGAAGAAGCAATCGCAAAACCTTATATATAAGGTCTATATAAGGCGAAAGATTATAAGATTATTACTTAGACGCCTTAGACCCTCCCTACCTTAGGATCTCACTAGAAGCTTCTAAATATATACTAACCCCTTAAGGAGACTATTATTAAGAAGTTTAAATTTACATCCTCACTCTAGTTAAGTTAAGATACTTCCTGCAGCTATACTGAGGAATTTAAATTCATACTCTTATTATTACTAACTGGAGTATATTTAGTAAATATAATAACCTTCCTTAAGTAATACTAGACTTTTTAGTATTAAAGATTTATAGTATTTCTAATCTTAACCCTTTAAGAGACTTATATAGCCTCTTAAAAACTCTTCCCCTACTCCTCTCTATATAGATCCAGCTAAATTAATAATTCTTCCTTACTCTACACCTCTCTAGCTTTTATAATAATATCTAAATTAACCCCTTTAGGTTAGATACCTACTTAAGATATCTCTACACTAATAATAACCTTACCCACAAATATCTCTATACTAATAAAGATCTCACTTTATCTAGATCTAGAGTATTTCAGACAGATCTAGAAGATTAACTATAACTCTAATATAATAAATAATATTAGTAAGATTAATATTTACCTAAAATACTAACTAGCTTTTTATATCTAACTGAAGCTTTATAGCTAAAAGCTATTTTGAATATTCTAAGATAATTTCATTAAATAGTCTAAAGTAATATAGTAACTAAGTAATATTAATATAATTTACTACTTTAGGAACTATCTTATTACTTATAGTATTAAAATTAAGTTAAATAATAAATATCTCTACTCAGTTTTATATTAAGTTACTTAGTAAAATAGTTTTACCTTATAGATTCTTCTAGAGATTAAGAATTTTTACTATTATTTTCCCCTATTAAGAAAAAACCTCTAAAAATTTCCAGAGTAGTTAGATAACCTCATAATAGCTAAATAGTATATCTTATTATCCTCCCATAAGACCTAACCTAAAGTTAAAAGCTTAGCGTAAATAACATTCCTACTATAAGCAGTTAAAGAAAAATATCCACTACTAATTTAGCTAACCTAGACACCTATAGCCTAAAGCAAGAAACCTCCATTTTAACTCTCAATCTCACTAGCCTTCTATTCCTCTATATTAGAACCTCTCGAATAGCGAGAAGACCACTAAGATTATAGCTAGTAGCTATCTAGGCAGTATAAATAACCCCTATAAACTAACCTTACTATCCCTTTCGATAATATATCCACTAAATATACTATAGACCTCACAAAATTATATAATAAGACTATAAAATATAGTGGAAACCTCTATAATATCCTTAAGTCAAAAATCTATATATTCCGAAATTACTATTTTAAGCTTAGTATCCTATAATATATATAAATAAAGCTCTTTTTAATTATACTTAAAAATAATATTCTTAAGTTTTATTTTAACTACTTAAGTAACCTGAATACTAACCTTATATCTAACTAAATAGTCTAACAGATCAAAAATTACTTTAAGAATAATAAGAATCAGCAGCTCTACTTCTCTAACTAATAAAATACTATTTTTTAAAGTATTATTACTAAGAATCCTAATAAAAGTAAAAAAGAGACCCTCAAGCTCCTAATCTCGAAGCTTACATATATCCAAAAAACCTTCCCTACTAAAATCCAGACAGATAATATCCTCCACTTCCAGCTTATAAGTATATACTACAGTATACCAGAATGCTAATTAACCCTCTTCAGTTCCACAGTAACCTCCCAGAATCTCTATAACCAGTTAAGATCCACTATAAGTAACATCTTATTAATCCAAAAGGTATAATATATATAAAATAATAAAGATAACTACTAAAAGGTAGCTAGAGACTAATTTTAGACTAACTATATATATAACTCACGTTAAGGTAACCTTTAAGACTATAGTTATACTTCTATATATATACAGCCTCACACTCCAGGTAGCTATTACCCACCTCTAATATCTATATATAGCTATACTAATTAAAAATACTATATATGTAGTAAACCTAGTTATTAATCTATAAAGTATACTCTTAAAGAGAGATATACCTTATTTAATAGATATAAATTAACTACTAACCTTAAGATACACTCCACAGCAGTATACTAAGCCTTCCTTATAAGCCACAAAAGTATTAACAGCCTCAACAACAATAGCCTCAAAACTACACTAGAGGTTAACACTAACAAAAATATTATTATATAGTATTAAATAAATATTAATCTTAAGGAAAGCTACTCTATAGAATCTACCTAAGAGATATTTTTCATATTATTTTACAGTAAGAAGCTTATTACCCTAAATAGAAGCAAAATTATAAGAATCCTCTAAAATCAGACAATAGTCTATACCCTCACTAAAAGTATTACTACTAGTAGTAAACTTACAGATAATACTATTACCTCTAATACTCCTATATATATCTTTACACTTAAGAGCCACTACTTAAATACTATATTTTAAAATATTTTACCTAACTTAGATACTACTAGCTTCTTAACTACAGGATACTCTCAGTTTACTATATTAAAACAGTTAATTATCCTCTCTATTACCCTTATATCTCCATAAAGTAAACTAGTTATAATATACTTCAGAGAAGCTATCCCTATTATAATATTTAAAATAGTTAATATATCTATACTACTTAATATTATTATATTTTATATAATTCTATATAATATATTCTTCCTACTCTACCTTATGGATATAGATTACCTTAGTATTATATTCAATAATATCTATAATAAGCTCCACCAGAACAAAAACATTATACCTATTATTTGAAAATGGGAGCATCTGTAGATACTCCTTAATAAAAAGAGAATAATTACTTCTATATACCTTATAGAGATAAAGATACAGAAACTCTACTGCCACTTTAGACTCCCAGCCATAACGTGCCTCCATAATATCCTCACTAAGGCGGAATATCCAGTTAAATAGTATACTCTCAAAGCTCTCAAGAAATACTACTACTACTACTAAATATATAGTATAGCTCCCTCGCAATTTCATTTTACCATCTAAGGCAATATCAACTTTAACTTTAAAATTATTATTGATATTATCCACATTAATAACCACAATATACTTCATATTATTAATACTACTATAGTATTTAATACTACTTAATTTCTACCTAACCTATCAGTAAAAATAATATAGAAGGCTTTCAAAGTATATTAAATTAATATATACTGGAGCTCTCCTAACTATATTACTATTAATATAAATATAACTTTCTAATCTAAAAACTTTAGATTAGAAGTAAAAACTATAAGATTAATAGTTTATATTATACCTATTAAAGTATATAATAGTATCAGTAAAATCAAGTATTACTATATATTCCTCTACTATATATATAAAATTTACTATATAGAGCTTCCTACTACCACTCAAGAAGTATTCTTTTAAGTAGTATATAAAGTAATTAATAATACTACTAGCCTGAATAACCTTATACCCACTCTATTTGTATTTAGAGTGTACCCACATCTCATAGAAAATTCAGCTTCCTCTCTAGATATTGTTACCTAGGCTTAAGCTATACGTAAAGCTATAGAAGAAGTCTGCTGTAAGCATACTAAACATACTATTAATACCGCTTTAGTAATGTGTAACAGCCTTAATACCTCTCATATAATAACCTTTCCGCTCCAGACTCTCATATATATATAGCAAGAGAAAAAAGGCTAGTAAGAACTATACTTTCTTATTACTACCTGCAGTGAAACTTACATTCTTAAGCTCCCTCATAACTCTCAAGAGTTTCAATCAACAGCTATAAAATAGTATTTCAAAAATAATAAATAAGAGATTAATAATAATATAGTTAAAATTATAGCTTTATGAGAGCCAGTACTTATAGCTTTATATACTAACCCTTAGCTAGGCTAAAGATCTCTAAGTAATCTAACAGCAAACAGAAGCCTATAATCCTGTGTAGCTGCTCTAATTTTATCTATAACTATCCCTAAAACTCTAAATATACAGCTAATACCTTATACTACCTCTATTACAGAAGATAATAATACCCTCCCTCCCTAAGTAGTTAGTAACCTACTACCTTAACCTTAAATACCTCAGATTAAGCTAATACCTCTAAGTTATATAACTTATAGATATATAGTTAGTTTATTACTTCTAAGGTTTAAATAAGAAGCTTATTTTATAGTATACCTTATAACTAAGAAGTAATTAGATCTAACACTCTTACTTACTTTCTACATAAAAAGCGTAATTATAACACCTAGCTTACTATTTAAAAAGTTAATTAAAAAGGAGGTTAAGAGTATTATTAATAATAATATTATAAAGATTATCTAATATAATCCTATCCTCCACAAAAACTATAAATACTTTAAGTCTTATATTATTAATAAAATTAAAAATAAAAATACTAATAAGATATATAAGAAGTTAAGATTTATAATCTAAAATTTTAGAGACTATAGTAAGTTTAAGATTTTAACATAATTACTAATAATCTAATAGAGTAGCTAGTAATTAATTTTAACTATAATCCTAACCCTCCTCAAATATAAAAATATAATAATATAACTTCGTAACGTTACTCAAACCTACACCTAAGCTAAAACAAAGCTTATAAGGCATATTATAGCTAATCTACCTTCATACCTCAAAAAGTAGTATCCTCCAGACTTTATAATAATTATTATTAAACTACTCTATAATCTCACTGAGACTAAAACCCACTAGTAAGCAACTTACTCTATACACTATAAAAAGTAATTATAAATAGAGACTTTAATATAAAATCTATACCTCCTTATTTTATACGTTTAAAATAACACTTTTAGCCTCATTAGTATATAAACTAATAATATCCTTAGCCTCTCTAATATAATATTCTCTCACTAAAAGGATAAGGAGCTTAAAAAAACCTCATTTAAAGTGAAACTTAAAATTATACTCTTAGAGACTATACCCCTCGTATTTAATAGAGGTATCCTATTGCTCTATAGTAATTACCTCTACCTACACCAAAAGCACCAAAAGTAAAAGCTAGCCTTTATTGACATACATGCTACACCCGAGGCACTTAAGAAAGTATATATTAAATAACATACACAAAGTATATACCTTACCTCTATATACTAACTAGAAGCTCTATTCAACCTCTTACATATAACGTAAGAATAATAACCCTCAAGTAATAATATTACTACACTCAATAAATAACTCAAATAGTAAATAAAGTACCTTAACTAAAATCTTAACTTTATACTACTTAACCTCTCTAAAGTATATTTTTACATTTTTATTAATAGTCTTTTTACTCATAATACTAACCTCTTATCTTAACTAAAATTTATCATAATCCTAAGCTAAGAGACTATAACTAATAATAGTTAGTTTAATCTCTATAATAACCTTATATACTACTTATCTACTAAAAGTAAGAAAATTACTAAAAATATACTTACCTTAGAGATCTATACTATAGTAACTAATATAGATTTCACCTACACTATAGCTATATTACTTAAGAAGATTCTTAACTACTAAAAACTCCCCCAGATCCTAACTATTATATATACTAACTTATACTTACTTTACGAATATTTTATAAAATTCAGTATTACTAAAGAGAAGTATCTAATAATTAATATTATAATGTTAAGATAGTTATATAAGCGCCGTAAGCTCTATAAAGTATAGTGAATTAACAGAGATAATAATATTACTAATGTCTTCACAAAGAATACTCTAAACTACACCCTCGAGAGATTTATTAATTTAAACTATATAACTATTCAAATAGAGAGATAAGTAACTCAAGCAGAATAGATAAATAAGTATTCAGACGTTATTCAGATAAAAGATATAGATCATAAAAAGCACTATTTTTCATATAAATCGATAGGTATTAGGATATATAACAAAAAGAAAAGTTACTAGTGTTAGTTACTGTTACAGGCTATACCCGGATGTCCAGCCAGAGCTGTACCCAGGCATCCGAAGCTAACCCCCTCGCTCGGGTGGGGCCCCGGTGGGCCCCATATAGCACTATATATACAGACTTTTCCATATACTCATGAAGGCTTCTCTTTTACTCCTTAGTTCTAAATAAACAGTATTTTACGCTATTTTTCAGTTAAATAAACCTAGGTCTAGCCTTTTATATATTTAGAACTCAGTTTTATTCACTATATAGATAATACTAGATAGAGTGTAGCTTCCCACTAGTTAAGTATATAATCTAGTTAAATACAGCTCCTAGGATATAATACTATATAATAAGTAACTAATATAAAGAACGATAGAGGGCATTAGAGCCCCCCAGGATAATCCTATAGATAGTAACCTTATAAGTAAACTATTTTAGTAGTAGTTACAGTATACCTTAAGCTCTCTCTACTAGAGGATTAATAAGCTCTTATATAAGTTAGTAAAATAAGATACTATAGTAGGTAGTAATCCCCAGGTGGCTACTATAATAGACACCTCTAGCCTACATTAGGATACTCTAGTAACCTCTGGAATAATATCTATTAAGATAATAGCCTTTAGGGTTAATAATACTATTATACTCCTACTAGTAGCTAACTACTAGAGGAAGTTTCTTCTCCTACCCCCAAAGTTTTCAGGTAAGGAGAAAGAATATTAAATGTAAACCTAATAGATAAAAACTAAGCTTAAGATTAACTACTATTTCTTTAATAGTAATTAGGAATATTAATACCTAATTTACTCCTATTTAGACTCTAGTCCTCAGTAGGTAATTAAAACCTTCTATATAGTAGGAAGACTAGAGAACTCTTATAATCTAAATAATTTTATAGGTTATCTAGATAGAACTTATCTAAATCCTAACAGTCAGCTTTATACTATTATCTAACTATAAAGCTTTAGATAGAAAGAAAATAAATACCTAACTACCTTTCTATCCTAATTTAAAAAGATTCTAGTTAATACTAGAAAGTATATATAGCTAAATATAGTTTAGATCTCCCTACTGGAAGCTACTTTACTCTCCTACCTTAAGAAGTTACTTATTGAAGTTAACTTTCCTACAGAATATAAACTTTAGTTATCTAAAGTTTAAGATATAGCTTAGAAGCTTAAACGTATAAAGAGGATATTAGTATACTACCAGCTACCCCACTAGAGACCTACCACCTATAATATAGAGGATAACGTTATAATAACTAGAGTAGTTAAGAAGTAACGATAATATTAGAGCTTTAGTAGCTCCTCCTCTACCCCTAAAGAATACTCTAGAGACCGCTAGAATACCTACTAATACTTGAAATATAGTAAGAAAAACTATATCTATAGGAACTATAAAGCCTAAAAGTATAAGAAAACTAGCGTGAAGGTTATAAAAACTATAGCCGCTCCAGATTACACTAGGGATAACTAGAGGAATAATATTATCCCACTTAGTAACAGTAAGGATTCAGAAAAAAAGTAACTCTAAAGTGAAGTCGGACCCTGAAGCTAACTAAAGCAGAAGTAATAAAATAGGGAAAATAACAGGAAAAAGAATAAGTAAGTAACTAGTAGTTAGCTACTATTCAGACTAGAATTAATAAAAGTTACTCTATTAATATACTTATTAATATAAGCTATAATATCTACACTATTATTAATATCTTCCTTATAAAGAAACTTTACCTCCCGCTAGTTAATAAGTTAAAAAGATAGATAAGGAGATATACTACTAAGCTATCACTTAGTAATATCTAGAAGGTAACTATCCTGACTTTAGAAGTTAGTAGCTATATATAGAAGATTTATATCCATATTATAGAGAGCTTACAGCTACTCTTATATCTCAGGCAACTATAAATAGAGGATAATTATATTATCTATAACACTGGAGCCTAATGGATAACATACAGAAAGGATAATGTAACAGTATACTTAGAACACCAGAATAAGCTAGTATAGCTTAAAGAGATCCAGTTAGCTTAGCTACTTAATACTAATTTATTTATATTTATCTGTCAGTATACTATATAGCATATTAGTAAGACACTAAGTTCCTACCAGATTATATCTATTAGTCTAATAGATATTAAGAAAATATTAACCTCGAAAGCAGAGGTGGACCTAAGGGATTATATCCCTATAAATATCTTAAAGGAATTCCCAGATCTTTTCTATCCAGATTTAGTATACTAGCTACCCCCCAGTTAACTAGAGATAGACTACTATATCCTATTAATTCCTAATAATAAGAAATAGGAACCAGACCTCCTATAGGAACCTCTCTATAATATATTATAAGAGGAGCTTCTGATACTTAAGAAGACCCTAGAGGATTTACTTAATAAGGAATTTATCAAAATAAGTAGCTCCTCTATTAGTATTCTAATCCTCTTTATATAAAAGCTAAGTAGAGGAATACGCTTCTACGTAGATTACAGAACTCTTAATATAATTATAAAGAAGAACTATTACCCCCTCCCTCTTATATTAGAAACCCTCCAGAGGGTTATTACTACCTACTGATACACTAAGCTCAACGTCATTACCACATTCCACAAGATCAGAATCAATAAAGCAGATCAGGAGAAAACAGCTTTTCAGATATATTATAGCCTCTTTAAATAGGTAGTATATCTCTTTAGACTTACTAATATCCCCACTATATTTCAATAGTATATTAATAGCTGCCTGTGATAGTTTCTAGATAACTTTATTATAATATATATTATTAATATCCTTATTTATACTAATAGCTTACAAAAAGAGTATAAAGAGAAGATCTACTAGATACTTAGCTACCTTACTAATATAAACCTTAAGTTAGATCCTAAGAAATATAAATTCTTAGTTACTATAGTTAAATATATTAGGTATATTATAATAGCTAGAAAGAGTCTCTCTTATAATTCTGAGAAGTTAGAAGTTATTACTAACTAGCTGTTACAGGCTATACCTAAATGTCCAGCTAAGGCTATGCCCAGGCATCCAAAGCTAACCCCCTCCCTCGGGTGGAGCCCCAGTGGGCCCCATATAGCACTATATATACAGACCTTTCCACACACTCATGAAAGCTTCTCTTTTACTCCTTAGTTCTAAATAAATAGTATTTTACGCCACCTTCCAGTTAAATAAGTCCAGATCCAGCTTTTTATATATTTAGAACTCAGTTTTATTCACTATATAGATAACACTAGGTAGAATATAGCTCCCTACTAGTTAAGTATATAATCTAATTAAGTATAGCTCCTAGGATATAATATTATATAATAGGTAACTAATATAAAGAATAATAGAGAGTATTAGAGCCCCCCAGGATACCCCTATAGGTAGTAACCCTATAAGTAAACTGTTTTAGTAGCAGTTATAGTATACTTTAAGCTCTCTCTACCAGAGGATTAATAAGCTTTCATATAAGTTAGCAAAATAAGACACTATAGTAGGCAGTAACCCCCAGGTAACTACTATAACAGACACCTCTAGCCTACACTAAAGTGCTCTAGTAACCCCCAGAATGATATCCATTAGGATAACAGCCTTTAAGGTTAATAATACTACTATATCCCCACTAGTAGCTAACTACTAGAGGAAGTTTCTTCCCCTACCCCTAAAGTTTTCAGGTAAGCGGAAGGAATACTAAGTGTGAACCTAATAGATAAAAGCTAAACTTAAGATTAACTATTACTTCTTTAATAGTAATCAGGAATATTAGTACCTCATTTACTACTACTTAGACTCTAGTCCTCAGTAGGTAGTTGAAACTTTCTATATAGTAAGAGAACCAGAGAACTCCTACAACCTAAACAATTTTATAGGTTACCTAGATAGAACTTACCTAGATCCTAATAGTTAGCCCTATACTATTACCTAGCTATAAAGCTTCAGATAGAAGGAAAATAAATACCTAACTACTTTTCTATTCTAATTTGAAAAAACTCTGGCTGATACTAGAGGGTATATATAGCTAAATATAGTCTGGATCTTCCTACTGGAGGCTACCTTACTCTCCCACTTTAAAAAGCTACTTATTATAATTAACCTTCCTATAGAGTATAGACTTTAGTTATCTAAAATTTAAGATATAATTTAGAAACTTAAATATATAAAGAGGATGCTAGTATGCTACTAGCTACCCTACTAGAAACTCGCTACTTATAATGTGGAGGATGATATTATAATAACTAAAGTAGTCAAGAAGTAATAATAATACTGAAGCTCTAGTAGCTTCTCTTCTGCCTCTAAGGAATACTCTAGGGACCACTAGGATACCTACTAATACTTCAAATACAGCAAGAAAAGCTATATCTACAGGAACTACAGAGCCTAAAAGTATAAAAAGATCAGTATAAAAATTATAAAAGCTACAGCTGCTCCAGATTATACTGGGGATAACCAGGGAGATAACACTACCCCACCTAGTAACAGTAAGGATTCAGGAAAAAAGTAACTTTAGAGTAAAATTAGACTCTAAAATTAACTAAAATAGAAATAATAGGATAGGGAAAATAATAGGAAAAAGAATAAGTAAGTAACTAGTAGTCAGCCACTATTCAGGCTAAAATTAATAGAGATTACTCTATTAATATACTTATTAATATAGATTATAATATCTATATTATTATTAATACTTTCCTTATAAAGAAACTTTACCTCCTACTAGTTAATAAGTTAAAGAGATAAATAAGGAAATATACTATTAGGTTATTACTTAGTGATACCTAGAGGGTAGCTATCCTGACTTTAGAAGTTAGTAGCTATATATAAAAGATTTATACCTATATTATAGAGAGCTTATAGTTACTCTTATATTTCAGGCAGCTATAGATGAAAGATAATTATATTATCTATAATACTGGGGCCTAATAGATAATATACAGGAAGGATAGTGTAATAGTATACTTAAAATATTAGGATAAGTTAGTATAGCTTAAAGAGATCCAGTCAGCTTAGCTACTTAATACTAATTTATTTATATTTATCTATTAGTATGCTATATAGTATACTAGTGAGGCACTAAACCCCTACTAGGTTATATCTATTAGTCTGGTAGATATTAAGAAAATATTAACCCTAAAAGTGGAAGTAGACCAAAAAGATTATATCTCTATAAATATCTTAAAGGAATTCCCAGATCTTTTCTATTTAGATTCAGTATACTAACTGCCTCCCAGCTAACTAGAGATAGATTACTGTATCCTATTAATCCCTAATGATAAGGAATAGGAACCAGACCTCCTATAGGAACCTCTCTATAGTATATTATAAGAGAAGTTTCTAATATTTAAGAAGATTCTAGAGGATTTACTTAATAAAGAATTTATTAAAATAAGTAGCTTCTCTATTAATATCCTAATCTTCTTTATATAAAAGTTAGGTGGAGGAATATACTTCTATATAGATTATAGAGCTTTTAATGTAATCACAAAGAAGGACTATTACTTTCTCTTCTTTATATTAGAGACCCTCTGGAGGGTTACTGCTGCTTACTGGTACACTAAGCTTAATATTATTACTATATTCTATAAGATTAGAATTAATAAAGTAGATCAGGAGAAAATAGTTTTTTAGATATATTATAGTCTCTTTAAATAAGTAGTATGCCCCTTCAGACTTACTAATACTCCTACTATATTTTAATAGTATATTAATAGTTACCTGCAACAGTTTCTAGATAATTTTATTATAGTATATATTAATAATATCCTTATTTATATTAGTAGCTTGCAAAAGGAGTATAAGGAGAAAGTCTACTAGATACTTAGCTACTTTACTAATATAAGCCTTAAGTTGGATCCTAAGAAGTGTAAGTTCTTAGTTACTATAGTTAAGTATATTAAGTATATTATAATAACTGGAAAGAGCTTCTCTTATAATCCTAAGAAATTAGAAGTTATTACTAACTAACTTCCTCCTAGCTTACTAAAGAGTATCTATAATATCTTTAAGTTTATAAATTATTATAAAATCTTTATATCTCAGTATAATATTATTATAAAGCTTTTAAACTACCTAACTTAGAAATTAGTTTTTTTTAACTGAGGATTGAAGTAGTAGGAAGTTTTCCTCACACTAAAATAACTCTTCACTATAGAATTAGTCCTGCAGATATTTAACCCTAATACTTTAATAATAGTGGAGATAGACTGTTTAGAGTATATTCTAGGAGGTATGTTAACCTAAGCTGATAAGGCTAGAGTGAGGTATCTAATAGCCTTCTACTCCTAACGCCTGACCCCTATAGAGTTTAATTACCTAATCTATAATAAGGAACTCCTTATAATACTAGAATGTTTATAAGCGTAGAGGGTAGAGCTATAGAGTATTAGGAGGTTTAAGGTCCTCACTAACTATAAGGGCCTTAAATACTTTATAAAGAAATAATAGTTTATAGAGAAGTAGAGCTAGTAGGTGGAGGAGTTATCTTAATATAATTTTTATTTTAAGTATCAGTTAGGTGCCTAGGTAGTAGCTTCTAATACTCTCTCCTGGAGGGAATAAGATACCTCTAAAGGGTAAGATAATAAGAGGTAATAGGAATAAGTAATATAAGTTATTCTAAATACTATTATCCCTATAGAGCTCCAGGTAGGGTATATAGGTATTATTAATACCTAGGTTTTTAAAGGAAAACCAAACCTATAAAAAATATAGGACCACACTATTAAGAGAGACTCCTTATACTAACAGATCTTTACAGCAGTCTAGCAGGGGAAGTATAGCTTCCCTCCTAACCTCTATATTAAGATCTAGATTACTGAGTATACTATTAATATATTAGGATAACTTACCTTCAGAGAGAGGCTTTAGATACTAAGTAGCAAAGAGAGTAATAGCCTTCTTAATAAGCTTAAGACTAGGCTGGTATAGAAGTCGCATAACTCCTCCCCTATAGGCTACCTAGAGTATAACAGTATACTGGAGATTGTAAGCTAATAGTTCTACTAGTCTGGACAGTTATAGAATATCCACTAATTTATATATAATTATAATATATATAGAGGTATTTATATCTAGAAGTAGGCTAAAAAGAAATTCCTAAAGCCTCTACTAATATCTAACTAGTTACACTCTAATCTGTCAATAGACTTCATTACTAACTTACTCCCTACAAAAAGATAAGGTAGCTATTACCTCTAAGTTATTATTAATTAACTAGGTAAAACCTTTATATTAGAAGAGATAGATATAATAGAGATAGAGGTATATACTTAGTAGTTTCTTAGTTACTACTACAGATTCTATAGAATACTATACTCTATTATAAATAATAAAGAGTCTAACTAAGTAAGTTACTTCTAGAAGAAATTCTGCAGGTTAATAGATATTATATACCTGCTAAATATTAGTTACTACTTACAGACTAATAGGATTATAGAATAATATAACTAGAAGATCTAAGTAGTTTTAAGGGTATTTATTTATTAGTTTCAGGATAACTAAAATAACCTACTACTTATTATATAGTTAACCTTCTATAACTAGCAGTATAGTATAATAGAGACTATATCTTTCTTTATAGATTATAAGTATTATATTAACTCTATTCTAGTCGCTAAGGAGTATATAGAACTACCTAATAATAGTAAGGCTATAGTCTACTAGCTAGTTAAGAGAATATAGTTAGTAATAATATATATCTATACAGAGATAGCTACCACTTAGCAGAGATTAGAAGCTTAGGTAAATAAAACCTAATCCTCTGCAGATTAATACTAAGTTAGTAATAAGATATAGTTAAATATATCTAACTATAAGTTACTAAAGCTAAACTAAAAGCTAGCTTAGCTACACTATAAGTATATAGTAGTGAAGATTCTCTCGCTATATATTATAGAGCTGGATACTTTAGGGTCTATTTACCTATAGTTTTATATAGATTTACTCCAGAAAGCTACTACTAATCTACTATCTAGGTAGGTTATAGTTAATAGCTAGCTGCTACTACTAGTGGATAATAATAGGGAGGTTAAATAGCTAGTTAAAAGTATTCTTACTATAAGGATATATTAAGTGGAGAGAGGGTACTAACGAGAGGCTCTCATTAAATAGGAAGGATATATAAACCCTACGTAGGAGCCTATTAATGCCGTTATAGACATAGTAGCCCTGGAGCAGTATAAGGTAATATATAGACTGATTACGGATAATAATAGAGACCCAGCCTACAGCCTCCAGCTAGGCAGTAGCTGGGGAGGAGGAGGGTAATATTATAGGCTATATCCGGATGTCTGGCTAGGGCTGTACCTAGGTATCCAAAACTAACCCCCTCCCTCGGGTGGAGCCCTAATAGGCTCTATATAGCATTATATATATAGACTTTTCCATACACTCGTGAAAGCTTCTCTTTTACTCCTTAGTTCTAAATAAATAGTATTTTACGCTACCTTCCAGTTAAATAAGCCTAGATCCAGCCCTTCACACTAGCTTCCTCCTAGTTTACTAAAAAGTATCTACAGTTTCTTTAAGTTTATAAATTACTTTAAGGTTTTTATATTTTAATATAATGTTATTATAAAGCTTTTAAATTACCTAACTTAGAAGTTAGTTTCTTTCAACTAGAGATTGGAGCAGTAGGAAACTTTCTTCACACTAGAATAACTTTTTACTATAGAACTAATCCTATAGATATTTAATCCTAACATTTTAATAATAGTAGAGATAGACTGTTTAAAGTATACTCTAGGAGGTATATTAACTTAAGTTAATAAAACTGGAGTGAGGTATCTAGTAGTTTTCCACTCCTAACGTCTAACCTCTATAGAGTTTAATTACCTAATCTATAATAAGGAACTTCTTATAATACTAGAATATTTATAAGTGTAGAGAGTGGAGCTATAAAGTACTAGGAGGTTTAAAATCCTTACTAACTATAAAGATTTTAAGTATTTTATAAAGAAATAATAATTTATAGAGAGGTAGAGTTAGTAGGTAGAGGAGTTATCTTAGTATAATTTTTACCTTAAGTATTAGCTGGACGTCCAGGTAGTAACTTCTAATATCCTCTCCTGGAGGAAATAGAATACCTCTAAAAAGTAGGATAATAAGAGGTAATAGAAGCAGATAATATAGATTATCCTAAATACTGCTATCCCCACGGGGCCCCAGGTAGGGTATATAAGTATTACTAGTACCTAGGTTTTCAAAGGAAAACTAGACTTATAAGAGATATAGAATTATATTACTGAGAGAGACTCCTTATACTAATAGATCTTCATAATAATCCAGCAGGGGGAATATAATTTTCCTTCTAACTTCTATATTAAGATCTAGATTACTAAGTATACTATTAATATATGAGGATAGCTTACTTTTAGAGAGAGGTTTTAGGTACTAGGCAGTAAAGAGAGTAATAGCCTCCTTAATAAGCTTAAGATTAGGCTGGTATAGAAGTTATATAACTCCTCCCCTGCAGGCTACCTAGAATATAATAGTATACTGGAGATTGTAAGCTAACAGTTCTACTAACCTAGATAGTTATAGAGTGTCTGCTAATTTATATATAACTATAATATATATAGAAGTATTTATATCTAGAGGCAGACTAAAAAAAGATTCCTAAAGCTTCTAGGAATATTTAACTAATTATATTCTAATTTATTAATAGATTTTATTACTAACTTACCTCCTATAAAAGGATAAAGTAGTTATTACCTCTAGGTTATTATTAATTAACTAGGTAAAGTCTCTATATTAGAGGAGATAAATATAATAGAGGTAGAAGTATATATCTAGTAATTCCTTAGTTACTACTATAGATTCTATAGAATACTATACTTTATTATAAGTAATAGAGAATCTAACTAAGTAAGTTACTTCTAGAAGGAATTCTGTAAGTTAATAGGTATTATATACCTACTAAATATTAGTTACTACTTACAGACTAATAGGATTATAGAATAATATAACTAGGAGATTTAAGTAGTTTTGAGGGTATTTACCTACTAGTCTCAAGATAACTAGAGTGACTTACTACCTATTATATAGTTAGCCTTCTATAACTAGTAGTATAATATAATAGAGACTATATCTTTCTTTATAAATTATAGGTATTATATTAACTTTATCCTGGTCGCTAAGGAGTATATAGAACTACCTAATAGTAGTAAGGCTACAGTCTACTAGCTAGTTAAGAGAATATAGTTAGTAATAATATATATCTATATAAAGATAGCTGCTACCCAGTAGAGGTTAGAAGCCCAGACGAATAAGATCTAGTTACTTACAGATTAATATTAAGTTAGTAATAAAATATAGTTAAATATATCTAACTATAAGTCGCTAAAGTTAAGATAAAAGCTAACCTAGCTATATTATAAGTATATAATAGTAAAAATCCTCTTACTGTATATTATAGAGCTAAATACCTTAGGGTCTATTTACCTACAGTTTTATGTGAATTTACTCCAGAAAGCTACTACTAATTTACTATTTAGGTAGGTTATAGTTAATAGCTAGCTGCTGCTGCTAGTGGATAATAACAGGGAAGTTAAATAGCTAGTTAAAAGATACATAAAGATATACTGAGTAGAGAGAAGATACTAATAAGAGGTTCTTATTAAATAGGAAGGATATATAAACTCTATATAGGAGCCTATTAATACTATTATAGATATAGTAGCTCTAGAGTAATATAAAGTAATATATAAGCTAATTATAGATAATAATAAAGATCTAGCTTATAGCCTCCAGCCGGATAGCAGCTAGAGAGAAAGAGGGTAATATTATAAGTTATATCTAGATATCCAGCTAGAGTTATACCTAGGTATCTAAAGCTAACCTCCTCGCTCGAGTGGGGCCCTAGTAGACTCTGTATAATATTATATATACAGACTTTTCTATATACTCGTGAAAGCTTCTCTTTTACTCCTTAGTTCTAAATAAATAATATTTTACGCTACCTTCCAGTTAAATAAGCTTAGGTCCAGCCCTTCACAGTTACACTATACTGTAAGGTATATAGTAATTATATATACTACTATATATATAGCAGTATACCCCCTATAGCCTACTGGCTACAGGTGCCTAGCACCCAGCGCCAGCTGTAGCCTAGCAGCATAGTAATTAGTAAGTAATTACCACACTATAGATCTAGAGCTTTACGTAACGCCGCACGCCACATAATATAACAAGAATAATAATAAATACCAGAATACTAGCTTACACCCATACAACGAGATCACATACAGCATACAATTATCCTAACAATTAAACTAACATATATAGAATTATAAGCTTCTATTTACTATTAAGTTACTTAGAGATCCTTAGTTTAGCTGAAGGTTAATATATAAAACTATAAATACTAACTTTTATAGAATTATAATTACTACTATATTATTATTAATCTCTTATTTATTACTTTTAAAATACTATTTTATAGTTATTAATTAAAATTCTTAAGAGCTAAAAAGTAACTTAAGAATATAAATCTTACTATAAGTAGTAATAAGAGAATATAGTTTTTACTAGCTTTTTTTCTCTTACTATATATATATAAGAGTCTGGAGCAGAAGGATTATTATATAAGAAGTATTAAGACTATTATATATTACTAAAGTAGTATTAATAGTATATTTAGTATACTTATAGTAAAGCTTCTCTATATCTTTATATATAGCTTAAGCTTAGCTAATAATATCTAGAAAGGAAGTTAAATTTTCTATAAAGTGTAAGTATACTCTAAAAATAAGTAGTATAGATATAAAGTTATTTAGGTTAGTAATATTATTAATTACCTTATATACTATCTAAAGGGATACCTTTTAATTAGCAGTAGGAAGTTCTATATAATAAATCTTATATTTATAGTAGAGAGGTATATAGTAATACTCTACTTTACTAATACTATTATATCTCTTAATAAGTATAATATAAACTATTAATCCTATAGTTTTTACTTCTAATCTGAAGTTTTTAGATTAAGAAATTATACTTATATATAAAAAGTTAAACCTAAGTTTATTTAACTGGAAGGTAGCGTAAAATACTATTTATTTAGAACTAAGAAGTAAAAGAGAAGCCTTTACAAATATATAGAAAAGTCTATATATATAATACTATATAGAGCCTACTAGAGTCTCACTTAGGCGAGGAAGTTAGCTTTAGATACCTAAGTATAACTCTAGCTGGATATCTAGATATAGTCTGTAATATTACCTCCCTCCTCTCTAGCTGCCACTCAGTTAGAAGCTATAAGTTAAGTCTCTATTATTATCTATAATTAGTCTATATATTACCTTATACTACTTTAAGGCTATTATATCTATAATAATATTAATAAGCTTCTATATAGAGTTTATATATTTTTTCTAGTTAATAAAAGCTTCTCATTAGTATCCTCTTCCCACTCAGTATATCGTTATAGTAAGAATACTTTTAACTAGCTATTTAACCTCCCTATTATTATCTACTAGTAATAGTAGCTAACTATTAACTATAATCTACCTAAGTAGCAAATTAGTAGTAACTCTCTAGAGTAAATCTATATAAAACTATAAGTAAATAGACTCTAAAGTATCCAGCTTTATAATATATAGTAAGAGAATTTTCACTATTATATACTTATAATATAATTAGACTAGCTTTTAATTTAGCTTTAGTAACTTATAGTTAAATATATTTAACTATACTTTATTACTAACTTAATATTAATCTATAGGAGACTAAATTTTATTCACTTAAGTTTCTAATCTTTACTGAATAGTAGCTATCTCTATATAAATATATATTATTACTAACTATATTCTCTTAACTAACTAGTAAGCTATAGCTTTACTACTACTAAATAATTCTATATACTCCTTAGTAATTAGAATAAGGTTAATATAATATTTATAATCTATAAAGAAAAATATAATTTTTATTATACTATACTGCTAATTACAGAAAGCTAACTATATAATAAGTGGTAAGTTACCCTAGTTATCCTGGGACCAGTAAGTAAACACGCTTAAAATTACTTAGATCTCCTAATTATACTATTCTATAATTCTATTAGTCTATAAATAATAATTAATATTTAATAATTATATAATACCTATTAACCTACAGAATTCCTTCTAGAAGTAACTTACTTTGTTAGATTCTTTATTACTTATAATAGAGTATAATATTCTATAGAACCTATAGTAGTAATTAAAAAACTATTAAGTATATACTTCCACTTCTATTATATTTATCTCCTCTAATATAGAGACCTTACCTAATTAATTAATAATAACCTAGAGGTAATAACTACCTTATTTTTTATAAAGAGTAAATTAATAATAAAATTTATTAATAGATTACAATATAACTAGTTAGATACTAATAGGAACTTTAGGAATCCCTTCTTAATCTATCTCTAGATATAAATACCTCTATATATATTATAATTATATATAAATTAGTAGACATTTTATAACTATCTAGACTAATAGAATTATTAGCTTATAATCTCTAGTATATTATTATATTCTAAATAGCCTATAGGAGAGGAATTATATAACTTCTATATTAACTTAATCTTAAGCTTATGAAAGAAACTATTACTTTCTTTACTATTTAGTATTTAAAATCTCTCTCTAAAGGTAGATTATTTCAGTATATTAATAATATACTTAGTAATCTAAATTTTAATATAGAAGTTAGGAAGAAAATTATACTCCCCCTATTAAATTATTATAAAGATCTATTAATATAAAAAATCTCTCCCAGTAGTATAATTCTATATTTCTTATAAATTTAATCTTCCTTTAAAAATCTAGATACTAATAATATCTATATATTCTACCTGGAGCCCTATAAGGATAATAACCTCTAGGATAATCTATATTATTTATCCTTATTACTTCTTATTATCTTACCCTTTAGGAGTATCCTATTCCCTCCAGGAGAGAATATTAGAAACTACTATCTAGATACCTAGCTAATATTTAAACTAAAAATTATACTAAGATAATTTTTCTACCTACTAACTCTACCTCTCTATAAGCTATTATTTCTTTATAAAATACTTAAAGTCCTTATAGTTAGTAAAAATCTTAAACTTCCTAATACTCTATAGCTTCACTCTCTATACCTATAGATAGGCTGGTACTATAAGAAGTTTCTTATTATAAATTAAATAATTAAACTCTATAGAGGTTAGGCGTTAAGAGTAGAAAACCACTAAATACCCCACTCTAACCTTATTATCTTAAGTTAATATACCTTTTAGAGTATACCCTAAATAATCTATCTCTACTATTATTAGAATATCAGGATTAAATATCCACAGGATTAGTTCTATAGTAAAGAGTTATTTTAGTATAAAGAAAACCTCCTACTGCTCTAATCTCCAGTTGAAAAAAAACTAACTTGTAAGTTAGGTAGTTTAAAAACTTTATAATAATATTATACTAAAATATAAAAACCTTATAGTAATTTATAAATTTAAGGAAACTATAGATATCTTTTAGTAAGCTAGAGGGGAACTAGTTAGTAATAATTTCTAACTTCTCAGAATTATAAAAAAAACTTTTTCTAGCTAATATAATAAACTTAATATACTTAACTATAGTAACTCAAAACTTACACTTCTTAAGATCTAACTTAATGTTTATATTAGTAAGGTAGCTAAATATCTAATAAACTTTCTCCTTATATTCTTTTTGCAAGCTACTAATATAAATAAGGATATTATTAATATAGACTATAATAAAATTATCTAGAAATTATTATAGGTAGCTATTAATATACTATTAAAATATAGTAGAAATATTAATAAGTCTGAAGAAATATACTATCTATTTCAAGAGACTATAATATATCTGAAAAACTATTTTCTTCTAATCTACTTTATTAATTCTAATTTTATAGAATATAGTAATAATATTAAACTTAATATACTAATAGATAATAATAACTCTCTAGAGGGTTTCTAATATAAAGAGAAAAAAATAATAATCCTTCTTTATAATTATATTAAAAACTTTATAATTTATATAAAAATATATTCCTCTACCTAACTTTCTTATAAAGAAAACTAAAATACTAATAGAGAAACTACTTACTTTAATAAATCTCTTATTAAATAAATCCTCTAGAATCTTCTTAAATATTAGAAGCTCCTCTTATAATATATTATAGAGGGATCCCTATAAGAAATCTAGTTTCTATCCCTTATTATTAGAAGTTAATAGGATATAGTAATCTATCCCTAATTAACTAAGAGGTAGCTAATATACTAAACCTAGATAGAAAAGATCTAGGAATTCCTTTAAGATATTTATAAAGATATAATCTCTTAAATCTACCTCCACTTTTAAACCTAACACTTTCTTAATATTCACTAAACTAATAAATATAACCTAGTAGGAACTTAATACCTCACTAATATACTATATAGTATACTAATAGATAAATATAAATAAATTAGTATCAAGCAGCTAAGCTAACTAGATCTCTTAAAGTTATACTAACTTATCTTAATATTCTAAATATACTATTATATTATCCTTCCTATATATTATCTATTAAGCTCTAATATTATAAATTATATAATTATCCTCTATCTATAGCTACTTAAGATATAAAAATTACTATAGACTCTCTATAATATAGATATAAATTTTCTATATATAACTACTGACTTCTAAAATTAGAATAACTACTCTCTAAGTATTACTAAGTAATAATCTAGTAGTATATCCCTTTATCTATCTTTTTAACTTATTAACTAATAGGAAGTAAAATTTCTTTATAAAGAAAATGTTAATAATAATATAAATGATATAGCTTATATTAATAAATATATTAATAGAATAACCTTCATTAATTCTAATCTAAATAATAACTAACTATTAATTCCTTATTTATTCTTTTTCCTATTATTTTCTTTATTTTATTACTTCTGCTTCAGTTAGCTTTAAAGCCTAATTTCACTCTAAAGTTACTTTTTTCCTAAATTCTCACTATTACTAAGTAGGGTAATATTATCCTCCTAGTTATCCTTAGTATAATCTAGAGCAGCTATAGTTTTTATAACCTTTATATTAATTTTCTTATACTCTAAGGTTTTATAGTTCCTATAAATATAATTTTTCTTACTATACTTAAAATATTAATAGATATCCTAATAATCTTTAGAATATTCCTTGGGGGCAGAGGAGGAGCTACTAAAGCTTCAGCATTATTATCACTTCTTAACTACTCTAGTTATTATAATATCACTCTCTATATTACAGGCAGTAAGTCTCCAGTAGGATAGTTAGTAGTATACTAATACCTCTTTTATATATTTAAGCTTCTAAGCTATATCTTAAACTTTAGATAACTAAAATTTATATTCTATAAGAAAGTTAACTGTAATAAGTAACTTCTTAAAGTAGGAGAGTAAAACAGCCTCTAGTAGGCGGACGAACTGAGGTGGCGTGTCATTGAGAGTTCGATGCCTTCTGGAAGTACGACGCTGCTGTACGACTTTGACCAACGTCTAGCTGCTTGCTTTATCGACAGACACGAGGACAAGGCCTCTGGCGAGGAGTTTGCCTTTATCAACTACTCGCACTTGTCCCCGTCTCCAAGTAGTGGCAGTTCACCGCGTAGCAAGCAGCACATTGACATTGGTCCACACAAATCGACGAAAGAAATGAGAGCCTCGATACCCCCTAGGACGAGGCTCCTCATCCACTCGGGGAACCAAGTCGATAGACGCAAGCTCTCGGCTATTCGACAAGCTCTCCCATCCAATGTCACCGTCACCTCCTTCAGCAATCTTTACGCAGACGACCTCGCTCCCCAGGAAGCCCTCTCCGAAGCCTTCACCTCCACGAGGAGTCTTTTACACGCAGCAGAGACATTGTCCATCGACGACACCAGTCTAGCGCAGGTTTCTACTCTAGTCACAGCATCGTCCAACCACCCCAAGGGTGCCACAATCGTCGACTGGACGGGGGACCAGCTCATCACAATAAACCAGAGGCCCGTGGATGCTCACCAGCTGTTCTCGCCGAACAAGACCTATCTTCTCGCGGGTCTAAGTGGGCAGATTGGCCAGTCCATCTGCCGCTGGATGGTCGCCCATGGTGCGCGCCACATCGTCGTCATGAGCAGGTAACGTGAACCGAGACCCTTTTATGAGACCAGAGGCTCATACTAACGTAACAAAACAACATGGCAGAAACCCAGACAAGGAGGAGACACTCTGGAACGACGAGCTGCAGAGACAAGGCGCCAACATCGTCATCGAGGCCGCAGACGTCACCAGCAAACAGGACCTCGCCGCACTCGGCGCTCGCATCCGCGACACCATGCCACCCATCGGCGGCGTGGCCAACGGCGCAATAGTCTTGTCCGACGCCTTGTTCGCTGACATGACTTATGAAAACTTCCAGGCCGTCATGAAACCCAAGGTCGAGGGCTCCAATAACCTGGAGGCGGTATTCTCCCACGACGACCTCGACTTCTTCATCATGTTCTCGTCGATTTCCGCCGTCACCGGCACGCCGAGCCAAGCCAACTATGCTGCTGCCAACAACGTAGGTTCACCCGAGGAAATCTCAAACCCCGCACTCCCTTTCGTGTTGCTAAAGATTCATGTCCGTCTACTAGTTAATGGTCGGTCTAGCTGCGCAGAGGCGAGCGAGGAAGCTCGCCGCGTAAGTCGTCGACATTGGCATGATCATCGGCATCGGCCTCCTCCGGAGAACCGAGGGCGACGAGGGCGACGGCGTCATGGAGACGTCTCTGCGGAACAAGCACTACATGCCCATTTCCGAGCGCGACCTCCACCAGCTCCTGGCCGAGGCAATCCTCGTCGGGAAGAATGACGAGGATGCCGAGATCATTACGGGCTTGAGGACGTATGCCAGCGGCGATGTGGACAGACGCCCGTTCTGGCACGGGAACCCACGCTTTTCGCATCTCTTGAGGCATGACGGCCTCGAGGCGCAAGACCAAAGCGGTTAGTCGACCGGCCGTGGGAGGAAGACTTTGAAGGAGAAGCTCGCGGGTGCTGGTGGCGAGGATGATGCCTTGCAAATCATGCGAGGGGCTCTGCTGGCGTATCTCGCGTCTGCCCTCAAGGTGAGTTATTGAGAATGCTCCTTGTTGCTGCTGTTACTGCTGTTGCTGGCAAGTGATTTTCCGCATGGCTAATGGAATGATATCAGCTGTCCGTCGAGACAATATATCCCGACGTACCGATCATCGACCTCGGCATCGACTCTCTCGTGGCAGTGGAGATGAGAAACTGGATATTCTCAGAGGCAGGTCACGATACACCGGTACTGAAGATCTTGGGAGGCTCCTCCGTCAACCAGATCTGCACCGAGGTGGTCTCTTGTCTCTCGTTTCAAGGGAGACGGACGGATGCTATCGAGGACGAGGCCAACGTCAGGACACCCGCCAGGAAGCCTCGCGATTGGAACGAAGGACCATCCGAAGGGATGGAGATTGACCCGACCAACACCACGTCGCCTTCTTCAGTCTTGTCGCCAGCAGCGCCCTCTTTGGAAGAGTCCGCCTCACCTTTGACGGACCCCTCGTCAGCCTTAGACGTCCACGTCGAGTCGTCTTGGTCGTCGTCGCCCTCCTCTGGTCCGGTTCCGCTTCGCACAGAGTCACTGTCATTAGGCCAGGCAAGACTATTCTTCTTGTCTCAAAGCCTGGAGGATGGCAGAGCGCTCAACTGCACCGTGTCTTACAAGCTCTCAGGGAGGCTTGATGTACCCAAGTTGAAGCGAGTGCTGGAGCAGGTGACTCAACATCACGAAAGCTTCCGTACCGTGTTCTACACCAGCAGTCGCGATGGACAGCCCGTCCAGGGAATCCTAGAGAGGTCGCGATTCAGACTGAGACTACGCAATGGCCCCGACGACGCTCTCCAAGTCAAGAAGCTCTTTGACTGGACGAACGAATACCGGTACAGTTTGGAGACGGGAGACACCTTCATCGCCACCATCTTGTCGCACAGCGCCGACTCACACACCATGGTCTTTGGATATCACCATATCATCATGTATGGCGTCAGCTGGCAGATATTCCATCGGGACCTGGCCAAGTTCTACAACAGCCCGGATCTACTACCCGCACCAGCCCTCGAGTCTCCTCCGCCGCCAACAGCCCAGTACGTCGACTTCACTCTCAAACAGCAGCAGGACCTGTCCAGCGGTGCGTACTCGGAAAGACTCGGCTTCTTCCAAGACGAGTTCCGCGAACCGGTAGAGCCGCTGCCGCTATTCCCCTTCGCCAGGGTCAGCACGCGCAAGCCCCTGATGCGTTATGCATCCAGGGACATCATCGCACACGTTGACGCGAGAGCCGGCGGCCAGCTGAAGAAGGTGTCCCAAGCCTCCCGGACCACCTCCTCGCACTTCTTCCTCTCGATCCTACAGGTCTTGCTCCACCGGATGCTGGGCCGGGGAGAAATATGCATCGGCATGGTGGACGCCAACCGCTCCGACCAGAGGTTCCGCAACACCGTCGGGTTCTTCACCGAGACCCTCCCCGTGAGGTTCCGCGTCCATGGCGAGCTGGAGTTCGCCGAGCTCCTCCGGACGACCCGGACCAAGGCGTACAAGGCTCTCTCGCAGACGGGGTTTCCGCTCGAGGAGATCCTGCGGGCTTGCGGTGCGCCTTCGTCCAAGACGGAAACGCCGCTGTTCCAGGTGGTGTTCAACTACCGCATGGGAGCGAGCCGCGCGTCCTCGATGGAGGGTCTTGAGATGGAGTTTCTCGAGTATGCCGACGCCAAGAGTCCGTTTGACCTCGTCTTGTCTGTCGACGAGCTGGGCGACGGCACTGCCATGCTCACCTTTTCGCTTCAGGATTATCTGTACGACCGAGAAGGTGCTGAACTGCTCGTCAACACATATGTACACTTGCTTCGAGTGCTATCCGAGGATCCTTCTCGCGCGGTTGGCAGCATCCCCCTTTTCGATCCGTCTTTGGTAAGGCAGGCTGTCGACCTGGGAACTGGGCCCGAGATCGAGTTGGCATCTCATTCTGCTAGCAGCACACTTTCCATCATGTTCAATGCTTGGGCAGACAAAGACCCAGAAGCTCTCGCTGTCAAGGACTTGGGCGGAGATTCCATGACCGACGCACAACTGTCACGGAGGGCTGGTGCCATCTCGACAGCGTTGTTGGGTGCAGCTGGAAGGACAACGTCGTCGTCATCGTCGTCGTCGTCGTCGTCGTCACCCGTCTGCGTGCTGCTTGAGCCTGGCGTCGACACGGTTTCCACCATGTTGGGGATCCTTCGCACCGGCGCTGCGTATGTGCCTCTCGACGTGCGCAACTCGGATGACGGGCTCAAGGACATCCTGGAAGCGTCGGGAGCGGCCGTCCTCGTCCATGACTCTGCAACCGCAGAGCGGGCCGCGATACTTTGCGAGGCCTCCTCGGCACCTGAGCGCATCTCCCTCGTCGCTCTCGACACAACACCCGACACTGACAACACGGCGCAGGCGGTCGAAGGCGTCTTGAAGTTGGACGACTTGGCCATGATCCTGTACACCAGCGGCTCCACGGGCAAGCCAAAGGGGATCCCCCTGACCAACCGCAACATCCGGACTCCCATCCTCGGCATCTCGGAAAGGGTTCCCCTAGGCCGAGAGGTCGTCCTGCAGCAAAGCGGCCAAGGGTTTGATGCTGCCATTTATCAAATCTTCATTGCCCTCGCCAACGGCGGCACGTTGATCATGGGGGATAACCGCGGCCACCACCCGAAAGACACGGCTGCGCTGATGGCGTGTGAGGGCGTCACGTGTGCCGTCTTCATTGTCTCGGAGATGCAGTCCATGTTGAAGTACGCACATGAGGAGCTACGCCGGTCTCGTTCGTGGCGCCTCGCCATCGTCGCTGGGGAAGTCTTCACCTCGAGCCTCGTGGAGTAGTTCCGCAGTCTTAAACGCCCCGACTTGGCAATCTTCAACGCCTACGGGCCTACCGAGGCGTCCATCTGCTCTTCCATGAGCCCAGTGCAGCCTGAAGAGGTTGAAAGAAACGACTTTAGTGTCCCAGTCGGCAAAGGCCATGCCTGATTACGGAACTTATATCGTCGACGAGGAGAGTAATCCCGTTCCCACCGGATGGCCTGGCGAGATCGCCATCAGCGGCCCCGGTGTGGCGAGTGGGTATCTCGACTTGCCTGAACTCACCGAGACCAAGTTCAGAAATAACATGGCATGGAACAATGGTAGCAGACTTCTTTACCTCACTGGCGACAAGGGCCGGATGCTCTCCGACGGCTCCATCGTCTTGTCCGGCCGCGTCGACGGAGACGACCAGGTCAATATCAGAGGCATGCGTGTCCACCTGCGGGACGTCTCCAAGGCCCTCATCCAAGCCTCGGCCGACAATCTCGTGGACGCGGCTGTGTTGGTCCGAGGCGAAGACGCAGATGAGCAGCGGCTTGTGGCATACGTCGTATTCTCCAGGACAAGCCACGTCACGGACGATGACAAACTCACTTACCTGCGCCAGCTCCAACAGGAACTCCCTCTGCCTCTTTACATGCGTCCGGCGGTCATTGTCCCCTTGCAAACGCTTCCGGTGACGGACAGGGGCAAGCTCGATGTACGCCAGTTGGCATCTTCACCTCTGCCAAAGGCTCCTCCACCGCACGAGGTCGACGACGACGAGAAAGACCAGCTCACGGAGCAAGAGGCGCGTCTGAAGGATGTTTGGAGGAGCGTGCTAGGCGGCGGCGGCGACATGTCATCCACCACGACGCCTATCCATCGCAGCTCCGACTTCTTCTCCGTTGGCGGGAACTCGCTGCTTCTCCTCCGGCTCAAGGCTGAGATTTGGAAAGAGTTCGGAGTGGATGTTTCCTTGGTGGAACTGTTCCAGACGAGTACCCTCGAAGTCCTCGCCGCACGCCTCACCGACGGCAAAGCAGAGCCGGACCGGATCGACTGGGACAAGGAAACGGAACCCGACGCAAAGACGTTCGCTTCAACTGATCCTCCCCTTCCTCTTCCTCGAAACTGGGGCACCTCTACTCGTACCACAAATGACGGCATCTCCGTCCTGCTCACGGGAGCAACGGGCTTCCTCGGATCTGCACTCCTCCGCCAGCTGGTCCAGCACCCCAGAGTCGGCCAGATTCACTGCGCGGCCATCCGCAACGACGCCCAGGCCGGAGAACCTCGACATCTGAGCGTAGACTCGCCAAAAATCATCTGTCACGCCGGCGACCTCACGCTCCCGAACCTCGGCCTGGACGAAGCGCAGGCAGCCACCCTCTTCGCCTCGGTCGACGTCATCATCCACAACGGCGCCCAGGTCTCGCACATGAAGAACTACCGCAGCCTAAGAGCCGCCAACGTCTCGTCCACCATCGAACTCGCCCGCAACGCGGCGCGGCAGCGCGACGTCCCGCTGCACTACGTCTCCACGGGCGGCGTCGCGCAGCTCGGCGGCGCGGCGGTGCAGCCCGCGTCGTCTTTGGCGGCGTTTCGGCCGCCTGGAGACGGCCGGGGAGGATACGTGGCGTCGAAGTGGGCGAGCGAGGCTTTTCTCGAGAGGCTGTCTAATGGAGGATTGTATCGGGGTGGGATTTGGGTACACCGGCCGAGTAGCATCACCGGCGAGAACGTGCCGTCCTCGGATGTCATGCACAGCTTGCTGAGGTACTCTCGCCTCATGGGAGCTGTGCCTGACCTGGCAGGTTCCACGGGATGGTTTGACTTTATTCACATTGACACCGTCTCAAGAAACATTGCAGACTTGGCTGTGAGGAGCGCAGTCGGAGGGGAGGAAGATTCGGGCATGACGGCTGCTGGTGCTGCTGCTGGTGCTGCTAATACTCCTGCTACCCTGACCTTTGTACATCACAGTGGCGAGGAGGTCGTCCCGGTGCAGCAGTTCAAGAGGTACGCAGAGGCCTTGGCAGGCGAGCCCTTCAGAGTGTTGGCGTTGAGGGACTGGGTCTCTGGCGCTGTTGAGAGTGGTCTGGATGAGGTTTTGGGCTCCTACTTGTTGGCATCCAACGGCGTGATTCAAGTCCCGCTGCTGGAAAAGAAGAAATATCGGGCGGGTTGATGAGGGTAACCGTATGTCAGTCTGGACTTGTCTCGTTTCCCTGTTTGCTGATTCTACTTTTGGACTCTGCTCCAGTCGAGTGTTGAGTTTGCAAAATGCTCATGATACTTTTGCTTCATGATGGTTTGGTTTTAACTAATTATGTGGATTAGAGGTCGAGACTATCTACAGAAAAGGAAGACTTGTAATCTTGGAATCTAACAGTACATACTGCAAGGTAGCTTCAATAGAAATCATGGGATGTCAACTATCCTTTCCCCGGCTATCTACCTCCAGCAATCTTTTTATCAAGTGTTAGTCAAATTCCTACTTTACTAGGTAGTTGTATCTGAGCTGTCATGTCGGTGTCTATTCACACAGGACGATGGCGTATAACAGTGTTCTTGGACACCATCAGCGGAGCGGACTGTTTGTTTTCGAGCTATTCTCACCGAATTGTATACCGAAAGAAACGTAAATGCCGAATGGGATAAATCTCGTGGCCGAAGACTCCCCGAGTCGGCTATTAGTCTCCATTTACTTTCCTCGGCAGTACGTCACTCGGCAGCAACGTCTACCGACTCTCGGCCGGCGAGCTACTTACTTGACCCCAAGGATGATATCTGATGGTTTTAAAAGACGTATTCCCGTTGCGACGTAAGGCAGTCTGAGTACAGAAACTGAATACGCTTGCCACCTCGCCCTTCTATCATGAGCGAGCAGGCAATACCTATCCAGAAGAGGCGCCTCCTACGGGTGACGCTGGCGCACTACCGACAGCCAGACGTCAGTGAAGAAGACTTCCATCGCTGGATCACCGAAGAATATGCTCCGCGGGCAGCCAAACTCCACGCAAAGAATGGCATCGAGGGATTTTCAATTGTAAGTTGGGGGACAGCTTTGGGGAATTCCCCTCGTAATGCATCTCCCTGGACACGACTCCACTGACACTCGACCAGTACCTTTCGCCCACATCGTTCCGTCGTGTCTCAAATGAGCTCAACGGCAGACGAGGCAACCCCTGGGTCGTACGCGACTACGACGCCCAAGTCGAGTTTCTGTTCCGCGACATGGAAACCTTTTTGAAGGGGGCGGCCGATCCCGAAATGCGACCGCTGCAGGAATCGGAGGAATCGTAGGAATCGTTCATTAGCAGCATTCACCCGGAAATCAGTCTTGGCTGGATAGAGACGTACGTCAGCGACGGCAGGGTTGTGAACGTTAGTGAGGATGGAAAGTCTACTATTGCGAAGCCCCCAGCCACATGTGGCTATATGTGGCTTCGCGTGGGTTCAGAGGTATTTAGACCCCTTCGCCCCATAGCCCCATTTTAGAGAGATCAACCCGTTTTCATCACTCTGCGGTGCCTCCTTCGCAACAGTTATAAGCCCAGCTCTGGACGTCACAATACCTATATCTCGCACCCCTATTTACAACATATAGAAGCCTGTAACCAGCATAGTTCATCAAGTTTCACGCCTCTTTTTTTTACCGATTTTCATAATATTTACCCCTATTTTACAGCCTTCAGCTAGTATACTCCTTTCGAAGCGAAAAGATTAGCCTATATAGTTTATTTAACTATATTACCACACGATCCAAAATACTATCTGGAAGTATATCAATTCTGAGGCAAACAATACCCCAGACTTAATGTAACACATACCTCCCCTACTTATACTTAATAAAATACATACAAAATATTAAGAGGAAGCCTAAAACGATTTTATTCAGAGGTATACTAAATAGGCTATATAGCACTATATACACTAGACGACCCCCAGTGAAGAAAAGCTAACACCTCCAGCTATTATTATAATTAAAAATATTCATAATAAGTATATAAACTATATAGTAAATTATAAGATCTATATAGTAGAGCGAAAGGAGCTTACTATAAACTACCACCTTATATAGTAATAGATTAATAGTATAGTTAATTGAGAGATTTTAATAATAGTTTAAAATAACCTTATTTATAAAGATAATACTTCAATTCAAACCTTAGTATATAGCTTTAAAAAATATATAGTATCTATACTACTCACTATAGTTATAATAATCTAAGATAAATACTATAATATACTAATAAAAACTAAATCTCCTATTAATATAGAAGTTTAATATAATAACTAATATAGAACGTTTTAATACGCGAGAGTATATAAAATTCCTAATATATAAAGAGCCTTTATAGTGTAGATATTTTAAGAGGTAATTTTAATTTAACTTACCCCTAAATAGGCGAAGTAATATCTCTTTAAGTTATATAGCTCTATTAAACTAAGTAAGATACTATATAATATCCTTAAGTATAATATAATTTTTTCAGGTATTTTAAACTAGAGAAGGGTGAATAGTAGTAACCCTGGAGTTTTTATAATATTCGCAGGGCAGACTAACTACCTATTAACTAGTAATAAAGAAGCTATACAGCCTCAAAATGAAAAATCTTCATAAGGAACCCCTAAAGTAAATAGGGGCTATAGAGATAGTAATATAAAATATTACCTTTATAGTAGGGATTATTATTAGCCTGCAAGATAATATAGCTATTTAGAGATAATATTATAAGGCACAAAAGCCTTATATCAGGCAACCCTCTTAAAAAGTAAAAAAGAAAATTTTTTAGAGATTCTAAAAGCTTCTATATAGGAGCGCCTCAGGGAGAGTCTACAGCTTAAAAGATAACTAGAGGAGGAGCTTTAAGTATCTTAACTACCTGAGAATATTAAATACTAGGTGAGGTAAGCTATAGTAGTTACTAGTAGTAGATATAGAAGTAGCCTCAGCTAGTTAATATAAAGCAGTATTAATCTATAGAGACCACCCTCAGCAGATATAGATCAGGAGGCTAATAGAGAGGTATACTATAGTAGCTGCTAGTAGCAGATATAGAGATATCTCCTACAGTATATAGGAAGTAAAGCTAACCTATAGAGACTACCTACAGTAGATACAGTATAGTAACACTTTAAAATACTAGAGATCTAGTAATATAGCTAGTTTTAGTGCGTATATTTAGCTTTATTTTTCAGCCTCACGCCATACACACAAGACTGGGGGGGTGTATTATGAAGCCCCCAGCTATATGTAGCTATATATAGCTTCGCATAGATTCAGGGGTATTTAGACCCCTTCGCCCCATAGCCCCATTTTAGAGAGATCAACCTATTTTCATCACTCTGCGGTGCCTCCTTCGCGACATCTACCTATCCGGCTTTTGACGAGCTCAGTAGTGCCCCTTAGAAAGACCACACCCACAAGCAGAAGTCTCAACCGAGACCAACCTGTTCTTCCAGCAAATAATGCTCAAGCACACGCGGGCTGATTGGACTTCGTATGTAGCTGCTCTCATTCTATGCTTATTATAAAGAAAAGATAGAAAGGAACAGGAATAGCAATCGTGGTCCTAGTGATACGGTGAGGGTATCAATACAATAGACGCTATATCGTCAAGGCTATCGAATAACCTCTATCGCTAATTGGTAGGTCTTCCAGTAAATAACTTGGATAGACAGAAGCCAAAATAACCATTCCACCTCCAACTACTATGGGCCGAGAGGAGCACCTGTCTTGTCATGATTTGCTACAGAATGGTGTCATCTTTACAGGAAAGGACCGTGACTCAACGCCAACTACTGCACAGCTGTTGGAAAGTCAAAATGGCAGAGACGACGCCTCCCCATCACCCGATGAACGGTGCGAACTGTGTTGCGGTGAGCATGATCGGGACTTGCCCGAATCGGACATCGGCGGCTGCCATCGGGCCGAAGAGAAGAGGGGCCGAAGAGACGGGAAGAGGGGCCGAACCACCGGCGTCGCGGCCCGATCCCATGGCCGAACCGGAACCCGCCCTGAGTCTCCACATGTATCTAACATCAGAAACTAGTACATGGCGCAACATGACATTATCAGTTTATGTATATACCCATAAGAAACTGCGGCAAAGCAACTCATGCTGTCCGCTGTATCAGTAGCAATTACGACTCCTGCATCGTCACAAGTCAAGAATTACACGAGATAGAGCGTCCCAGCCTTTGGAAACATCAAGGGCGCACAGTCGGAACAAATGTTACCGACCAAGAAAGAACCAGACTGCTGCAGCCTATCACGCAATTTCAATCCCAATAACTCGTGCAAGTGAATAGACAGCTCGGCAAGGACTGGGAGCGAAGCTGCTTCAACTAAGTGAGTGAATAGCGTCTTCTATGCGATTACGTACATAATGCGTCTAATAAAAACACGAAAAGAAGAATTGGCGTATCCCAGCTTCCAATGATGATTACCCTAGCCCTCAAAGCATCAAATGGTCCGAGTGTTGAGTAGTCTAGCATCACTTACTTCTGGTTCCTGCTCTCCCTCCAGCCGCCAAAGAAGAGTGACGTGAAGCTGACTCCTCGGCTTAAGCTTAAAGGCGAACGCCTTGGGACGGTTCACTATACCCGGAATAGCTATTAAAAAGTAGGTAGGTGGTTAACTAGGTAGATTATTTATTATCTGGCAGAAAGTCTAGTAGTAGGCCTTTAGTCCTTATTATATATAAAGTGAGGATATTATAACTTTTATCTAATAAGATAATATAAGGTAGATATAACCTATAGACTATACTTTAATACTTCTATTTAAGCTAAGTAGCTATATTAGATAACCTTAGTAATACTTTTTCTGCTAAAATACTTACTATTTTTACTAAAAACTATTTAAATCTAAAATCTTTATAGGAAAAGAATATTCTAGAGGAAAAAAGTCTATAGCTATATTCTTATTATTATATAAATATTATAAATTAAGAAATTAGTAATAAGTATTATGATTTCCTTTCTAGCTTAAATTTATATTTAAAGATATTAAAAGCTATTTAAAGTAGTATTTTAGTTAGGCTATCTATAATCTATTTATAAGTTAACTTATATTAAAAGTTAATTTCTTTCTATTTATAGAATTCTTATAAGAAATACTATTATATATTAATATACTTTATTTTAGTATAAAATTCGAGGTTTTTAGTTAAAACTGAAGTTTCTTAGTTATCTCTATAGATAACTATAATAGTAATATTTTATATTTAGTTTAGTTCTCCTAAAAGATAGTATAATTAAATAGCTTCTTTAATAACTTATATTTATCCTATATATTTTACTTTATATAAGAATAGAATAATAATAGTTTACTATTTTGAGGATTAGCTTATTATATTACTCTTAATATTAAATAGATATTCTATATAGATAAATAAATATTAATATCTTCAGTCTAATTATTATTTATATAGCCTATTAATAGTTATAGATTATTTTAGTAATAAAGCTTAAAGTTATAGATTCTCTTTAGGTATCTAAGGATATATTTCGCTGCCTATTAATATCTTATAGTAAGGTTAGCTAGATATTAGCTGAATACTGAAATTATATAGGTAATATTAGGCTGAATATGAAGTATGATATATATTAGTAAACTAATAATATAGATATACTAACTTTTTAGCTTCTAAGAAACTTTAAAGTTTAATTTAACTTTCTTAAGTTTAAGATTAGCCTCTATAGGTATATTATAAAACTTATAGTTCTCTATATTAGAATCCTTAATAATTTTATTAATATAATCTTATTAGCTAAAATATATAAGTTTATTAATTGTATCTCTCTAAATAGTTATATTTAGATAGTAGGTATAGAGTTCGAGGTTTATTATTTTAAAACATTTATTTCATATCTTTTTTAGTATTTATATTTTAGTTATAGAGGGTTTAGTAATAAGTAGGTTATCTATATAGACTATAATAATAATATTATTTCTAATAAAGATATTACTATCTACTGTAAAAACTTTAAAATCTGGATTTTTTAGAAATATTAAGATTATTTTATATGAAGTTTAAGATACTTACTTTAGATTATATAGAGCCTTTTTAAGTTAGTAAACTCTCTAGTAAGTTTCCTTAAGGTTTTAAGGTTATTTAATATAAAGATTTTAGATATTAATTAGCTTATAGAGGAAGGTTATTTTAATATCTATTTATTTGAATTTAAAATTAAGAGTAGCTATAATAGTAAAGATAATCTTATTATTAGTTTTACTAGTGGAAGGTATATTATATATATTATTATATATAGTATGCTGATAGGGTTAAAGATATTAATATTTGTAGTATATAGCTCATAGGTTATATATAGGCTAGATCTAGATATATTAGGTAATTAGTTACTAATTACCTAGCGGCTGGTAATAACTAGTAGTTAGTTATTACTAATAGTGGTAGTTTCCGTCACCAGGTTATACTATATAGTCAGTATACCGTGGGACTTTAATAGCCTTATAGCTATTATGCTACTAATAATACTTTCTTAAATACCTTAGATATAGTATATATATTAATAAGGGCTAGCTTTTACATTAAATACCTTTAGTATAAGTGAAGGTAATTACTATAAAGTAATAGAATATCTCTATTAAATATAAGGAATATAGTTTCTAAAAGTATAATTTTAGGTCTTACCTTAAATAAGGCTTTTTAAGCTTCTTTTTCTCTTAGTAAGAGAATACTATATTAAAGAGGCTAAAGATATTATTAGTTTATATACTAATAAGACTGAAGATATTATTTTAAGTATATAAGATAAGGAGGTAGAAGTTATATATTAAAGTTTCTACTTATTACTTCTCCTTATAATATATAAAGTAAGTTACCTATTAGTGAGTTCCAGCTTTAGTAAGACTATAAAGTAACTTAATAATAACTATTATAAAGTTTAGAGGATACTACTTTTTAAGATATAAAGGCAGTTTAGCTATAATATATTTTATAAGCTTTATTTTAGCTTAGGTGTAAGCTTGAGTAATATTATAAAGCTTTATTATTATATTTTTATACTTAAGGAGAGTTAAGGTTATAGCTAAAATGAACTATTACCTACTTTACTAAATTATTAGTAATTACGTTAAACTCTTAAATTTACTATAGTCTCTAAAATCTTAAATTATAAGTCTTAATTTCTTATATACCTTATTAGTATTTGTTTTTTAATATTATTAATAATGTAAAACTTAAAATACTTATAGTTTTTATAGAGGATAAGGCTATATTAAATAATCTTTTTAATGCAATTATTAATAATATTCTTAACCTTCTTTTCAATTAACTTTTTAAATAGTAAGCTAGATATTATAATTATATCTTTTATATAGAAAGTAAGTAGAAATACTAAATTTAACTTTTTTTAGCTGTAAGGTATGGTATAAAATAAGGCCTTTAGCTAAGCTCTAGAGGTAGTAAACTAACTATATACCTATAAATTATAAGATTTAGAAATACCAGCCTAGTTTGAGATAGTTAAGATTAAGGTAGTAAATTACTAACCACTTAAGAAGGGAGAATATTATTATCTCTTAGGATTGAGATAATATAAGGTATTAGCTATATATTTGGAGTTTTAGAAATAGCTGGAAATAAAATTAAAGTAGCTATATAGAATTATAGGCTTCTATTTACCGTTAGATTACTTAGAGATTCTTAGCCTAACTGAAAGTTAGTATATAAAGCTATAAATACTAACTTTTATAAAATTATAGCTACTATTATATTATTATTAATCTTTTATTTATTATCTTTAAAGTACTATCTTATAGCTATTAATTGAAACTCTTAAGGGCTATAAAGTAACTTAAGAATATAAGTTTCACTATAGATAGTAGTAAGAGGATATAGTTCTTACCAGCCTTTTTTCTTTCGCTATATATATATATAAGAGTTTAAAATGGAAGAATTATTATATAAGAGATATTAAGACTATTATATATTACTAAAGTAATATTAATAATATACCTAATATACTTATAGTAAACCTCCTCTGTAACCTTATATATAACTTAAATCTAGGTAATAATATCTAGAGAGAAAGCTAAATCTTCTGTAAGGTATGGATATACTCTAAAAATAAGTAGTATAAATATAAAATTATTCAGACTAGTAGTATTATTAATTACTTTATATACTACCTAAAGAAATATCTCTTAAGTAGTACTAGAAAGCTCTATCTAGTAAACTTTATATATATAGTGGAGAAGTATAAAGTAATACTTAATGTTACTCATATTATTATATATCCTGATAGGTATAATATAAACTATTTATTCTATAGTGTTTACTTTTAATCTGAAATCTTTTAATCAAAAGATTATATCTATATTAGTAGTAATACAATTGAGAGGACCTTAATATATATTAATCTAGTATACCTTAAGAACCTTCTTTATTATCTTTACTAATATATTCGGTAAATATTAAGTAATATTGAATACTATACTATTATATATAATATAGAGTATATTACAGTTATAAATATAGATAATTTTAATAATAATCTTAAAATTAAAGTTAATATTAGCTTAAATAGTAAATTGAAATTATAAGGAAGCTATATTATATATGTAGTAGTAATAGTAGTATTTCTTAAGAGCCTTAAAAGTATATTATTTAACTGAATATTCTACCTTATTAAGTATATTATAAAAGTATACTATAGTTAGATATCTAAAATAGTAGTAAAGTCTCTATATCTCTATCTCTATAAGATATATAAAGGTAATTATTCTCTTATTATTAAGAAGTATCTATAGATATTCCCATTTCTAAATAATAAATATAGTTTTTTATCCTAACGAAACTTATTATAAACATTATGAAATATAATACTAAGGTAATTTATATTTATAAAATAAAGAAGGAAAGATATATTACAAAAGACTATATGAAATATAAGAAGACTAAACAGCATAAGTATATTAACTACTCTAAATATTATAATAGAAGTAGCTTCTCTAAAGAATATTAAAAACAGTTTACCTTTTAAAGGCGTAAGGATAATAGAGGAAATAACTAATTACTTTAATATAGTAAAATGAAAGTACCTGATAATTAAGAAGCTAGCAGTATCTAAATTAGGTAAAATACCTTAAAATATAATACTTAAGTAGTAGCCCTTAAGTATAAAGGTATATATAGAGATAGTAATAATATCTGTAAGCTTGCCGCTAATAGTAATACTTTGAGTAAGAATATAAATTACTATCTAATTTTCGAGAATTCTAGTAATTTTATCCCTATCTAAGGTAATAAGCTTCTTACTTCAAAATAATATAAAAAACGTTCCTGAAGTATATTCAGTAGTATAATCCTCCTTAAAGTTAATATCTACTTAATACTATATAATAATATCTTTATTAGTATTAACCTCCGGCAAAACCTTAAGGCTATTATTATCAAGGCTATTAACATCTTTATAGTTTATAAGGAAGATATAGTATATTACTATAAAGTATACTTTAGGGTTAGTAGTTAACTTATATTTATTAAATGTAGTATATTTCTTTTTAAGAGTTTACTTTATAGACTAATAACTAGGTTTACTATATATATAGTACTTTTAACTAGTATAGTTATATATAGATATTAGAGCTAAGTAATAGCCACCTAGAGTATAAAGCTATATATATATATAAAAGTATAGCTATAATCTTAAGAATTACCTTAAGGTAAGTTATATATATAGTTAGTTTAAAATTAATCTCTAGCTACTTTCTGGTAATTATCTCTATTATTTTATCTATATTATATCTTTTAGATTAATAAGATATTACTTACAGTAGATTATAATGAGTTATAGAAACTCTAGAAGGTTACTATAAGGCTAAAGAAAGTTAACTAATATTCTGATATACTATAATATATATTTATAAGCTAGAGGTAGAGGATATTATCTATTAAAACTTTAGTAGGAAAAGCTCTTTGGATATATATAAACTTGAAGATTAGAAGCTTAAAAGCTTCCTTTTTACTTCTATTATAATTCTTAGTAATAATGTTTTAAAAGATAGTATTTTGCTAGTTAGAGAAGTAAAGCTATTAATTCTTATTATTCTTAAAGTATTTCTTAACCTATTAGACTATTTAGTTAAATATAAGATTAATATTTAAGTTACTTAAGTAGTTAAAGTAAAACTTAGAAGTATTATCTTTGAGTATAATGAAAAATAGCTTTACCTATATATACTATAGAATATTAAACTTAAAATAGTAATTATAGAAAATATAGATTTTTAACTTAATAATAATATAGAGACTTCTACTATATTTTATATTCTTATTATATAACTTTATAAAGTCTATAGTTCATTTAGCAAACATATTATTAGAAGGGGCAGCGGTAGTAATATATACAGAATATTTATATTACAGAATACTACAGAAAGCTTGGGATTCCAGTGGATTTTATAGAGATTTCCCGCTGAAAATAATCAGGAAATTACTATAATTTCCTATAGGATTTCCCTAGGATTTCCCTAGGATTTCCCATAGGGTTTCTCCAGGATTTCTCCAGGATTTCCTAGTAGAATTCCAGGAGAATTCCTAATAAAATATCTAAGAAGTCTAGATAGATTCCTCCTAGGAAATTAAAGAATTATTAGCTTTTATACTATTATCTTACTAGTACTAAAAGATAATAATTAGTAGTATAACTTACTTTTTATTATTAGGATTTTAGTTTACTTTATAAATAACTAATTAATATAGCTAGAGAATATTATATTAATAATAGAACTTTAATATTAGTTAATAGAGATTTCTCTTATTTCCTAGAAGGTTATATTACTAAATTAGTATAAAAGGTAGTAGATAGTAGGTAAAATTAATATTATAATTACTTAACTGATATAACTTATATTTCTATTAAACTTGTTTTAAGTAAATTGAATAATTATAGCTTATAAAGTAAACTTACTTTTATTTTAAGAATATCTAATATAATATAAACTTAAGCTGTTAGATTAAATATCAGAAGCTTTTTAAAATTATTCTATATTATTTACTATATATTAATTTCCGGATATATAGTTAAGATAAAAATATAAATTTAAATTTTAACTTTAAGAATTTATTAATAAGGATCTAAGCTATAAAAAAGCTAGAAAAAAGTAATATTTAGAGAAACTCTATTTATTATAGATAATTAATTATAAAATCCTTCTAAGAAGCTAGTAGGATTATATATTATTATTCTAAATTCTTATTCTAGTAGATTATTATTAAGCTTTAGAATAGAAGCTAGAGAAACTAAATCCTCCAAAAAGATAGAAACCTATATAAACTTCTAACTAAATTCTAGAGACTTAAGTTAAACTTCTCTACCTTAATTTCTATTTAGTAAAATAATCTTACCTTCTAACCCTCTAGTTAAACCTTTATAATCTAAAGAATCCAGACTACTTTTTTCTTAACCTAAACTATTATAATTAGATAGAAGTATAAGTTTAATCTTAAGAGAAATCTAACTAATAACTTAATTAGAAATAAGAATCTCTCTCTAAATTTATAATAATAATAGAAACTTTATAATATTTCTAAGTAATTATAAATAAATTATTTTAAATACTATAAAATATTAAGAACTATATATTAATTTTCCTAACTTAGGAGACTTACTATAACCAACTGTATATTTAGAAATCTAACTTTAAATTAGAAACTAAAATCTAAGAGAAATATAGTTACTATCTAAACTACCTCTAAATTAACCTTCTAATTAACCTACTAATTAGCTTTCTAATTTACCTTCTAATTTACTATTTAATCTACCTCTAAACTTAAGTAATAATTAGAAACCTATATCCACTCTATACTAAACTTAGGGAATATTCTAGTCTATATAATGAAGTAAATTCTTAGAATTACCTCCAGAATTATTATTACTAACTTTAGTAAAAAATAAAAGTAATTTAGAAATCAACTTACTAAATATAAAGTTTAAAGAATTACTATAGAATTATAAATTTAAGCTAGAGAAAATGAGATTCTTTAATTCTCCTAATATATATAATCTTTCTAGAGACTTCTATATAAATAGTATTAAGAAAATCTATATAAATATAAAATAATTTATTAAAGTAGTAAAACTTTGTATAAATAACTCTAGTTACTATTATTTAGTTTTTATTAAAAGTATATCTTAATATTGTTATAGAACTACTTATAATTAGTATATAATAAATCTAAATAATAGATAATAAAAAGGACTTTAATATTATTAATATAAACTAAATAACTAAATAACCTTTCTTCAAATAAAGTTTAAGGTTTCTATTGGTTTAATCGTCAGGGTAATTGTATACTATATATAATTTCGTTATATAGGTGTAAACTAGTCTGGTAAATTATTGTTGTTATTATTACTATATTATATAGCGTGTGGCGCTATATAAAGCTATAGATCTACAGTATAGTAATTACTTACTGATTACTATATTATTCAGCTACAGCTGACGCTAGGTGCTAGGTACCTATAGCTAGTAGGCTCTAGAGGGTATACGACTATATATATAGTATTATATATAGTTACTATATACCCTACAGTATAGCGTAACTAATACCGGTAACCTTTCTTTTTATTATATACTCTAGTGTCTATCTATTTATATAAAAAATAATATCTTTTATAATCTATACTTTTTTACCTAAATAATAGCTAAATACCTATTTATTTATTCTACTTAAGTTACCTATCTCTCTATTTAAATAGTTATATATATTATAACCTAATAGGATCAGAGCTGAGTTATAAAGCATCTAGTAGCTACAGGATATTTAATATATATAAAGGGAAGAATATAATAAGGAACCTACTAGACTATAGAGGAACTATAGTATAGGTTATATAATAGTAAGAGATAAGTAATTACCCTATAGAGTAAGTAATTAATTAGTGGATCCTTGAAGTAATTAGTAAAGCTAAGTAATTACTAACTTACAGATAGTAATTACTTCTTACTCTTAGATTAGTAAAAAATAATATAATATTAATAGGAATAGGAAAACTTATAATATTATAAACTTATATATAGAATAAACTTAAGTTTACTTAAAGTTAAACTTTTATAGCTTTTTAGTAATTAACTTTATAATTATCTTTAAATATTTCTAATTTTATTTATTAATCTTCTTATTAAACTTATATCTATTTACTATAAGCTTTTAAAACCTAATCTTATTAATATTATAATAATACTATTATCTATATATTATAGCTTTCACTTACTATTAATAAACTTACTTCTATTAAACTTAAAGCTAACTATAATATTTTAATTACTTCTATTTAGTAAGTTAATTTTATAAAATTTACTTAATAGTATTTAGGAAACAACATTACTATATCTACTAAATATTAAACTTCTTCTATTTCTTCTAGTTTTCAGGAAATACCCTCTAAAATTAAATAATCTATTAAGCTTCTAAACTAGGAAAAAAAAAATTAAATCCTCTAGTAATAAAGAGAATAATATTACTAAGTTTATATAATAGCTTCTAAAAATTAATAAAGATATAGCTAAAATACAGAAGATTATGAATAGTAATACTATAGAAATTAATTAACTTCAGTAGAATCTTTATAATAATCTAGATTAGTAGTAACTTCTTACTTTTTAGTAGAAAATTAATATTCTTTATATTATTACTAATATTATCCAGACTTCAGTTAAGTTATATAAGAAACTTTAACTTAACTTACTATAAGTTTTTAATAGAACTTCTAGATATCTTAAGGAATTCCTTACTTAAGTTAAAGTTTATTATCAGTTTTAAGATCTTAGTTTTAAGAATAAAGCTAAATAAGTTATTCACGCTACCTTATATCTTAAGGAAAAAACCTTTATATAATTTAAATTTTATCTTACTAATTTCCTTACTTATAAATAGAACAATCTTAAGTTAGAAACTTATATTATCTTTATAGACTATTATAACTTTAAAAGTATTTTAATCTTACTATTCCAAAAACTAAATAAGTAATAATAGTATAAATAAAGCTTAGTAGCTTTTAAGTAGAAAGATGCAGCTATATATTATGCAGCTAAGTTTAGATATATTTATACTAAACTTAACTATACTAATAATACTAATATCTTTATATTCTACTAAAAACTAAAAAAAGATATTAAAAATAAACTTATTAAGTAAGATAAATCTAGCAACTTTATTATATATATAAAACTTACTATTAAGATTAATAACTAACTCTTTAAATATTACTATAAGAAAAATAAATAGTAATAACCTTAATAACCTAATAGTAGATATAAGTATTATGAACTACTATATAACTACTAAAACTAATATAATAATTAGGAAACTAAATAATAATTTACCTTATAAATAAATATATCTCACAAATACTATAGTAAACCTATAAACCTTACTACTAAAGCTACCACTAAAAATAATAAATAATAAAACTTTAAATACTATAATTATAATAAACTAAAATATATAGCTAAAGACTGCTACTCACCTAAATATTAGTACTAAGAATAATAATTTCAGCCAGTATTTAAATAAACTTAATAAGCTAATATTACTAAGAAGGAAATATTCTATACCTCTCTAATTTAGATAGCCTATTTTAATAATACTTATATTATATACTAAGAATCTAAAAACAATATAGAATAATATTCTAAAAACCCTTCTAGATAATCAGAATACTATATTAAGAAGATACTGGTAATAGCTAATATTAAGAAAGAAGAAAACTTTATACCAATCTTAAAGTAAGATTAGGCATAAGAAAATAAAGTAGTAATCCTATAAATGCAGGCAGCTAAAAGAGAACTTTACTGCAGGATCAGTTAAATATCTAATGGATAATTTCTATAGGGAATTCAGTATTAAATTTAGTAGAGAATTAGTATTAAAGGAAACCTACCTTTTACTTAAGCCCTCACATAACCACTTAAAATAAGTAACAAAATACTAATAAAAATCCTTACTATAATTAAATATAATAAGCTGAAACGTAAGGTTAAGAAATAACTTAATAACTTCTACTATTAAGAATATATGAAAGTTAGCCTAGGAATCTATATTAACTTAAGTAACCTATTTAAGTTAATTAATAATAATATTAAGCTAAATAATAATACTATTAAAAAGTTGGAATCCTCTATTTTGCAGTAGCTATACAGTAATAAAAATAAGTAACTTAGATTTAAGAAGATTCACCTAACTTAAGATAAGTAATTTATTATATTCTATAGAGATTTAGATAACTAGACCCCAAATTACCTTAAGATAATCCTCTATAATATAGACTAAAAATTTCTATAAATTAATTACTTAGCTTACTAAACTATCTTTTAGATATATTATATATAAGATAATTGTATATTATACTTTAGTAACAAATTTGATAGATAGATTTTCCTATAATAACTAAAGAGTAATCTAATTCTAAATATATATCTTAATATAGATTTACTATTTTAGGAATTTTAGTATTTTAATAAAGACCACTTCATCATATTTACATCCAGTAAAACCTACCCTATAGTATATGTAAATAATATTATCAGTAGATAGATAGACTGTAAATTAGACTTTTATATAGTCTACTATGGTATTAAAGTAAGAGAATAATACTATTAATATAATAAACTTAAGAAATAAGAAAAGGATACTAAAATTAAATCTATATTACTAATACTGATATATAGAGAATTAATGTTCAGTAAGATATTTTGAGAAGGAAAAATTATAACTTACTATTAAGAATATAATATAATATTAAAATATAAATACTATAAATAGTTAAAAAACTAGACTTACTTACTAAATAAAAATAAAGAAAGATATTTTAGATAAAATCCTTATACTTAGTAACAGTAGAATATAATAATAAACACCTTCACCTTAACATTATAGTAAACAGATAAAATATAAGCTTTAATAAATTATAATATTTAAGGAAACTTTATATCACTATAAGTAGTAAATAAACAATAGATTCTATAAATAACAAAAGCTAAACTATATTAGCTGCATACTATTAAAAAAGAAAATATTAAGTATAGTAGAGATATTATTAATTTAGAGACTATATACTTCTCTTTAAATTACTATAGCTGGAAGGAAGACTATATTGTTAATATAATAGAGATAGGTAATTAAGATATTATTTTAGGAATCCTATACTTATAAAAAAATAACTTATAAATAGATTAGAAAACTAACTATCTCTAATAGAAGGATTTAGTTCCTGAGGACTTTCTAGATAATAAGATTCTATATAAATTAAATATAATTCTGAAAGTATAAAGATTTATTACCTACTTTAAAATCAAGAATATAGTAGTCTGGATATTAAATATTATAGTAGTAGTAAGAGTTAATAATAAGATAAATTAACTTTAGACTATTCCTAATAAATACTGGATTTATGAATAACTTTTTGTAGAAGAAGTTAAAACCAGACTACTAGAGTATATAAGCTATAATTATAAGCTTCTTTTAAAGGAGGGAAAGAATTTTAGATTCAGCAAAATCTATAGACTTAATTAAATAGAAATAGAAGTATTTAATAAGTATATCGATAGATACCTTAAGAAAGGTTATATTAAATATTTAATATTACTAATAGGAAGCTTAATCCTATTTATACCTAAGAAAGATAGTAAGCTATAACTTTATATTAATTATTAATAACTTTATATTAATTATTAATAACTTAATAATATAACTATTAAGAACTAATACTTATTATTACTTATATAAAACTATAAGACTAATTTTATAAAGCTAATTAGTTTATAGCTTTGAACCTTAAAGAAGCTTATAATCTTATCTGAATTAAAAAAAGTAAAAAATAGAAAACTACTTTCAGAATAAGAAAAAGACTTTATAAGTACCTTATAATATCTTTTAGACTTACTAATATATCTATAATATTCTAATCTATAATTAACTATATACTATATAAATACTTAGATATCTTTTATATAGTATATCTTAATAATA
>MASP02000095.1:0-63271 GCA_001693025.2 Colletotrichum lindemuthianum | reverse complement strand
GTAGAGAGAACTTAAAGTATATTATAACTACTACTAAAATAGTTTACTTATAAGGTTACTACTTATAGGAGTATCCTAGGGGGCTTTAATACTCTCTATTATCCTTTATATTAGTTAGTTAGTTATTTGTTATAATGTGGTTGATAAGTGAGCTGGATAGATAAGCGAGCTGGATATCTAACTGTAACTATATCATATTTCCGACTGATATATAACACCTATGAAATTAATTGAATTTAAACTAGTTNNAGTAAATTAATATATTTATATATTATAACTAGTATTCCTATAGATACTATATTACTATTAGCTTATCTTTATCCTCAGCTGGTAATTACTACTCTAGTGTGTTTCCTCCTTAATCTAGACTGTAGCTTCTCTCTGTAATTGAAGGTTCTCTATCTTAATTATAGTGAGACTTCCTCCTTATCTGAAATATATTTTCTTAGCTTTCTAGTGTCTATTAAGTAGGTTATTCTCCTCTTGAAGGATCTAGACCTCAGATCTTAATAAAATAATTTAGTATATAAATCTATATACCCCTTTTAATAGATATTTTATAATTTTAATAATTAAAGTTAGTAAGTTATTTTAATAGTAGGAGATTCTCTTCTTAATAAGTTCAGACTAAGAAGATATTTCTATTAGGTTATTTAGTGTCTGAGAAGTCTATATAGAGGATATTATTAGGAGGGATCCTGGAGGTGTTAGAGTATGTAACTTAATATTAAGCTTTAATAGTATACTTTCTATACTAAGAGGAATAAGTCTAGCTTCTCTGAAACCTCTCTAGATATTTTTAACTGTGAGAGCTTATATAAAAATCTTATAAAATATAGAAAAGAAGTTTTCCTTTATAATATAGATATTACTCTAGTATATTTTATCCTTAATTTATTAATTATATACTTTCTTTAGTAGCCTAAAATACCTAATATCTAAAGGCTGAAGTAAATAAGAGGAGTAGGTTAGTATATAAAATATAATAATATTACTTTCTTTATAATATATCTTAAAGTTAGCTATATAGTAATTTTTATAATTATTAATAATAAGGAGGTAATATCTGCTACTTATATATAGTTTTATATATTAATTAAAGTACTGAAGCTAATCTAGACCTCTTTTATTTATTATCTATCTATTTTCAGATGTTATAATAACTTAGTTGTGTGGGAGACCTATTTCTATATACTAAATAGAGAGATAATATTATTCTGAAATAATAATATATAGTAGAATATTATAACTTAATAAACTGATAATCTGGATAACTATAATCTATTCTTAGTTATTAGACTATATTATTTTCATATTTGAATACTTTTCAGTATTTATTATAACTATTCTAGATGTAATCTAGCTTATTATAAATTTAGTCTCGTTGAAGTTATAGATATCTGAGTCTATAATGCTGTATTTTGTGATTGTGTTTACTATAAGCTGAAACTATATGTTTATTACGTCTGGGTCTTTATATTAGGCTCTCTTATAGTTATACCTATAAAAAAAGTATATCTGGAGCTATAGTTATCGCTTAATAAAGTTTTAGGTTTAGTATTTTCTAATAGGGGGTATATTATAGTTAGTAAGTAGTTAATTAGCTATATCTTCTATACTACTGATATGGAGAGGAAATAATTAGGAATCTAGGTTGAGAATATACTTAACTAGCTTCTCCTCTTTAAGTGCAGTTAAATTCTATAAGTTAGAAATAATATTACGTTATAATAGGATACTTTTTAGTTGGGTAGCTAAGGTTGAATATAGTATTAAATAGATTTTAGCTGCAGCCTGAATATTAAGATTTGGAGTTTGATTGATAGTCTGGAAGGCTAGAGTTAATTGAGCTTCTTTGTTTTGTGATGTTATTGTTTTATTGTGGCGTTGTGTGGGTTGTAAGGTAGAAGATAGGTTAGTTGCAGTTGGGTGTCTAGCTTGCTTATCTGTCTAGCTTGCTTATTAACTATGTTATAGTATTATATTCTAGAAGCTACACTTAACTAGATTATATACTTAACTAGTAGGAAGCTACACTCTACTTAATATTATCTATATAGTAAATAAAACTAAATTCTAAATATATAAAAAGCTGAATCTAAATTTATTTAACTAAAAAATAGTATAAAATACTATTTATTTAGAACTAAGGAGTAAAAGAGAAGCCTTTATAAATGCATGGAAAAATCTGTATATATAATACTATATAGAGCCTACTGGGGCCCCACTCAGGTAAGGAGGTTAGCTTTAGATACCTAAGTATAGTTCTAACTAAATATCTAAATATAGCTTATAATAATTCTTAATAGTTATATTATTAAGTTATTAATAGTTAATATAAAGCTATAACTTACTATTTTTCTTAAATATAAATAGCATTAAGCTTCCTACTAATAATATTAAATATTTAATATAATCTTTCTTAAGATATTTATTAATATACTTATTAAATACTTCTATTTCTATTTAATTAAGTTTATAGATTTTACTGAATCTAGATTCCTTCTCCTTTTTTAAAAAGATCTTATAATTATAATTTATATACTCTAGTAGTCTAGTTTCAAATTCTTCTATAAAGAATTATTTATAAATCTAGTATTTATTAGGAATAATCTAAAATTAATCTATATTATTATTAACTCTTACTACTTCTATAATATTTAATATTCAGACTACTATATCCTTAATCTTAGGATAGATAATAAATCTTTATACTTTTAGAATTATATCTAATTTATATAGAATTTTATTATCTAGAGAGTCCTTAGAGACTAAATCCTTCTATTAGAGATAGCTAATCTTCTAATATATCCATAAGTTATTCTTTCATAACTATAAAATTCCTAAGATAATCTCTTAATTACTTATCTCTGTTATATTAAAAATACAGTCTTCCTTCCAGCTATAATAGTTTAAAAGGAAGTATATAGTCTCTAAATTAATAATATTTTCCCTATACTTAATACTTTCTCCTTTAATAGTATAAGCTAATATAATTCAGCTTTTATTATCTATAAGATCTATTATTTATTTACTACTTATAGTAATATCAAGTTTCCTTAAACGTTATAATTAATTAAAACTTATATCTTATATCTATTTACTATAATATTAAGATAAAGATATTTATTATTATATTCTACTATTACTAAATATAAGAACTTTATCTAAAATATTTTTCTTTATCTTTATTTAGTAAGTAAGTTTAGTTTTTTAACTACTTATAATATTTCTATTCTAATATTATTCTACCTTTATAATAGTAAGTTACAATCCTTCCTTCCTAAATATCTTACTGAATATTAATTCTCTATATTTCAGTATTAGTAATATAGATCTATCTTTAGTATCTTTTTCTTATTCCTAAGATTTATCATATTAATAATGTTATCTTCTTACTTTATTAATATAATAACTTATATAGTAATCTAATTCACAGTCTATCTATTTACTAATAATATTATTTACATATACTATAAAATAATCTTTACTAAATATAAATATCATGAAATAGTCTTTATTAAAATACTAAAATTCTTAAAATAGTAAATTTATATTAAAATATATATTTAAAATTAGATTATTCTTAAGTTATTATAGGAAGAATTATCTATCAAATTTATTACTACAGTATAATATACAATTATCTTATATATAACATACCTAAAAGATAGTTTAGTAAGCTAGGTAATTAATTCATAGAAGTTTATAATCTATATTATAGAGAATTATCTTAAAGTAGTTTAGAATCTAGTTACTTAAAACTCTATAACATATAATAAATTACTTATTTTAAATTAAATAGATACTCTTAATTCTAAGTTATTTACTTTTATCACTATATAATTACTGTAAAATAGAGGATACTAGGTTTTTAAGAATATTATTATCTAGCTTAATATTATTATTAATTAACTTAAATAGGTTACTTAGATTAATATAGATTCCTAGGTTAACTTTAATATATCCTTACTGGTAGAGATTATTAAATTATTCTTTAACCTTATATTCCAGCTTATAGTATTTAACTATAGTAAGGATCTTTATTAGTATCTTATTACTTACTTTAAATAGTTATATAAAAGCTTAAGTAATATAAAAAGCTAGACCTAAGCTTATTTAACTGGAAGGTAGTATAAAATACTATTTATTTAGAACTAAGGAGTAAAAGAGAAGCTTTTATAGGTGTATAGAAAAGTCTGTATATATAATACTATATAGGGTCCACTGGGGCCCCACTCGGGCGAGGGGGTTAGCTTTAGATACTTAGGTATAACTCTAGCTGGATATCTAAATATAGCCTATAATATTACCTCCCTCCTCCCTAGCTGCTACTCAGCTGGAGGCTATAGGCTGGGTCTCTATTATTATCTGTAATTAGTCTATATATTACTTTATACTACTCTAGGGCTGCTATATTTATAATAATATTAATAGGCTCCTATATAGGGTTTATATATCCTTCCTATTTAATAAGAGCCTCTTATTAATATACTCTCCCCACTTAATATATCCTTATAATAAGAATATTTTTAACTAGTTATTTAACCTCACTATTATTATCTACTAGTAGTAGTAGCTAGCTATTAACTATAATCTACTCAGGCAGCAGATTAGTAGCAGCTCTCCAGAATAAATCTATATAGAACTATAAGTAAAGAAACTTTAGAGTATCTAGCTTTATAATATATAGTGAGAGAATCTTCACTACTATATACTTATAATATAGCTTAGCTAGCTTTCAGCTTAACTTTAGTAACTTATAATTAAATATATTTAACTATACCTTATTACTAACTTAATATTAATCTATAGTAAACTGGATCTTATTTACCTAAATTTCTAACTTCTACTAAATAGTAGCTATCTCTATATAAATATATATTATTACTAACTATATTCTCTTAACTAGCTAGTAAACTATAGTTTCACTACTATTAAGCAGTTCTATACACTCTTTAGTAACCAGAATAAAGTTAATATAATATTTATAATCTATAAAGAAAAATATAATTTCTATTATATTATACTATTAATTACAGAAAGTTAACTATATAATAGGCAGTAGGTTACTTTAGTTATCCTAAAACTAGTAGATAAATACCCTTAAAACTACTTAAATCTCCTAATTATACTATTCTATAATTCTATCAGTCTGTAAGTAGTAACTAATATTTAATGAGTATATAATACCTATTAACTTATAGAACTCCTTCTAGAAGTACCTTACTTAGTTAGACTCTCTATTAGTTATAATAAAGTATAGTATTCTATAGAACTTATAGTAATAACTAAAAAACTACTAAATATATACTTCTACCTCTATTATATTTATCTCCTCTAATATAGAGACTTTACCTAGTTAATTAATAATAACCTAGAGGTAATTATAAAGAGCTAAACCTAAGCTTATTTAACTGGAAAGTAACGTAAAATACTATTTATTTAGAACTAAGGAGTAAAAGAGAAATCTTCATGAGTGTATAGAAAAGTCTATATATATAATACTATATAGAGCCTACTGGAGGCTTATCCGGGCGAGGGGGTTAGCTTCAGATACTTAAGTATAGCTTTAGCTGGATATTTAGGTATAGCTTGTAATATTACCCCCCTCCTCCCCAGCTGCCGCCCAGTTGGGGGCTATAAGCTAGGTTTCTATTATTATCTGTAATTAGTCTATATATCACTTTATACTACTCTAGGATTACTATATCTACAATAGTGTTAATAAGCTTCTATATAAGGTTTATATATCCTTCCTATTTAACGAGAGCTTCTTATTAGTATCCTCTCCCCACTTAGTATATCCTTATAGTAAGAATATTTTTAACTAGCTATTTAACCACCCTATTATTATTTACTAATAGTAATAACTAGCTATTAACTATAATCTATCTAGGTAGCAGATTAGTAGTAACTTTCTAAAGTAAATCTATATAAAACTATAAGTAAATAAACTTCAGAATATTCAGCTTTATAATATATAGTAAGAGGATCTTCACTATTATATACTTATAATATAGCTAAGTGTTACAGGCTATACTTAGATATCTAGCTAGGGTTATGCTTAGGTATTTGAAGCTAACCTCCTCACTCGGGTGGGGCTTTAGTGGGCCCTATATAGTACTATATATACAGACTTTTCTATATACTTGTGAAGGCTTCTCTTTTACTCCTTAGTTCTAAATAAATAGTATTTTATATTACCTTCCGGTTGAATAAGCTTAAGTCCAGCTTTTTATATATTTAGAATTTAGTTTTATTTACTATATAGATAATACTAAATAGAATATAGCTCCCTACTGGTTAAGTATATAATCTAGTTAAGTATAGCTCCTAGGATATAATACTATATAATAGGTAACTAATATAAAGAATAATAGAGGGTACTGGAGCCCCCCAGAATACTCCTATAAGTAGTAACCCTATAAGTGAACTGCTTCAGTAGTAGTTATAGTATACATTAAGTTTTCTCTACTAGAGGATTGATGAGCTTTTATATAAGTTAGTGAAATAAGATACTATAGTAGATAGTAACCCCCAGGTAGCCACTATAATAGACATCTCTAATCTACACTAGAATACTCTAGTAACCTCTAGAATAATATCTATTAGGATAACAGCTTTTAGGGTTAATAATACTACTATATTCTTACTAGTAGCTAACTACTAGAGGAAGCTTCTTTCCCTACTCCTAAAGTTTTTAGGTAAGTGGAAAGAATACTAAGTATAAGCTTAATAGATAAAAACTAAGTTTGAAATTAATTACTACTTTTTTAATAGTAATTAGGAATACTGGTATCTAATTTACTTCTACTTAGATTTTAGTTTTCAGTAGGTAGTTAAAACCTTCTATATAGTGGGAAAGCTAGAGAACTTCTATAATCTAAACGATTTTATAGGTTACTTAGATAGAACTTACCTAAATCCTAATAGTTAGCCTTATACTGTTATCTAGCTATAGAATTTCAGATAGAAGGAAAATAAATATCTAACTACCTTTCTACTCTAATTTGAAAAGACTCTAGCTAATACTGGAGGGTATATATAGCTAGATATAGTCTAGATCTTTCTACTGGAGGCTATTCTATTTTTCTACTTTAAGAAGCTACTTATTATAGTTAACCTTCCTATAGAGTATAGATTTTAGTTATCTAAGGTTTAAGATATAATTTAGAAGCTTAAATATATAAAAAGAATATTAATATACTACTAACTACTTTACTAGAAATCTACTGCCTATAATATAGAGAGTAATATTATAATAACTAGAGTAGTTAAGAAGTAATAATAATATTAAAGCTTTAGTAGCTTCTCTTCTACCTCTAAGAAACACTCTAGAAACTACTAAGATACTTACTGATACTTTAAGTATAGTAAGAAAAACTATATCTATAGGAACTATAAAACTTAAGAGTATAAGAAAACTAATATAAAGGTTACGAAAGCTATAGCTGCTCTGGATTATACTGAGGATAACTAGGAGGATAATACTATTCTACTTAGTAATAGTAAGAATTTAGGAAAAAAGTAACTCTAGAGTAAAGTTAAATTCTGAAGCTAACTAAAATAGAAATAATAGGATAGGAGAAATAATAAGAAAAGAAACAGATAAGTAACTAATAGTTAGCTACTATTCAAACTAGAATTAATAGAAATTACTCTATTAATATACTTATTAATATAGACTATAATATCTATATTATTATTAATATCTCTCTTATAAAGAAATTTTATTTCCTACTAGTTAATAAGTTAAAAAGATAGATAAGGAAATATACTACTAAATTATCACCTAATAATATTTAGAGAGTAGCTATCTTAACTTTAGAGGTTAGTAGCTATATATAGAAGATCTATATCTATATTATAGAAAGCTTATAATTAGCCTTATATCTTAAGTAGCTATAGATAGAGGATAATTATATTATCTATAATACTAAAGTCTAATAGATAATATATAGGAAAGATAGTATAATAATATACTTAAAACACTAAGATAAGTTAGTATAGTTTAAAGAGATCTAGTCAGCTTAGCTACTTAATACTAATTTATTTATATTTATCTGTTAGTATATTATATAGTATACTAGTGAGGTACTAAACCTCTACCAGATTATATCTATTAGTCTAGTGAATATTAAGAAAATGTTAGCTCTAAAGGTAGAAGTGAACCTAAGGGATTATATTTCTATAAATATCTTAAAGGAATTCCTAGATCTTTTTTATCCAGATTTAGTATACTAGCTACCTCCTAATTAACTAGAGATAGACTACTATATCCTATTAATTCCTAATAATAAGAAATAGAAACTAGACCTCCTATAGGAACCTTTTTATAGTATATTATAAGAGGAGCTTCTAATACTTAAGAAGATTCTGGAGAATTTACTTAATAAGGAATTTATTAAAGTAAGTAGCTTCTCTACTAATATTTTAATCTTCTTTATAAGAAAGTTAGGTAGAGGAATATATTTCTATATAAATTATAAAGCTTTTAATATAATTATAAAGAAGGATTATTACTCCCTCCCCCTTATATTAGAGACTCTCTAGAGGGTTACTACTACCTATTAGTATACTAAGCTTAATATTATTACTATATTCTATAAAATTAGAATTAATAAAGTAAATTAGAAGAAAATAGCTTTTTAGATATATTATAACCTCTTTAAATAAATAGTATACTCCTTCAGACTTACTAATACTTCTACTATATCTTAATAGTATATTAATAGCTACTTATAATAATCTCTAAATAATTTTATTATAATATATATTAATAATATTTATATTTATACTAGTAGCTTATAAAAGAAGTATAAGGAGAAAATCTACTAAATACTTAGCTACCTTACTAATATAAACTTTAAGTTAGATCTTAAGAAATATAAATTCTTAGTTACTATAGTTAAGTATATTAAGTATATTATAATAGCTAGAAAGAGCCTCTCTTATAATCCTGAGAAGTTAGAAACTATTACTAACTAGCTTCCCTCTAGCTTACTAAAAAGTATCTATAGTTTCCTTAAGTTTATAAATTACTATAAGGTTTTTATATTTTAATATAATACTATTATAAAACTTTTAAACTATCTAACTTAGAAGTTAGTTTCCTTTAACTAGAAACTAAAGTAGTAAGAGACTTTCTTTACACTAAAATAACTTTTTACTATAAAACTAATCCTATAGATATTTAACCTTAATATTCTAATAATAGTAAAAATAGACTGTTTAGAGTATACTCTAGGAGGTATATTAACTTAAGCTAATAAAGCTGGAGTGAGGCATCTAGTAGCTTTCCACTCCTAATACCTAACCTCTATAGAGTTTAATTACCTGATCCATAATAAAAAACTCCTTATAATACTAGAATATTTATAGGCGTAGAGAATAAAGCTACAAAGCACCAGGAGGTTTAAGGTTCTTACTAACTATAAGAACCTTAAGTATTTTATAAAGAAATAATAGTTTATAGAGAGGTAGAGCTAGTGGGTAGAGAAGTTATCTTAGTATAATTTTTACCTTAAGTATTAGCTGGGCGTCCAGGTAGTAGCTTTTAATATCCTCTCTTAGAGGGAATAGAATACCCCTAAAAGGTAGAATAATAAGAAGTAATATAAATAAGTAATATAGATTATTCTGGATACTACTATCTTTATAAAACCCTAAGTAGAGTATATAGGTATTATTAGTATTTAGGTTTTTAAAGGAAGACTAGATCTGTAAGAAATATAAAACTATAATACTGAGAGAGACTCCTTATACTAATAAATCTTTATAATAATCTAGTAGGGAGAATATAACTTCCCTCCTAACTTCTATATTAAAGTCTAGATTACTAAGTATACTATTAATATACTGAGATAGCTTACCTTCAGAGAGAGACTTTAGATACCAAATAGTAAAGAGAGTAATAGCTTCCTTAATAAGCTTAAAACTAAACTAATATAGAAATTATATAACTCCTCCTCTATAGGCTACCTAAAATATAATAATATACTAGAGATTATAAACTAATAGTTCTACTAGCCTAAATAGTTATAGAGTATCTACTAATTTATATATAATTATAATATATATAGAGGTATTTATATCTAGAGGTAGACTAAGAAGAGATTCCTAAAGTCTCTACTAATATCTAACTAATTACACTCTAATCTATTAATAGACTTTATTACTAACTTACTTCCTACGAAAAGATAAGGTAGCTATTACCTCTAAATTATTATTAATTAACTAAGTAAGACCCCTATATTAAAAGAGATAAATATAATAGAGATAGAGGTATATACCTAATAGTTCCTCAGTTATTACTACAGATTCTATAGACTACTATACTCTATTATAAGTAATAGAAAGTCTAACTGAGTAAATTACTTCTAGAAGAAATTCTATAGGTTAATAGATATTATATACCTACTAAGTATTAGTTACTATCTATAAACTAATAGAATTATAGAATAGTATAACTAGAAGATCTAAATAATTTTAAGAGTATTCACCTATTAGTCTCAGAATAACTAAAGTAACCTACCATTTATTATATAGTTAGCCCTCTATAACTAGCAGTATAATATAATAGAAACTATATCTTTCTTTATAGATTATAAATATTATATTAACTCTATTCTAATTACTAAGGAGTATATAGAACTACCTGATAGTAGTAAGGCTGCAACTTACTAGCTAGTTAAGAGAATATAGTTAATAATAATATATATCTATATAGAGATAGTTACTACCCAGCAGAAATTAGAAGCTTAAGTAAATAATATTTAGTTCCCTACAGATTAATATTAAGTTAGTAATAAAGTATAATTAAATATATCTAACTATAAGTTACTAAAACTAAGCTGAAAGCTAACTTAGCTATATTATAAGTATATAGTAGTAAAGATCCTCTTACTATATATTATAAAGCTGGATACTCTAGAGTCTATTTACCTATAATTTTATATAGATTTACTCTAGAAAGTTACTACTAATCTGCTACCTAAGTAGGTTATAGTTAATAGCTAGCTGCTACTACTAATGGATAATAATAGGGAGGTTAAATAGCTAGTTAAAAGTATTCTTACTATAAGGATATATTAAGTGGAGAGAGGATACTAATAAGAAGTTCTTATTAAATAGGAAGAATATATAAACTCTATATAGAAGCTTATTAATATTATTATAGATATAGTAGCTCTAGAGTAGTATAAAGTGATATATAAGCTGATTATAGATAATAATAGAGACCCAGCCTACAGCTTCTAGCTGAGTGGCAGCTAGAGAGGAGGGGGGTAATATTATAGGTTATATTTAGATATCTAGCTAGAGCTATACCTAAGTATCTAAAGCTAACTCCCTCGCTCGGGTAGAGCTCCAGTAGGCTCCATATAGTACTATATATACAGACTTTTCCATGCATTTATAAAGGCTTCTCTTTTACTCCTTAGTTCTAAATAAATAGTATTTTACGCTATCTTCCAGTTAAATAAACTCAGATCCAGCCCTTTATACTAAGCTAGCTTTCAGTTTAATTTTAGTAACTTATAGTTAGATATATTTAACTATACTTTATTACTAACTTAATATTAATCTATAGGAAACTAGATCTTATTTATCTAAGTTTCTAATTTCTACTTAATAGTAACTATCTCTATATAAATATATATTATTACTAACTATATTCTCTCAACTAGCTAGTAGACTGTAATTTCACTACTATTAGGTAGTTCTATATACTCTTTAGTAACTAGAATAGAGTTAATATAATATCTATAATCTATAAAGAAAAATATAATTTCTATTATATTATACTGCTAGTTACAGAAAGCTAACTATATAATAAGTAGTAGGTTACTTTAGTTATCCTGAGACTAGTAAGTAAATATCCTTAAAACTACTTAAATCTCCTAATTATACTATTTTATAATCCTATTAGTCTGTAAGTAGTAATTAATACTTAATAGGTATATAATACCTATTAACCTGCAGAACTCCTTCTAGAAGTAACTTACCTAGTTAGACTCTCTATTACTCATAATAAAGTATAATATTCTATAGAACTTATAGTAGTAACTAAGGAACTATTAAGTATATATCTCTATCTCTATTATATCTATCTTCTCTAATATAGAAACTTTATTTAGTTAATTAATAATAACCTAAAGATAATAGCTACCTTATCTTTTTATAGGGGGTAAGTTAGTAATAAAGTCTATTAATAGATTAGAATATAACTAGTTAAGTATTACTAGGAGTTTTAGGAATTCCTTCTTAGCTTACCTCCAGATATAAATATTCTTATATATATTATAGTTATATATAAATTAGTAGATACTTTATAACTATCCAGATTAGTAGAACTATTAGCTTATAATCTCTAGTATACTATTATACTCTAAGTAGCTTATAGAGGAGGAGTTATATAACTTCTATATTAGCTTAATCTTAAGTTTATTAAGTAAATTATTACTCTCTTTACTATTTAATATTTAAAGCTTCTCTCTGAAAGTAAGTTATTTTAGTATATTAATAGTATACTTAGTAATTTAGATTTTAATATAAAAGTTAGGAGGGAAGTTATACTCCTCCTACTAAATTACTATAAAGATCTATTAATATAAAGAGTCTCTCTTAGTAGTATAATTTTATATTTCTTATAGATCTATTCTTCCTTTTAAAATCTAAGTATTAATAATATTTATATACTCTATTTAGAGTTTTATAGAGATAGTAGTATCCAGAATAATTTATATTACTTATCCTTATTATTTCTTATTATTTTACTTTTTAGAAGTATTCTATTTCCTCTAGGAGAAAATATTAGAAGCTACTACTTAGGTATCCAGTCAGTATTTAAAGTAAAAATTATACTAAAATAACTTCTCTATTTACTAACTTTACCTCTCTATAAGCTATTATTTCTTTATAAAATACTTAAGATCCTTATAGTTAATAAGAACTTTAAACTTCCTAATATTCTACAGTTTCACTCTCCACACCTATAAACATTCTAGTATTATAAGGAGTTCCTTATTATAAATTAGGTAATTAAACTCTATAAAAATTAGATATTAAGAATAGAAAGCTACTAAATATCTCACTCCAGCCTTATCAGGTTAAGTTAATATACCTCCTAGAGTATACTCTAAATAATCTATCTCTAATATTATTAGAATATTAAGATCAAATATCTATAGAACTAGTTTTATAGTAAAAAGTTATTTTAATATAAAGAAAACTTCCTACTACTCTAGTTTCTAATTAAAAGAAACTAATTTCTAAGTTAGGTAATTTAAAAACTTTATAATAATATTATACTAAAATATAAAAACCTTATAATAGTTTAAAAACTTAAGGAAACTATAGATACCCTTCAGTAAGATAGGGGGAAGCTAGTTAGTAATAATTTCTAACTTCTTAGGATTATAAGAGAGATTCTTTCTAGTTATTATAATATACTTAATATACTTAATTATAGTAACTAAGAATTTATACTTCTTAGGATCTTACTTAAAGTTTATATTAGTAAAGTAGCTAAGTATCTAATAGACTTTCTCTTTATACTCTTTTTATAAATTACTAATATAAATAAAGATATTATTAATATATATTATAATAAAACTATCTAGAAATTATTATAGGTAGCTATTAATATATTATTAAAATATAGTAGAAGTATTAGTAAGTCTAAAGAGGTATACTATCTATTTAAAGAAGCTATAATATATCTAAAAAACTATTTTCTCTTAATTTAGTTTATTAATTCTAATTTTATAGAATATAGTAATAATATTAAGTTTAGTATATTAGTAGGTAATAGTAACTCTCTGGAGGGTTTCTAATATAAGGAGGAGGAAGTAATAATCCTTTTTTATAATTATACTAAAAGCTTTATAATTTATATAGAAGTATATTCTTCTATCTAGCTTTCTTATAAAAAAGACTAGAGTATTAATAGAGAAGTTACTTACTTTAATAAATTCCTTATTAAGTAAATTCTCTAGAGTCTTCTTAAATATTAAAAGCTTCTCTTATAATATACTATAGAGAAATCCCTATAAGAGATCTAGTTTCTATTCCTTATTATTAGGAATTAATAGGATATAGTAATTTATCTCTAGTTAGCTGAGAGGTAGTTAGTATACTAAATCTAGATAGAAAAAATCCAGAAATTCCTTTAAAATATTTATAGAAATATAATCCCTTAGGTTTACTTCTACTTTTAGAGCTAACATTTTCTTAATATCTATTAGACTAACAGATATAACTTAGTAGAAGCTTAATATCTTATTAATATACTATATAGCCTACTAACAGATAAATACAAATAAATTAGTATTAAATAGCTAAGCTAACTAGATCTCCTTAAGCTATACTAACTTATCTTAATATTCTAGATATACTATTATATTATTTTTCCTATATATTATCTATTAAACTTCAGTATTATAAATAATATAATTATCCTCTATCTATAGCTACCTGAGATATAAGAGTAATTATAGACTCTCTATAATATAAATATAAATTTTCTATATATAACTACTAACTTCTAAAGTTAGGATAACTACCTCCTGAGTATTATTAAGTGATAGTTTAGTAGTATATCTCCTTATTTATCTTTTTAACTTATTAATTAGTAGGAGGCGAAATTTCTTTATAAGGAAGATATTAATAATAATATAGATATTATAATCTATATTAATAAGTATATTAATAGAGTAACTTCTATAAATTCTAGTCTGAATAGTAGCTAACTATTAACTACTTACTTATTTTTTTTCTTATTATCTTCCCTATCTTATTACTTCTATTTTAATTAGCTTTAGAGCCTAATTTTACTCTAGAGTTACTTTTTTCCTAAATCCTTACTATTATTAAGTAAGGTAGTATTATCTTCCCAATTATCCTTAGTATAATCTAGAGTAATTATAGTTTTAATAATCTTTATATTAGATTTCTTATACTTTCAGGCTTTATAGTTCCTATAGATATAGTTTTTCTTACTATATTTAAAATATTAATAGGTATCCTAGTGGTCTTTAGAGTATTCCTTAGGGGCAGAAGAGAAGCTACTAAAGTTTCAGTATTATTATCGCTCCTTAACTACTTTAGTTATTATAACGTCACTCTCTATATTATAGGTGGTAGGTCTCTAGTAGAGTAGTTAGTAGTATATTAATATCCTCTTTATATATTTAAGCTTCTAAGCTATATTTTAAATTTTAGATAATTAAGGTCTATACTCTATAGGAAAGTTAATTATAAATAAGTAGCTTCTTAAAGTAAGGAAGTAGGGTAGCTTCTAGTAGAGAGATCTAAACTATATCTAGCTATATATATCCTTCAGTATTAACTAGAATCTTTTTAAATTAGGATAGAAAAATAATTAGGTATTTATTTTCCTTCTATCTAAAGCTCTATAGCTAAGTAATAATATAAAGCTAACTATTAGGATCCAGATAAGTTCTATTTAGGTAACCTATAAAATCATTTAGGTTATAAAAGTTTTCTAGCCTTCCTACTATATAGAAAATTTTAACTACTTACTGAGGACTAGAGTCTAAGTAGAAGTAAATTAGATACTAACGTTCCTAATTATTATTAAAGAAATAATAATTAATCATAAGTTTAACTTTTATCTATTAAGTTTATACTTAATATTCCTTCTACTTACCTAAAAACTTTAGGGATAGAGGAAAAAGCTTCCTCTAGTAGTTAGCTACTAGTAGGAATATAATAATATTATTAACCCTAAAGGCTATTATCCTAATAGATATTATTCTAGAGGTTACTAAAGTATCCTAATATAGGCTAGAAGTATCTATTATTGTTATGGGCTATATCTGGATGTCCGGCCAGGGCTGTGCTCAGGTATCCAAAGCTAACTCCCTCCCTCGGGTGGGGCCCCAGTAGGCCCCATATAGCACTATATATATAGACTTTTCCACGCACTCATAAAGGCTTCTCTTTTACTTCTTAGTTCTAAATAAATAGTATTTTACGTTACCTTCCGGTTAAATAAGCTTAAGTCTAACCCTTTATATATTTAGAACTCAGTTTTATTTACTATATAGATAATACTGAATAGAGCGTAGCTTCCTACTAGTTAAGTATATAATCTAGTTAAGTACAGCTCCTAGGATATAACACTATATAACAGGCAACTAATATAAAGAATAATAGAGGGCACTAGAGCCCCCCAGAATATCCCTATAGGTAGTAACCCTATAAGTAAACTACTTCAGTAGTAATTATAGTATACTTTAAGCTCTCTCTACTAGAGGATTAATAAGCTCTCATATAAATTAGCGAAACGAGACACTATAGTAAGTAGTAACCCCCAGGTAGCTACTGTAATAGATACCTCTAGTCTATACTAGGATACTCTAGTAACCCCCAGAATAACGTCTATTAAGATAATAGCTTCTAGGGTTAATAATATTACTATACCTCCACTAATAGCTAACTACTAGAGGAAGCTTCTTTCCCTACCCCTAAAGTTTTCAGGTAAGTAGAAAGAATACTAAATATAAGTTTAATAGATAAAAGTTAAACTTAAAATTAACTACTATTTCTTTAATAGTAATTAGGAATACTAATATCTAATTTACTCTTACTTAGATTCTAGTTTTCAGTAGGTAGTTAAAACTTTCTATATAGCAGGAGGGCTAGAGAACTTCTATAATTTAAATAATTTTATAGGTTATCTAGATAGAATTTATTTAGATCCTAATAGCTAGCCTCACGCTATTATCTAGCTATAGAGCTTCAGATAGAAGGAAAATAAATATCTAACTACTTTTCTATCTTAATTTAAAAAAACTCTAGCTAACACTAGAGGATATATATAGCTAGAAATAGTTTAGATCTTCCTACTAGAGGCTACCTTACTCCCCCACTTTAAGAAGTTATTTATTATAGTTAACTTTCCTATAAAGTATAGATTTTAGTTATCTAAGGTTTAAAATATAGTTTAGAAGCTTAAATATATAAAGAGGATATTAGTATACTACTAACTACCTTACTAGAGACCTGCCGCCTGTAATATAGAGAGTAATATTATAATAACTAAAATAGTTAAAGAGCGACGATAATATTAAAACTTTAATAATTTCTCCTCTATCCCTAAGGAATACTCTAGGGACTATTAGAATACTTACTAATATTTTAAGTATAGTAAGAAAAACTATATCTATAGGAACTATAGAGTCTAAAAGTATAAGAAAACTAATATAAAAGTTATGAAAGTTATAATTACTCTAGATTATACTAGAGATAACTAGGGGGATAATATTACTCTACTTAGTAATAGTGAGGATTTAGAAAAAAAGTAACTCTAGAGTGAAGTTAGACTTTAAAGCTAACTGAGGTGGAAGTAATAAGATAGAGGAAATAACAGGAAAAGAAATAGATAAATAACTAATAGTTAGCTATTATTTAGACTAAAATTAATAGAGGTTACTTTATTAATATACTTATTAATATAGATTATAATATTTATATTATTATTAATATCTCTTTTATAAAGAAATTTTACTTCCTATTAGTTAAAAAATTAAAGAGATAGATAAGGAGATATATTATTAGATTATTACTTAGTAATATTTAGGGGGTAGCTATTCTAACTTTAGAAGTTAGTAGCTATATATAGAAAATTTATATCTATATTATAGAGAGTCTATAGTTGCTTTTATATTTTAAGTAGCTATAGATAGAGGATAATTATATTATCTATAATACTGGAACCTAATAGATAATATATAGGAAGGGTAGTATAATAATATACTTAGAATATTAGGATAAGTTAGTATAGTTTAAGGAGATCTAGTTAGTTTAGCTATTTAATATTAATTTATTTATATTTATCTATTAGTATACTATATAGTATACTAGTGAGGTATTAAGTTCCTATTAGATTATATCTGTTAGTCTGGTGGATATTAAGAAAGTGTTAGTTCTAAAAGTAGAGATAAACCTAAGAGATTATATCCTTATGAATATTTTAAAAGAATTTCTGGATCTTTTCTATCTAGATTTAGTATACTAACTACCTCCCAGTTAACTAGGGATAGACTACTATATTCTATTAATTCCTAATAATAAGGAATAGAAATTAGATTTCCTATAAAGATCTTTTTATAGTATATTATAGGAGGAGTTTTTAGTATTTAAGAAGACTCTAGAGGATTTACTTAAAAAGGAATTTATTAAAATAAGTAGCTTCTCTATTAATATTTTAATCCTCTTTATAAGAAAGTTAGATAGAGGAATATATTTCTATATAAGTTATAAAACTCTTAATGTAATTATAAAGAAAGATTAATATCTCTTTCTCTTTATATTAGAGACCCTCTAGAGGGTTACTACTATCTACTAGTATATTAAGTTTAATATTATTATTATATTCTATAAGATTAGCATTAATAAAGTAGATTAGGAGAAAATAGCTTTTTAGATATATTATAGCCTTTTTAAATAGGTAATATACTTTTTTAGATTTACTAATACTCCTACTATATTTTAATAGTATATTAATAGTTATCTATAACAGTTTCTAGATAATTTTATTATAATATATATTAATAATATCCTTATTTATATTAGTAGCTTATAAAAAAAGTATAAGGAGAAAATCTATTAGATATTTAGCTATTTTACTAATATAAATTTTAAATTAGATCCTAAGAAATATAAGTTTTTAGTTATTATAGTTAAGTATATTAAGTATATTATAATAGCTAGAAAGAGTTTCTCTTATAATCCTAAGAAATTAGAAGCTATTATGAATTAGCTTCCCTTTAGTTTACTAAAAAGTATTTATAGTTTTCTTAAGTTTATAAATTACTATAAAGTTTTTATATTTTAGTATAGTATTATTATAGAGTTTTTAAACTACCTAACTTAGAAGTTAGTTTCTTTTAACTAAAGACTGAAGTAATAAGAGGTTTTCTTTATACTGAAATAATTTTTTATTATAAAATTAGTCTTATAGATATTTAATCCTAATATTCTAATAATAATAAAGATAGACTATTTAGAGTATACTCTAGGAGGTATATTAATTTAAGCTGATAAAGCTGGAGTGAGATATTTAGTAGCTTTCTACTCTTAATATCTAATCTCTATAGAGTTTAATTACCTAATCTATAATAAAGAATTTTTTATAATACTAAAATATTTATAGATATAGAGGGTAGAGTTATAGAGCACTAGGAGGTTTAAGGTTCTTACTAACTATAAGGGCTTTAAGTATTTTATAAAGAAATAATAACTTATAGAGAGGTAGAGTTAGTAGGTAGAGAAGTTATTTTAGTATAATTTTTACTTTAAGTATTAGCTGGATATCTAAATAGTAGCTTCTAATATCCTTTCCTGGAGGAAATAGGATATTCCTAAAAGGTGGAATAATAAGAAGTAATAGGGATAAATAATATAGATTATTCTAGATATTATTATCCTTATGAGGCTCCAGGTAGGATATATAGATATTATTAGTATTTAGGTTTTTAAAGGAAGATTAAACTTATAAGAGATATAAAATTATATTACTAAGAGAGACTTTTTATACTAATAGATCTTTATAGTAGTTTAGTAGGAGGAGTATAGTTTCCCTTCTAATCTCTATATTAAGATCCAGATTACTAAATATACTATTAATATATTAGGATAGCTTACTTTTAGAGAGAGGTTTTAGATATTAAGTAGTAAAGAGAGTAATAGCTTCCTTAATAAATTTAGGATTAGGCTGGTATAGAAGTTATATAACTCCTTTCCTATAAGCTACTTAGAATATAATAGTATATTAGAGATTGTAAGCTAATAGTTCTACTAATCTAGATAGTTATAGAGTATCTACTAATTTGTATATAACTGTAATATATATAGAAATATTTATATCTGGAGGTAGGTTAAGAAAGGATTCCTAAAGTTCCTACTAGTATCTAACTAGTTATATTCTGATTTATTAATAGATTTTATTACTAACTTACTTCCTATAAAAGGATAAGGTAGTTATTACCTCTAGGTTATTATTAATTAACTAGGTAAAGCTTCTATATTAGAGGAGATAGATATAATAGAGGTGGAGGTGTATACTTAGTGGTTTCTTAGTTACTACTATAGGTTCTATAGAATACTATACTTTATTGTGAGTAATAGAGAGTCTAACTAGGTAAGTTACTTCTGGAAGGAGTTTTATAAGTTAATAGGTATTATATACCTACTAAATACTGGTTACTATCTGCAGACTGATAGGATTATGGAATAGTATAACTAGGAGATCTAAGCGGTTTTAAGGATATTTACCTGCTAGTTTCAGGATAACTAGAGTAATCTGCTGCTTATTATATAGTTAGCTTTCTGTAATTAGTAGTATAATATAATAGAGATTATATCTTTCTTTATAGATTATAAGTATTATATTAACTTTATTCTAGTTACTAAGGAGCGTGTGGAACTACCTAATAATAATAAAGCTGCAGCTTACTAGTTAGTTAAGAGAATATAGTTAGTAATAATATATATCTATATAGAGATAGCTGCCACTCAGTAGAGATTAGAAGTTTAGATAAATAAGATCTAATTCCCTACAGATTAGTATTAAGTTAGTAATAAGATATAGTTAAATATATCTAACTATAAGTTACTAAAGTTAAGCTGAAAGTTAACCTAGCTGTATTATAAGTATATAGTAGTAAAGATCTTCTTACTGTATATTATAAAGCTGGATATTTTAAAGTCTATTTACTTATAGTTTTATATAGATTTACTCTAGAAAGTTACTACTAATCTACTATCTAGATAGGTTATAGTTAATAGCTAGCTACTACTACTAGTAGATAATAATAGGGAGGTTAAATAGCTAGTTAAAAATATTCTTACTATAAAGATATATTAAGTAGAGAGAGGATACTAATAAGAAGTTCTTATTAAATAGGAAGGATATATAAACTCTATTTAAAAGCTTATTAATACTATTATAGATATAGTAACTTTAGAGTAGTATAAAGTAATATATAGACTGATTATAGATAATAATAGAGACCTAGCTTACAGCCTCCAGCTGGATAGCAGCTAGAGAGGAGGAAGGTAATATTATAGGCTATATCTGGATATCCAGCTAGAGTTATACCTAAGTATCTAAAGCTAACTTCCTCCCTCGGGTGGGGCCCCAGTAGGCTCTATATAGTATTATATATACAGACTTTTCCACACACTTGTGAAGGTTTCTCTTTTACTCCTTAGTTCTAAATAAACAGTATTTTACGCCACCTTCCAGTTAAATAAGCTTAAGTCTAGCCCTTCATAATTATAGTAGCTACCTAGGGGTTACTACCTACTATAGTATCTTATTTTGCTAACTTATATAAAAACTTATTAATCCTCTAGTAGAGAGAGCTTAAAGTATATTATAACTACTACTAAAATAGTTTACTTATAAGGTTACTACCTATAGGAGTATCCTGGGGGGCTTCAGTACTCTCTATTATTCTTTATATTAGTTACCTATTATATAGTATTATATCCTAAAAGTTACATTTAACTAAATTATATACTTAACTAGTAGGAAGCTGTATTCTACTTAATATTATCTATATAGTAAATAAAACTAAATTTTAAATATATAAAAAGCTAAACTTAAGCTTATTTAACCAGAAGGTAGTATAAAATACTATTTATTTAGAACTAAGAAGTAAAAAAGAAACTTTTATAGATATATGGAAAAGTCTGCATATATAGTACTATATAGGGCCCACTGGGGGCCCACTCAAGCGAGGGGGTTAGCTTTAGATACCTAGGCATAATCCTAACTGGATATCTAAATATAGCCTATAATAGTAATAACTATTTTATCTTTTCGTGGGGAGTAAGTTAGTCATAAAGTCTATTAACAGATTAGAATATAACCAGTTAAATATTAGTAGGAACTTCAGGAATTTCTTTTTAGCCTACCTCTAGATATAAATACCTCTATATATATTATAATTATATATAAATTAGTAAATACTCTATAATTATCCAAACTAGTAGAACTATTAACTTATAATCTCCAGTATACTATTATACCCTAAGTAGCCTACAGGGGAGAAGTTATATAACTTCTATACTAACTTAGTCTTAAGCTTATTAAGGAAGTTATTACTCTCTTTACTACTTAGTATTTAAAACCTCTCTCTAAAAGTAAGCTATCCCAGTATATTAATAGTATATTTAGTAATCTAGATTTTAATATAGAAATTAGGAGGAAAGTTACACTCTCCCTACTAAACTACTATAAAGATCTATTAATATAAAGAGTCTCTCTTAGTAGTATAATTCTATATTTCTTATAAATCTAATCTTCCTTTAAAAACCTAAATACTAATAATATCTATATATCCTACCTAAAATTCTATAGGGATAATAATATTCAGAATAATCTATATTACTTATCCTTATTATTTCTTATTATCCCACCCTTTAGGAGTATCCTATTCCCTCTAAGAGAAAATATTAGAAACTACTATCTAGATATCCAGCTAATATTTAAAGTAAAAACTATACTAAAATAACTCCTCTACCTACTAATTCTACCTTTCTATAAATTATTATTTCTTTATAAAATACTTAAAACCCTTATAGTTAGTAAGGATCTTAAACCTCCCAGTACTCTACAGCTCTACCCTCTATACCTATAAATATTCTAATATTATAAGGAGTTCCTTATTATAAATTAAATAATTAAACTCTATAGGAGTTAGATATTAAGAGTGAAAAACTACTAAATACTTCACTCTAATCTTATTAGTTTAAATTAATATACCTCCTAAAGTATATTTTAAATAGTCTATCTTTACTATTATTAAAATATTAAAATTAAATATCTATAAAATTAATTCTATAGTGAAAGAATATTTTAATTTAAGGAAAACTTCCTACTATTTCAATCCCCAGTTAAAAAAAACTAATTTCTAAATCAAGCAATTTAAAAACTTTATAATAATATTATATTAAAATATAAAAATCTTATAATAATTTATAAACCTAAAAAAACTATAAATACTTTTTGTAAACTAAAAGGAAGTTAATTAATAATAATTTCTAACTTCTTAGGATTATAAGAGAGACTCTTTCTAACTATTATAATATACCTAATATACTTAACTATAATAACTAAAAACTTACATTTCTTAGGATCTAACTTAAGATCTATATTAGTAAGGAAACTAAATATCTAATAGATTTTCTCCTTATACTTTTTTCGCAAACTATTAATATAAATGAAAATATTATTAATATATATTATAATAAAATTATTTAGAAATTATTATAAATAGCTATTAATATACTATTAAAATATAATAGAGATATTAGTAAGTCTGAAAGTGTATATTATCTATTTAAAGAAACTATAATATATATAAAAAACTATTTTCTCCTAATTTACTTTATTAATTCTTATCTTATAGAATATAATAATAATATTAAACTTAATATACTAATAAATAATAATAACCCTCTAGAGAGTCTCTAATATAAAGAGAAGGAAATAATAATCCTTCTTTATAATTATATTAAGAATTTTATAATCTATATAGAAACATATTCCTCTATTTAGCTTTCTTATAAAGAAAATTAAGATATTAGTAGAGAAATTACTTACTTTAATAAATTCCTTATTAAGTAAATCCTCCAGAATCTTCTTAAATATTAGAAACTCCTCCTATAATATATTATAGAGGCATCCCTATAAGAAATCTAGTTTCTATTCCTTATTATTAGGAATTAATAAAATATATTAATCTATCTCTAGTTAGCTGAGAGGTAGCTAATATACTAAATCTAAATAGAAAAAATCTAAAAGTTCCTTTAAGATATTTATAAAAATATAATCTCTTAAGTTTACTTCTACTTTTAAAACTAACATTTTCTTAATATCTATCAGACTAATAGATATAACCTAATAGGAACTTAATATCTTACTAGTATACTATATAGTATACTAATAGATAAATATAAATAAATTAGCACTAAGTAGCTAGACTAACTAAATCTCCTTAAGTTATACTAACTTATCTTAGTATTTTAAGTATACTATTATATTATCTTTTCTATATATTATCTATTAGATTCTAATATTATAAATAATATAATTATCCTCTATCTATAGTTACCTAAAATATAAAAATAACTATAAACCCTTTATAATATAGATATAAATCTTCTATATATAGCTACTAACTTCTAAAATCAGGATAATTACCTCCTAAATATTACTAAATAATAACCTAATAGTATATCTCCTTATTTATCTCTTTAACTTATTAATTAGTAGAAAATAAAATTTCTTTATAAGGGAGATATTAATAATAATATAAATATTATAACCTATATTAATAAGTATATTAATAAAGTAACCTCTATTAATTTTAACTTAAATAGTAACTAACTACTAATTACTTACTTATTCCTTTTCCTATTATTTCCTCTATCTTATTACTTCCACCTCAGTTAACTTTAAAATCTAACTTCACTCTAAAGTTACTTTTTTTTAAATCCTTATTATTACTAAGTAGGATAATATTATCCCCCTAGTTATCCCCAGTATAATCTAGAGTAATAATAGTCTTTATAATCTTCATACTAATTTTCTTATACTCTCAAGCTCTATAGTTCCTACAGATATAATCTTTCTTACTATATTTAAAATATTAGTAAATATCCTAGTAGTTTTTAAAGCATTCCTTAAAAGTAAACAAGAAGCTATTAAAACTTCAGTATTATTATTACTTCTTAACTATTTTAATTATTATAATATTACCCTCTATATTATAAATAGTAAGTCTCCAGTAGGATAATTAATAGTATATTAATATCCCCTTTATATATTTAAACTTCTAAACTATATCTTAAACTTTAGATAACTAAAATTTATACTCTATAGGAAAGTTAACTATAATAAATAGCTTCTTAAGGTAGGAAAGTAAAGTAGCCTCTAATAGGAAGATCTAAACTATATTTAACTATATATACCCTCTAGTATTAACTAGAATCTTTTTAAATTAAAGTAGAAAGATAATTAGCTATTTATTTTCCTTCTATCTAAAATTTTATAGCTAAGTAATAATATAAAACTAACTATTAGGATCCAGATAAATTCTATCCAGATAACCTATCAAATTATGTAGATTATAAAAGTTCTCTAACTTTCCCACTATATAGAAAATTTTAACTACTTACTAAAAACTAGAATCTAAATAGAAGTAAATTAGATACTAGTATTCCTAATCACTATTAAAGAAATAGTAGTTAGTTTTAAACTTAGTTTTTATCTATTAAGCCTATACTTAATATTCCTTCTACTTACCTAAAAACTTTAGGGATAAGAGAAGAAGCTTCCTCTAGTAGTTAGCTACTAATAGGAATATAGTAATATTATTAACTCTAAAAACTATCATCCTAATAGATATCATTCTAGAGGTTACTAAAATATCCTAATATAAACTAAAAGTATCTATTATAGTAGCCACCTAAGAATTACTACCTACTATAATATCTTATTTCACTAACTTATATAAAAACTTATTAATTCTCTAGTAGAGAAAGCTTAAAGTATACTATAACTACTACTAAAGCAGTTTACTTATAAAGTTACTACCTATAGAAATATCCTAAGAGGCTCTAATACCCTCTATTATTCTTCATATTAGTTACCTATTATATAGTATTATATCCTAGGAGCCACACTCAACTAAATTATACACTTAACCAGTAGGAAGTTACACTCTACCTAATATTATCTATATAGTAAATAAAACTAAGTTCTAAATATATAAAAAACTAGACCTAAACTTATTTAACCAGAAGGTAACATAAAATACTATTTATTTAGAACTAAGGAGTAAAAAAGAAGCCTTCACGAGTATATAGAAAAGTCTATATATATAGTACTATATAGAGCCCACCAGGGCCCCACCCAAGCAAGGAAGTTAGCTTCAGATACCTAGCCACAGCCCTGGCCGGACATCCAGACATAGCCCGTAATAAGTAAGAAGTAAGTTTCCTCTAATATTAGTTCTCTACTGAATCTAATACTAAATTCTCTATAAAAATTATCTATTAGATATTTAACTAATCTTATAGTAAAATTCTCTCTTAGTTACCTATAGCTATAAGATTACTACTTTATTTTCTTCCACCTAGTCTCACTCTAAAACTAATATTAAATCTTCTTCTTTCTTAATATTAACTATTACTAGTATCTTCTTAATATAATATCCTAATTATCCAGAAAAGTTCTTAAGATACTATCCTATATTATTTTTAGATTCTTAATATATAAGAAAAATATTATTAAAATAAATTATCTAGATTAGAATAATATAGAGTATTTCCTTCTTAGTGATATTAACTTATTAGGTTTATTTAGATACTAACTGAAATTATTATCCTTATTACTAATATTTAAGTAAATAGCAGGTTTTAGCTATTATGATAGGGTTAAGCCTATAAACAGACCCAGCCTATTTATATAATATAAGTAGCCTTATAAGTATAAATAGCTAGGTTCGTTATAGACAGATAGAAAGAATTAACTTCTCTTCTCTTCAGAATCCAAAACCTACTATTTAGATTAACTTAACTTTTAAACTATAGATCTGCAAATATAATTCTACAGCTTTAAAATATTTTTCTAATATTTTCTATCTATTTTTACTTCTCTCAGGTTTTATAGCTAGGAGTAATTAGTTAGTTTTAATCTAGATAGGTCCTCTCAGCTATAATTTATTTTAATAGTACCTAGAGGCAGATTATTCTACTTTCAGTTTTTAAAGCTGAAATAGAGAGATACTTCTATACTATTTTAATAAACAAATATTAATATAATATAATAAAAACATAATATATTATCCTACTATTAAGAAAAAATATATAAATAAGTATAAAAACTAGAAGAATTACTAAAGAAAATTATTTACAAACTTATACTAAAAATAAAAAAACTAAGTGATAATTATACTTATACTCTCAAGACTAGTAGATACTCTAGAGACCCAGAAAGTATTTAGAAACTAGTATTTATATAACTTTACTAAATAAACTTTTATAACTTTATATTATAAAATTATTATCAGTAGGATATTTACAGATCTAACCTACAGGCAGACTAAGAATTACTTCACTAAATATAATAGAAAATAATAATTATAATAATAATTACAAAATAATTAAGAAGACGATCCTACTAAACTAATAAATATAATAAAATTAACCTATTTATCTAAAAACTAATAAAAAGATAAATAAATAGACTATTTAAATACCTCTAATATAGAGAAGATAGCTAGGTAAAAAGAAAACCACTATAATTTAAATATCTCTAATATAGAAAAAATAGTTAGATAAAAAAGAAGACTACTATAACTTAAATACCTCCTTTTTTAGAGAAAACAACATATAAAGACAATTATATTCAGACTTTTAGATACCTCTAAAGAAAATCTTTAGGAAAATCAACCAGCAGCTTCATATAGAATTAAATCGAAACACTACGCAACAAAAATAAAAAGACAGCAAAAAACCTCACATAGACAGTCTTGTCAGATTGAGAGAGACATAACTCTGGTACATACCTCACGGAATCTCGTTTATACGCTCCCGAGAGGTACATAGTATATCTATAGTCTCATACGCCATTTTTTAGTCCTGAAAAAACAATATAATTAATTTAATAATTAAGAGTCTTATATACTATACTAGCTATTTTATAACTATTTATAATCTCTTAAGAACCTAAGAAATAATATCTATCTCTGCTGGAAAGATTATTCTAAGTAGCCTTAAGGACTAAGTCCTCTGGATTAACTAAATTAAATCCTTATACTATTCCTATAGCTTTTAGGGTCTTGTGAACCCCGAGACTTATAATAAAGCAGTCCTAAGTATCTTAAGCGCTAAATATAAATAGCTTACTACTAAACTAGTAATCTTATGGATCTCTAATTACCTATTAAGACCCAGACGCTCTATATATACTCCAGGCTTATTTTAAACTGTAACTCCTAAGGAGGAAGATAATATAATAATTCTGAATAAAGAAAGTAATATTCTCCAGATTACAGCTTTTAAGTATCTCTTAACTGAAAATACAGTTTTATATAAGAAAAGATACTCTAAATATACCTTTCAGATAAAAATATATTATAAGAGAATAAAAAGGATATAAGTAATATAAGAGCGTATTAGAAATATTATCTCTCCTAACTTCTAAAAATATTCTTATAGTATTATAGGAGGTTTTAATATCTAGCTATTTAAACTTAAAAGCTATATAGGCTATAGTAAGATTAAGAGATAGATAGAAGTAATTGAAGGAATATATAGTAACTCTTACTAAGCCTATAAGAAAGAAGCTAGGCTTAAGGAGTAATATAGAAGTATAGATTACTTACTGGGAGAAAGTAATCTATAAGTATCTTAATATAAGAATACTAAACTTTTATAAGCTCTTAATTTAGTTTCTAGAATATACTAAAGAACTTAGAGGTAGCTATATTAAATTATAAGTTTTCTTATATTTAGTTTTAATCTCTCCTAGGGCTTATAATAATATTCTGATAGTAACTAAGGTTATAAGCTATATTTAACTTTTTCTTCTAGAATTAGAAGTTATCCTAACTTAAAGTAGACTTATAAGAAGGGTTTTTAGCTCTATAGATATTTTTAATAATAATAAAGAAACTTAAGAGAGTTCCCCTACTATAATAAGAAGCTAAAGTAGAGACCAAGCTTAATAAGATAGAAGAGCTTCTAATTAATATATAAGTAAGTATTATAAATAAGAATCTAATAATAATAAGGACTATAAGTTAAAGGGAAGCTCTAGCTGCGAGATATACTAGCTGTAATACCCTCTCTTAAGATATTTCTATATTAATAAGTAGTTTAGATACCCCACTTGGAAGCCCAACTTAAGTGTCTAGAAGGTTATAAATAGAAGGATAAAGTTTAATAAAGAATTTATAAAGTATATAAGGAAGGTTACAGATTTGACTTTAAGGTCCTAACTATATAGATACTCTTGCGGAAAGATTACTATAACTTTAATAATCTTAAATAAGCTCTACATTTTCGTGAGATCCGTAATTCTAGATTTAGAATTGATAATATATATTTTTAATAATATTAAATAGTTTTGAATACTCTTGGGAGCTATAATAAGTAACTACCTTTAGGCTAGTATTTAGAAGATTACTATAGAAAGTTATAGTAATATAGAGATAAAAATATAAAGCCCCTAAAGCCCTATAAAGCTATATTTATTTAACACTATATTATACTCTAACTTCGTAAGTAACTTAGTATCACTCAGAAAGTTTTGTAAGTATAAATTATAGTAGAATTACAATCTAGGTAATAACTATATTTAAAAGGTAAATAAAAGCTACTTCTATTTTCTCGAGATTATAAATAGGTAATATATATTAGAGTATAACCTTCTTAAGGAGGTATCCTTCTAGGTATCTATAGAGCGAACGTTACTACTTGAGGATAAACCTCCTAAGCTCCGTAAGCTATATAAGTATATTATATCCTTATGAAGGTGGCTAATAGCTACATCTCGGGAGCTTTAGTATTTAAAGTTAGAACACTCAGGATCTGAAGTAATAAACTGCTTATTAACTACTGTGAGAGGCGTTAGAGTGAATAGGGACTTATAAGTAGTCTATATAGTAAATTATGACGTATATATAAAAAGTAAGATATATTAAATAGTGTGAAGAGCTCAGAAGGAAGTAATATAGTATACTAACCTAGGGGAGAAGATTATAATAAACATTTATAATTTTGAAGAGGGTTATAAGGATTATATATCTACTATAATTTTTATAGATTAAGTAACAGGCTTAGTATGGAATTTCTATTTTTATATAAGGAAGATAGAAGAGTTTCTAAATATAATTAGAAAGTTTCTTAACTTCCTGAAGATTATATATAAGATATTAGTTAAGAAGATTGAGGTGGATAATAAGATCTAGAAGTATAGAGTAATCTAGATAGAGATTTAAGAGAGAGATATTAAGTTTAAACCCTCTATATTAAATATTTAGATTTAAAATAGTGAAGTAGAGAGAGTGGTAGTAGTAATTAAAAAGTATATAAGATCTATAGTAATTAGGATATCTCTTCTTTCTATTCTATAGCTTAAAGTTCTGAAAGCTGCTATATATACTTATAATTATATATTTTCAGTTTTTTAAGGCTGGAAGATACTATATAAGTAGTTTTATTATTATTTCTAGAAGGATAAAAATATATATATAGTGACTCTAAACCTCTCCCACCTGAGGGTATATAGATACTGCGTATATATAATAACTTAAAAGGCTCAGCTTAAGTAATATTACTACTAGAAGTTTATACTGAGAGTATTCTTAAGGTTTCTAGTTAGCTATATCTTAAGTAACTTCTTTAGGATCTAAAATCTTTTTTGGAAGGAAGTTTTTATAATAAGAGATATGATTTTTAATAAGAAAGAGTTTTTTAATAGTAATCTAAAAGATTTTATATTAGAAATCTTTCAGATAAACTTTAAAGAGATCTAGAAGAGGATCATTAAGCTTATAGAGTAATTAAAAAGTATAGCTGTAGGATAAAATACTAATAAGGAAGTAGATAAAATTATAGAATTTTCCTTAATTACTTTAAATACTAAGTAAATAAGTATTTAAGATCCTTAAAATAAACTAGATTCTTAAGAGGGATTACTTTTTATTAGGATTAAATTTAAGTTTTAATTAATACTGCTAACCTTCTCAGAATCTGTAAGCTTTATAATAATACTCTAGGAGGTATTTATTATTTAGTATAAAGTAGGGGGGTGAATATAGTATAATTTTAGAATAGTAAGGATAATATTATAAATGCTTTTTTGAGCTGTTTTTCTAGTGGAGTATAAAGTATATAAATATTTTAAAGTTTATATAAGATTAGTTACTATATCTGGTAGATACTTAAGGTCTAGCTAGCCTGAGGATCCTAATAAGGTAGATAATTTAGGGTATATAGTAGAAAGGCTGCTAGATAAGGTAAGTAAGGAGATCTGTAAGAAGCTTCTAAAGTATTTATGGAGATATCTGCTGCTTTTAAGTAGTCTGAAAAGCTTAAAATAAAACTAAGAGAAGTTTTATATACCTTCAGGAAGATTCTAGCTGCTATTATATAGTGTAAAATCCTTAAGTTTTTAAAATATATACTAGTGAAAGTTACCTCCCCTCCTAATATCTTACTGGTAGCTTAGAAATAGAGAAAAGTATCTAAATTATATTAAGAAGAGTGTAAGCTCTTAAGGTTTTTACTTATTAGTATAGAGTTTTAGGGAGACTGAGGAAGTATACTTATAAAGTTATTAGGTTTTAAGGTTGTGGGATAAGGTTAATAAGCTAACTGTGAGAGGTTGAATAATTCTTAGTTACTACTAGGTTTATATATATAAGCTTAATAAGTATAGGTAACTACTTAAGTTGAAAGCTTACCTAATAATATAAGGAAACTAGTAACTAAAAGACGCACGCAACACCTACATAGTAACACTCGCGGGAATATTATTTTGGATACTTATAGTAATTATAGTATAGTTTAACCTTAAGCTTCTTCAGTATAATATAGTTAACATTTTTATCTATATAGATATTAATAAAGAGATTTATATAAGGATACCTTTAAGGTATAAGAAATAGGGGAAGGTTCTAAAACTCTAGAAGATATTATATAGTTTCTACTAATTATTTATCCTTTAGTAGTAATATCTTAAGAAGAGCCTAAGGGATTTATAGTTTTCTTATATTTCTAGAGAAGATTACTACTAGTGAAAAAGCTAGGTTCTATTTTTCTTCTATATTAATAACTATATCCTAGTATATCTAAAAGTATATAAAAGTCTTATAAGGGAGGCTATTAGAGATCTTTAATTATAGTACTACCTTAAGAGAGGAGAGAACTTATAGTAATTCCTAAATATTAAGATACTATATAATTAAGAAGCTTAAAAGTTATAGCTCTTATAAGCTATATATATAGAGAAGATTTATAAACTCCTACTAGAAAGCTATAAGCCTAAAGAGAGAGATTACTTTCTAATAGTATACTTAGAATTTCTTCTATATAATAGAGAGACTTTATATTAAGAGATTAATCTCTACTAGAGGAAAGTTAGTATTATATTATATATAGTAGTAATAATAAAGCTAGATCTAGTATTTATAGCTAGTTAACTAGCCTGCTTTAACTAAAACCTAGAGCTTCAGTATTAAGAAGTAGCGAATTAAGTATTTAACTATATCTATAAAACTTAATATCTATATCTTAAATATAGTATGGAACCTAGAAGCTTAAAAAATACTCTAGTAGTCTCCTCTAATATAAGTTTCAGAGATAATATATAAGATTGAAAAAGCTTTTAAAATCTTATAATAAAACTTTTTAGAAGTAATATTACTTAGAAGGTTATAAAGTAATTTATAGTTACTATATTAACTATAGAAGTAAAGCTACTCTCTCTCTCTTTAGTAGCTAAAGAGATATTATTTGTAAGTTATCTACTAACTTTATTATAACTCTAACTACCTATAGGAAGCTTAAGAGTAATAAGATTCTCTATCTCTAAAAATATACTAATAATAATTCAGATTAAATATAATAACTTCTAAATAGTAAGCTTAGTAATAAAGAAGTTTATAAGGTTTTAAACTTATCTGAAATATATAGATATTTATAACTATTAGTTTTATTAAGAAATCTCTAAAAAGAGATTATTAGTTATTTATACTCCTTTAGTATAATTTATAGTAAATAGTCTAATAAAAATATTATTTAAGTAATAGTTTAAGAGGTTCTAAAAGTAATTTAGTCTATATTACTAAAAGAACCTCCTTAAGTAAAACTACATTAGTAACCTTAAGAAAGATAAGAAAATATAGCTTAAACTCTCTCAGTTAGAGTGAGTATAAGATATAATTTAATTAGAGATCTTATAAGTTTATAATTAAATAAACTAAAAATATAAGAAAGTAAAGTGTTCCTTAATTTAGAGCTGAAGCTTGTAAGTAAAAGAGTATCTGGAGTATAAAGCTTATAAGTAAAGATAAATCCTCTAGAATTAAAGTTTAAAATAAGAAAACTAGAAACTATATTACTATCCTAAAGGACTACTATAATAAGCTATCTACTTATATATATTAAGAAGAGATTTAAAAAGGATATTAGGAGTGTAGCTATTTAGTATAACAGAAAGGTAGAGCTTAAGTGAGCGACGTAAGTTAGTAATTAGGCTTTCAGCTAAAGGAAGAAAGCTAACACTATTAGTATTACTAATAAAAGAATCTATAAGAAATAAAGTAGTAATAATAGAAACTATAAGAACTATAAATATTATAGAGATAGTATAAAGAGTAAAGCTACTCTTAGTAATAGAAGTAAGAATATAATAGTTATTATAAGTAGTAGTAATAGTATTATAAAGCTCTTAACGTTTAGTATTTCTAGTCTGAAAATATATAAATTAGAAATTAAATTAGAAACTTCAGAAAGAGATATTTATTATAAATCTAACTATCTTATTATTATATATAGTGAGGAACTTAATATGGAGGTAAATAGTTACTTCTATATTTAGCTTATAAATACTACTAAATATATAGTATTTATAGTAGTAATAAGGATCTTAATAGTAGATATTAAGTTAGCTATAGCCTTTAGCGAGAGAAGAGGAGTAGCTAAAATAAGGATTATAAAGTTTATTTTTATTATCCTCACTAATATATTTACATTTATAACCTAATAAAGTTAGAGTCACCTTAGTAGCTTTTATAGTAAGAAAGCTTTTAGAGATAGTAGCTCTCTTTAGCCTCTTAGCTATAGGTATAGAGAACTTAGAGGTAGGTATGGGGCACTTTACTGGATACTTAGAATAGTGGGGAGTATTCTCCTTAACTTCCTTATAATTAGAATACTCTTTATTATAGGTAGCAGCCTCATTACTAATAGTCTTACTAATAGTAGTCTCAATCACGCTATTAATTACTTCCTTAATATACTTAATATTAGTAAGAGATATATAGAGAGAGGTAGAGATCTCTTCAGGAGAGTTATTATAAGTGGGAGAAGATATTTTAAAATCTCTATATAAAGTTAGTAATATAATAGTAAAGAGATCCTATTTAGAAAATTATATATTATTTAATAAAAAATTAGAGCTAAAAAAAAGAAGAAAAACAAGCTATATAGCCGCGCGATAAGTTTAATAACTTATACTAAAGCTTAAAATATCTCAGCTAATAAGAGGTTAAGCTTAGGGAACGAAATTAGTCTTCCTCTAACTAATTAATATCTCACTTATATAACCTATAGTTATTATTTAAAAAATCGCGAAAGAATATAGAGAGTGTTTATAGTGATCTTAAAGAAGTTCTAAATAAAAAGATTTATTTTTAAGTTTATTTATAAGGTATATACTAGTAGGGAGAAGCTCTGGAGATTTCTCTCTGGGGGGGTGTATCAGATTGAGAGAGATATACCTCTAGTATATACCTCACGGAATCTCGTTTATATACTCCCGAGAGGTATATAGTACATCTATAGTCTCGTGCGCCATTTTTTGGTCCTGAAAAAACAATATAATTAATTCGATAAGTCTTATCCACTACTCAGAGGAATAACTATTCTTATTAACAAAACTATTCTAATTATCAACAACAACTCTCATTAACAGAACAGCTCTCATCAACAAAAATACCTTAGAAGAATAACAAAAAAAAAAAAAAAAAAACTTTACTTCAGATAACATTCGCAGACCCACACTTTAGTCATTACGCTCGTTCGATTATTTCCTTTTCTTACTTCAGACAATATTCGCAGATCCACGCTTTAGTTATTACGCTCATTCAATTATTTCCTTTTCTTAGTCTGGATCTTCTATTTTCTTGCCACTGAGGCCTCTTTTAGGTTGTGACAGACCAACGCTATCAACTACATTCGAATACGACTGTTTGTTCAATTGCTACAGCCCTACGGATACCACAGATCCCACGGATACTATAGATCATACGGAGGCTATAGCTATGCGGATGCTACAGCTTCTGTGGGCTACAGCTACAGCTATACGTACGGTAAAAGCGTCGAAAATCAACGAAAGCAGCAAGTAAACACCCGAAAATCACAAAAATAATGGCTATGGCTATGTCAATCGATTCACAAGACCTACAGCAACACGTATGGCTATAGCTACGTTACGGCCACGCGTATGCCACTCTAGGGCCCTCGAGGCCTCACGAAAAAGAAGAATGAAACTCGACCGAATATGGCTCTATAGTTACGACGATTTATCGATTGTTACGCATGCAAGACCACATTAAAAATACCTGGTTCGAAAGGAAAGACCACTCTGGGGAGGAAGAATGCCCCCAGGGGTGGTATATGCTGCGTGTGGCGACTTTGATAGACCTCCAGCTAGAGGAGGTAATACTTATAGATGCGAAAGTGGTTTGATTGGTATGAATGATAAGGGCTTCGTGGCCAAGGGGTTACGTACGTACGTACGTATGGCCGAGGGCTATAGTTCGAATCCGTTTTTCGACTTTTTTTTTACCCTGCGGGGCTGGTTAGGTTTTGGTTGTTTTTATCTAGATTTTTGAACGTATAGGGGTGTAGGCTTTCAAAAATAGGGAGGATTATAATAGGATTAGGCCTGTAAATAGGCTTAGTCTATTTATATAATATAAGTAGCTTTATAAATATAAATAGCTAGGTTCGTCACAGACAGATAGAAAGAATTAACTTCTCTTCTCTTCAGAATCCAAGACCTACTATTCAGATCAGCTTAGCTTTTAAACTATAGATCTGTAAATATAATTCTATAGCTTTAAAATATTTTTCTAATATTTTCCATCTGTTTTTACTTCTCTCAGGTTTTATAACTGGGAGTGGTTAGTTGGTTTTAGTCCAGATGGGCCCTCTCAGCTATAGCCTATTTCACTATATATCCTAATTTATCATAATTATAATATTTAAAATCTTATTATTTATTATTCTTAATAGTAACTTTAGTAGTAAGGTCTATAAGTCTATTATAGTAACTATAAAATATACTTATTTATAAAGTAAATTATTATCTAGTTCTCTAATTATTATATTAATTCTAGTAGTTATATAGTAGTCCTTAATATTTATATCCACTATTAGGTTATTAAAATTATTATTATTCACCTTTCTTATAGTAACACTTAAAGAGTTAATTATTAATCTTAATAGTAAGTTCTATATATATAATGAAGTTACTAAGTCTATCTTACTTAATAAATTTATCTTTAATATTTTCCTTGAGTTCTTAATAGAATATAAAGATCTTAATATTATTAGTATAGTTAAATCTAATATAGATATATCTAAACTTAGCTATATAATATATAACTACATCCTTCTATTTAAGAACTATAAAATCTTATTTATATTATTATTACTTATCTAATTCTTAAAATAGTAAAATTAGAGTATTTTCAAAATTATAATAACCTATAAAAATAATCTAAATCTCTAACTTAAGATTATTCTATTCGTAAGTAAGGAAATCAGTAAGATAAAATTTAAACTATATAAAAGCTCTTCCCTTAAAGAATAAGGTAATATAAATAATTTATTCAGCTTTATCCTTAAAACTGAGATTATAAAACTAATAATAAGTTTTAACTTATGTTAGGAATCCTTTAAAATATTCAGAAATCCTACTAAAAACCTAAAGTAAGTTAAATTAAAATTTCTTATATAACTTAACTAGAATCTAAATAATATTAGTAGTAATATAAAAAATATTAACCTCCTGCTAAAAAATAAGAAATTACTACTAATCTAGATTATTATAAACATTCTACTAAAATTAGGTAACTTCTATAATATTACTATTAATAATCTTCTATATCTTAACTATATTTCTATTAATCTTTTAGAGCTATTATATAAACTTAGTAATATTAACCTCTTTATTACTAGAAAATTTTATATTCTTTATTTCCTAATCTAGAAACTTAATAGGTTATTTACCCTTAGGGGATATTCTCCAAGAACTAGAAAAAGTAAAAGAAATTTAGTATTTAATAGATATAATAATATTCTTTCCTAAATACTATTAAGTAAACTTTATAAAATCAACTTACTAAATAGAAGTAATTAAAATGTTACAGCTAGCCTTAAGTCTAATAGAAGTAAGTTTATTACTAATAAGTTAAAGCTATAATACGTAGGTAATAATACTATTATAATACTAATAAGATTAGGTTTTCAGAACTGATAATAATCAGATATAAATCCAATAAGAAAATTAAAAAATAAAGCTAAAAATATCTAAAAATAATCATAAGATTAATTACTAAAAAACTATAAAAATCTAATTTTAAGTAAACTTAAACTTATCCTATATATAAATCCTAATCTTTAGGAACCAATATTCTAAAGTTAGTTCCTAAGAAAGACTACCCTTAGTATATCAGTCCTAATATATAGACTACTTATTACTAATTAATCCTTCTTATTATTATATAATTTATACTATAATTCTTCTATACTAAGTAGAGTTCCCTATATCCCTATATTATCTTACATACAAAGGTCCTATAGCCACCCAGATACCCTACAGAACGTTCCCTAAACTTATAGTTCCAACAGGTTATAATATATAATAAATATTATTTTTATTAGTAAAATATCTCCAGTTATCTAGTAACTTTCCTCTAAATAGATTACTATCTCTACTTTTATCTATTAGTAGTAATAATAAAGCTAGCATAAGTAGATAATCTGTCTGCTAATCTATTAATTCCTTCTCTTTTAAGCTTATAACTACTATCTATAAGATCCTTTTGACTTTATTAAAAATCTCTTAATTCTAAATCTCTACTTCTAATATTAATAGCTTCTGAATAAAGTTAAAAATAAGAATCTTAAAAATACTAAATTAAATTTTAAACTTCTAGTAGTAGAAGAAACTTATATTTCTTTTTAATAAGTTATAAAATATTATTATATTAAAAATTATATTCCTTATATATAAAATCTTATTTAATACTAAAATCTATATATAATAGATATTAATATTATTATAACTATAAAGATATTCTATATAAATATTACGAGCGGGGTAAGGTAACCATTATAGTATAAAGTAAAAGCTTCGGTAATAATAACTTTATATTATTATCCCCTATACTAAGTTATATAGTATATACTGTGATAGGGTTAAGCCTGTAAACAGGCTTATTTACGTAACATAAGTAGCCTCACAAGTATAAATAGCTAGGTTTATTACAGACAGATAGAAAGAATCAACTTCTCTTCTCTTCAGAATCCAGGATCTACTATTCAGATTAGTTTGGCTTTTGGACCGTAGATCTGTGAATGTAATTCTACGGTTTTAAAATATTTTTTTAATATTTTCCATCTGTTTTTGCTTCTCTCAGGTTTCATGGCTGGGGGTGGTTAGTTAGTTTTAGTCTAGATAGGCTCTCTCAGTTATAGCCTATTTTAATAATACCTAGAGGTGAATTATTCTGCTTTCAGTCTTTAAAGCTGGAATAGAGAGACATTTCTATACTACCTTAACGAACAAATATTAATATAATATAACGAAAATATAATATATTATCTTACTATTAAGAAAAGATATATAAGTAAGTATAAAGACTGGAAAGATTATTAAAGAAAGTTATTTACAGATTTATACTAGAAATAAGAAGACTGAGTAATAGTTATATTTATACTTTTGAAACTGGTGGATATTCTGGAGATCTGGAAAGTATTTAGAAACTGGCGTTTATGTAGTTTCACTAAATAAACTTTTATAATTTTATGTTATGAGATTATTATTAGTGGGGTATTTGCAGATTTAGTCTGCAGGTAGACTAGGAATTACTCTACTGGATATAATAGAAAATAATAATTATAATAATAATTATAGAATAATTAAGAAGGTAGTCCTACTAAGCTGATGAGTGTAGCAGGATTAACCTGTTTGTCTGAAGATTAGTAAAGAGATAAATAAATAGACTATTTAAATACCTTTAATATAGAGAAGATAGCTAGGTAAAAAGGAAGACCACTATAACTTAAATGCCTCCTTTTTGGAGAAGATAATATATAAGGATAGTTATATTTAGACTTTTGGATACTTCTGAAGAAGGAGAAGATAGATAATATTAGAATTACTGTAAATTGCTAATTTATTAAGGTCTTTAGGAAGATTAACTAGTAGCTTCATATAGAATTAAATTAAAATATTATATAATAAAAATAAAAAGATAGTAAAAAACCTTATATAGATAGTCTTATTTATTACTCTTATTAATAATAAGTAATTAGAATATTATTATTATTACTTACTATAATAATTATATAATATAATATAACTTACGTAAGATAGTTTAAGATAAAGATAATAGTTATACTAAACTTAGTGCTAAAGTTTCTTTTATAGTATTAGCTGCTACTATATTCTCAGGCCTGGTATTTAAAAGTATTTAACTTTAAGCTCTGAATATCTTGGAAGATTTAGGTGACGGTCCTTTAGTTTATTCTTAATATAATAATTTAACTGGGAACCTATTTTTAGGATCTTAAGCTGAGGCTCTATTAGGTAAAGATAATATATCTGTGAATATCTCTGTGACTCTACTGATAAACTATATTCTAACTATAGTTAACTACTTAATACTAGTGAAAATACTCTAAATTCAGCCTACTATAGCTATTATATCTCCTTAGTCTAAAGGAGCTCCTAAGTTTATTAGTAATAATATTTCTAATTTCCTAAATAAGTTTAAATTATTAGTAAACCTATCTTATAAGCTTGAAGCTAATATAATCAAGAAAGTTTATATATACTATACTCTATACCTTAAGAAGACTGTAATATTAATCTTAATAGGTAAAACTACCTAGATAGAAGCTAAGGAAATATTTTTAACTATATATAGACTTACAGACCTAATAGCTAACTGAAATCCTAATAAAAAGCTGAAAGTTTTTATAATTAGAGACTTACTGAAGGAAAATAATCTGGTAGGAATTATATTTCTGCTGATTATAATTAATGACCTCCAGATTTATACTGCTACTTGAGGAGACTCTAAGCTGCCTGACTAGAAGCTGATATATATTACTATACGTAGAGTACCTCCTAGAATGCTGAGGGAAATAGCTTGAAACCTTTACTACAAATTCTATAAGCTTATTAATATAGATTAGAAGACTTTTAAAGTTACATTTATATAGTAGAGAAAAGACTAAACCTTAATAAAATAACTTACAGACTAGCTGAAGATATTAGCCTCTAAAGCTTTCTCTCTAAACTTATTAAAGACAATTTTAATAAAGCTTAAGGTAGTTTAGATACTTAAGAAAGTAAAGATAGTTAAAGAAGATATTACTATAGGAGCAGAGAAGTTAGTAGATATCTTTAAAGGACTTTAGGTTAATAGTATTAGTCTCTCTGTAAATAATTAGATATTAGTAATCTATAGTATTATTAGGTGGAGGAATAAGTCCTCAGTATATATAGAGACTTATATTATATTAATTAAACTAAGCTCTACCTATTCTTCTTATATAACTAATTTGCAGGCTTACAGAAGTGGTAATTTTGGAAGATCTTAATATAGAATAAGTGGGACTCACAGCAGTTAAATACTACCTTTTAACTACTTCTATCCCCAGTATTAACCTACAGACAATATAAACTACTAGTAGTGTAGATAGTCAGAATATTATATAATAACCTACGAAGCTATAACAGCCTACTAGACCTACAGTATTTACTTCTACAGAAAAGATACTTATTATATTAGCTACTAAGGTAATAAAGTAATATTAATATAAGATAGTATTATTAATGAAGGACGCCAGAAGGACTAGTTAGATAGAAAGACAGTCCTATTCTATATTACCTAGAAACCTCAGGGTTTCCTAAAGGAAACTAAGAAAGCTAATAAAATCGAATTATAATTATTCTCTAAACTTATAAAGCTTATTCAGAACTATATAAGATAGTAAACCTTAATTATAAAAACTGATAAGTAGTTTACTAAATACTAACGAAAAAAATAAGTAGAGGAGGTTTATACTATATTTAATATTATAATTTCTAACTCTATTCGTATCACTATATTTAAGGATAAATCTAAAGTGGCAACTGAGGATATTGTAACTACAGACAGATTAAAGCTAACCTCTATAAGATTTACACCCTATCACTATCGTAAGCCTCAATAGGAATTATTTATAGGTCTAACTAATAAAGGATACTAAGCTAGCTTTTCTCAGCTAGAGCTAAAAGTTATTAAACTAGACTAAGATAATAAGCTGATACTAACTATAGGGAAGGTTCCTTAGGGAATTCCCTCTACTAAATGAATACCTAAGTAACCAGCTTTTACTATACTACTGATAGATACTAATAATTAAGCTCTTACTTATTATATTTATTTTAAGAAAGTAGAGAGGTAAATCTCAGTTCCTAAAGATCTACTTTAAAAAGTCTGGCTAGTATACACTCAAGTTAGCTATAAGTATATCCAGTTAGTTATAAAAGATTACTAAGAGAGCTAGCAGACAAAAGAGGTTTTTATTTTAACTGAGGAGGAATTTATAGATATATTTAATAAAGTTAGCAACAAGGAGAGTATAATTCAAATACAGATTGATCGATAGAACTATTAGCATATTACTAAACTAACGAAATTACAGTCTGATAATAAGAAAGATATACTAATAGTTTTATTATCTAATTTGCAGACCTAATTAGTATTAGTCACCTAAGTTTATAATATAAATATTAAAGTTATGGATGTTATGATAGAGTTAGTTAGAGCTGCAGAGAGTATAGTTATAAACCTCACTATAATTCATAATTTCATAATAATTCACTTCTAGGTTAATATTTAATTTATAGACTTGTGGAACTTGAAAATTCGAGGAATTATTAACACTAGATTAGTAATTAATATTATCTCTGAGAGTTATATCTAGAAAGCTAATCTATTTAGATATATCACACTTATATGTCTGGGATTATAAAGTATTACAGATATTAAATATACTATAGACTTCTAAGGAGTAATAATAGAGAATATCTATATTAGGGGTTATTATATTCCTAATATAGGGTTCTTTATTATACTATAAGGGATTATTATAAAGGATTTAGTTCTGGGTATGCTATTTATTATTAAGATATATATAATATTTTAGTATACTCTAAACTGGATAGTTAGCTAGATTTAGTCTGGAAGCGTTCAACTGAATATTCTATTATTATTTTATATATATAACTTAACTGCTAAGTTTCAGGATACTATACTAGATTCTTTAAATTTTAACTATATTTAGTGTATATACTCTCTTCCTCCTTCTGTAGGGGAGGGAAACTAGAAGTTACTATTAAGACCTGCGAATTGATAGCTAGCAAATAAAATATAGAAGAAGAAAACTAGCATGAGGCAGCAAATAAAATAGATCCTAACCTTTAGAAGCTACCTCTACTACTAAAGTTTAATATACTGAAAGATATTAAAGAATTATTAGATAATAATAAAGAAGTAATTATAATAGTAGATAAGACTAATAAAGAATTTAAAGTAATTTTAGAAGTTTTAATCTGAAAGGTGATTAAACTAAAGATAGAAGAAATTTGCAGTATTATTATATCTCTAGGAAATTATAATCTAGAGTGTTTATTCTGTAAAGGATAATACCCTTATAGCCTTCACAGACCCCCAAGATATAAACAATAAGTATATATAAGAAATTTTAAGAGATAGAGGAAATCCTATTATAAGAGATAAAATATAGTAGAAGTAGTAGATACTATTTTCAAAAAGAGGAGGGAGATATAGTAAAAAGAAGTAGTAGTAACTAACATTTAGAATAAACTTATAGAAGATATTAATATTATATATAAAATTAAAAATAAAAAGGTCTAGCCTGTGGATAATATACTATTAGATAGGTTAATATTAAATAGAAATTTAAAATAGAAGTTAAAAGTATAGGAAGAAGTGAAAAAGAATATTACTAATAACTTTATAGCCTGATTTGTAGATATAATTACACTAAAGTTTTTGAATATTTACTCTGGAGAATACTTAACACTGGAGAGATTATATCTAATCCTGGATAAACTTAGTTATCTATATACCTTAGAGAAAAAGCTTCTAATAGAGATCTTGAAAGTAAGAGAGAAGATACTAGTTTAGAATTTCAATTATTATAGAAAGATACTGAATTCTATTATACTACTTTAGATAATTAAGATAATCCCTTATAAAATATAGTAAGCTAGATTAATTTCTATCCTAAAAAACTTAATAGAGGATATTCTTAAGATCCTGAGAGTATATATTCAGAATAATATACTGGAATATAGCTATATTATTTATAGGAACCTATTCTTCTTAGTATAGAAGAAAGATAGTAAGATATAACTAATTAATTTAGTAACAAAAATTAATATAGTTACTATTTAAGATACAGAGTTTCCTCTAGAGGCTGACAAATTTTCAGAAAACTTTAATATATATAAGTTATTATTACTTTTAGATATTTTTTCTGAATATAACTAAATTCCCTTAGACCCTAAAAATAGAAACTTAATAATATTTACTATACTACTTAGACTTCTCTGATATTATACCCTTCTAATAGGAGGTATAAACTTAGTTACGTAGTTTATAAGAATTATAATAAAGATCCTTTATAATTTAATTCCCTATTACTGTAAAACCTTCCCGGACGATATTATAATTAAAAAGCTAATAACAACTTATAATAAAGAAGACAACCTACATTATCCCAGTATTTACAAATATATTCTGGAATATATTCAGAATATTAATAAGGTTTTAGTGAATATTAAACTTGCAGGATATATAATTACAGTTATAAAATCTCAATAAGTATAACAGATAGTTACAATAGTTAGTTATATCTGCAGAACTTATAGAAAATAGTCTGAAGAGTTAAAGATTATAAAGATTAAGGAATAGAAATGCTATAGTAGTATATCAGAAATATAATCCTTCCTCAATATTATAATATTTTATTAAGAATAAGTTTAAGATTATTCTGCTATAGTAAAACTACTTAATAATTTACTGAAAAAGAATATTTCCTTTCGATAGGAATAAAAGTAGATTACTACTATAGAATAACTTAGGAATAAGTTCTATAGCTCTCCTATACTTATATCTATTAACTACAGCCTTACAGGTAGCTAAATATATCTAGTAGTGGATACTAGCAGTACTGGTTAGAAAACTGTATTTAGATAATTTATTAAGTAAAGATAAATTGTTACCTACCTTAAAAATAGCTTATTTATAGATACAGAACTTAACTATAATGCTGGTAAGAAAGAGCTTTAAAGAATATTAAAGATACTAAAATATTTAAGAAACTATCTTTATAAGTAACATTTCTTATTAGAGACTGATACTAAAACTCTTATTACTCAGCTTAATAATACTACTTCCAATTTACTAGGGGTATTAGTAATTTATTAGATATCTTACATCAGAATGTTTAACTTTGAGATTAAGTATATTAGTGGGGTAGCTAACTCTGTAGCTAACAGCCTTTCATGAAAACTATCTAGACTATCTAACTGAAATAACAAGCAAGAGGAGAGTAATATTAATAACTAGATTAATATATAGATTTTCTTTATAGATATAGTAACTAGAAGCTTTTTCGAAAAAATATATACTATAGGAGATAATTAATATATTAAAGAAGTATTTAACTTAGAAGCTATAATAGATAGAACCAGTTAAATTAATAAAATCTTAATATTTCTAGTAGTAGTATTAGACTATTTACAGATCTAGTTAAGAGAGACTAGGTAAATAGCTTATTACTTATTAATACTGAAGAGGCTGCCTGGAATTAACTCTAGCTAATTTAAAGCTTTCAGGCAGAAGGCTTTAATATTCTAATTGTAAGATAAGCTACTATTTACTCAACCAACACTATTTTATATAATTCCTTGACATATTACTAACGGAGAAGAACTATAGAGACAATTAATAGTAACTATATATAATAAGAGTAACTATTAAAGATAAGAAGCTATCTATAAGAGATTAGCAGATTAATACTATTAACTTAATATATATAAAGATACACAGGAGATAGTGGAATATTATCCAGATTATTAGATATAGAGAGTATATAGGATAAGAGACCTCTATAGTTTTACTACTCCTTAGGGATTTCTATTTAACTATATCCACTTAGATATCTAGAGAGTGGGAAAATAGTATCTTACTGAAGTAAGAGATATATTTACAGGCTGGCTGGAAGCCTGATAGCTCCTATAACTTACTTTAAAGGTAATTGCAAAGTTTCTATGGGAAGAGGTTATTATATACTATAGCTTTTATAGAGTCCTTATAGTGGATAGAGAGCTAGAAAATAAGAAGCGTATCATCGAGTTTAATAAGTAATATAGCCTAAAACGTAAAGTTACTTTAGCTTATAACCTATAAGCTAATAGAGTAATTAAAGTTAGATATTAATTAATTATTTATATACTGTTAGTATAGCTATAAGGTAATAGTAGTAAAGATTCCTAACTCCTTCTGCTAGCTACCTTATTTACAGACTGAATAATAATTAGAGTATTAATAGGGTTTATACTATTCTATTTGAAGTATAAATATGAAGTAGTTATACCTATTAAAATACTTATACTGATATGGAGGATACTAGACTAAGTATTAGTGAGAATACTAGAAGAAGAAATAAATATAAGAATTTATACTTTTATATAATTAGATAAGGATAGAGAGAAGATAGTAATAATAATAGCTAATTAATATAAGAAAGTAGTAGAGGATTTTAATAAATAAAGAGGGAATATACTGCAGGATAAATAACTAGAATCTAGTAATATAGTTTTAGTTTATAATATCAAGTGAGTAATCGATAAATCCTCAGATAGAAAGCTTAAATATAGATAGATAGGCTCCTTTCGAATTTATTTAAGGGTGCCTGATATTTCTTCCTATAGACTTAAAACCTTATCTAGAGAGGAAATTACTAAAGTAATATATAGAGGAAATAAATTAAGGAAATTTATATAAGCTCCTTAAGGGTATTAGAAACCTTCAGATCTAGATATTTATAGATCTAATCTAGAAAAAGTAAAAGTCTTTCCAGCCTAGAGAGAGCTTATAGCTAATAAGGAGGAAGAAGAGGAAGAAGAGGAAGAACCTATAATTCTAAGTGAGACTAATAATAATATTTTAGTAGAACTGATAATTTAATAGAAAGAATATCTATTAAATATTAAGTATATAGTAGAGAAGATACTTCAGGATCTTAAGTTTGAGATCTAAATTCTAGTAATAGCTTTATCCTTAAAAGTTTAGTATTAGGATATAATAGTTTGATAATATATATATAGTAACTTTAACTTACAATTTTGTCTTAGATAGTATAAGTATTTGCAGATTAAATTAAGTGATAGAGGTATAAAAGGAAAGATATTTTACTTTTGATAAATCTGAATAACTATAATAGGTACCTACTTTTTATACTATAGAGTAGACTTAATATTTTTGAATAGGCTAGATATAATAGTTTATATTCGCTAAATTAGCATATTTGCAGACTTAGTATAATAGTTAATACTATCTATTAAGGTTTCTAAACTTAATATAGCTAGGATAATAATAAGTAGTATTTATAAGTAAACTACTAGTTATAAAACTTATTATTTTTCTCGAGAGAGATATATAGAAGCTTCTAGCTGATAAGATATAATTTGGAACTTTAGGGAGGGAAGATAATTTTACTTACGAAAAAGATATTATACTAAAGAATAAGAATATAATATATACTTATTACTAAAAGGATTTCCTTATCTATTTTTTTTTTCTTTCTTCTAGTTTTTATTATTTTATTTTCCTATCTATAATAACTAGATATATTTATAGACCTAATAAATAATAACTATCTTATTTCTTTTAAAGAAATTAATAATATAAGTAAAGAAGTTTCTTTCTCTAGCTTACTAGGAGGTATTACTTTTAAATTAAAGATTAATATTTCTTAATAAGAATAGGAAAGCTGAATATAATAAGTAGGTTATATATAAAAGGATAAATTAAGAAAGTGAAGAGAGTGTTAGGAATATTAAAATACTTCTTCTATTGAGGGAAAAATATATTATATTAATAAGTAAAGTTAAATAAACTAACTCTACTAATAATAGTTTTCTTGAAATCTTGAGAGATCTTAGACTTAGGAATAGGGAGGCTGTTATATTTACTGCTGAGATAATATATCTTATCTATATAATAGTAGCTAAAACTGAACTTTTAGTAGATAGTATTAAAGTTAAAAAAGTAGGTATTCTGAGTTTTATGAAAGAAGTAGTTAGCATAAAAGCTTTTAGGTAATAATATATATTTAAAATATAGATTACAGACTTATAAACTATTTTATTTATTATAAGTTATATAGATATACTTTTTATAATAACTATAAGGGATAGTATTTCACCTACTATATTCTTAAATAAAGAAGTTATAAATAGTAGTAGGATATTAAAGTAACTTATAGATTTAAGATCTGGATTAATAAGTAATGCTGGAATAAATAAATACTTGATAATAAAGTGTGAATATACTATGGGTATTTTTTTAGATAAGCTGATAGTCCTGAGGTTCTATAAGGATTCTCTAGAAGTTTACCTGTATCTTGAGGGGAAGCTTAAAGTTATAAACTTAATAGGTAAGAGTAACTTTAGAGTATTTATTTTAAGGTATTATAATCTTGAGGAATATGAGACTAGCTAAGGTTTAAAGATAATAAGTTAGACTATATATTAACTTAGAGTGAAGTAAGAAAAAGAATATATACTAAAAGCTTAGAAAGATTAACTGAAACTTATTATGGTATATTATTAATAATTTCTAAAGAAGTGGGGAGGCTTAAGTTATAGATTAAGTAGATCTCACGATATTAATTAAGAAATTATGTTTATAGAGTATCTATTACTCTTCTAGGAAGAAGGTAATTAAAGTGTGATATAGTGGAAGAGATATTTATAGATGAAAGAAGGTAAAAGTAAGGATTCTAGAGTGATTAATAGAGGAAAAATATTAATTAATTTAGAGGAGAAAGCTTCCCTTTTATATTTACTAAATAATAATAAGATATCTTTTATCTGAATAATAATATTATTTGCTTATTATTTACTTATTATTCTTAATAGGAGTAGTAATTCACTCTTATGTAGAATAACGTCTGTAATAATTTACTTATTCTCAGATCTATACTTATAAAAGGAGATAGTTTTACTATAGATAAAAAATCTCAGAACTTCCTCTATATATATATTATTTAACTTAAACCTGAGATCTTACTAACTTAATACTTATATTTATCTCTTTTAACTTAATAATATAACTTAGGTCTGTGAATTTCTCTTTTATAATATCTATTTTATAAGAGGGCTGATTTCTCTATATAATTTTAGAGAAAAAAAAAATTCTTTATTTACTATAAGTATTAAATTAGTTTTAGGGTTAGTTATTTGTAACTTCTATAACTCTGAATAGGTTAATAAGGTTACAAAAGAATACTCTATTATATTTACCTCTTTAGACTTTATAATTTAAACACTAGAAGTACTAAAAACTCCTTAAGATAGCTAACTATATAGATAATATTCTAATAGTAGTAACTAACTTCTGTATTTAGGATCGGGAGTTTATAATAACTAGCCTCTGGATTCTCAACTTAATATAGAACCTGACTGCTTACAGCTACCCCTATAGATACTAGTAGGAGGCGTGATAATAAGAGAATAGCTTTTTAGTATATTTATTAAAATAGTAGATAGACTAACCTTCCCAGTGTTATGAAGCTTCTTAGATATTTACATTCCAGCTTTATATAACCTACTAGCTTATATTAAACTTAGAGAAGCTGTTAATAGAGATAAATAGATTATTAAATATTAATAGATACTTTAGGAATATACTGAAGTATATAACTTCTATATTTTAGCAGTATCAGATAAAATCTATAAGGAAAATGCTTATTAATATAGGTAAAAAGCAAGAGGAAATTATTTCCAAATTATTATTATATAATATAAACTAAATCGAGGTGAAGTATAGATCTATCTAGTTATCAATCAAGATAAGGAATAAGCTTAATACTAAGATAATTAATAGTATAATAGTAATAGAGAATTACGCTATATAACAGCAATAATATTTACAGACCTAACTATCTTAAGATAATACTGAAACTCTTTCTGTCTGATTACTTAATAGTTATATATTATATATACTAGAAATAATTACTTATAGTAAGTATCCTCCCTCATAATACTTAATTAGTTACAAATCGTTCTTAATACTAAATAAATCCTAAAGTAACTTACAGGCTACAATACTATTAGAATAGTATAGAAACTGTATCTTAGTTAAGAATTTCATTCTAATATTCTAGCTAAGGAGGACTTAGTATATAATTAACCTAGTTTCTTCAAATAGTTTTAAGATTATAAAGATATTAATAAGATAAATATAGTAGTCTGACAGAAGAAAATATAAGATAATTATAAGATATTCTTAGAAGCTGAATAAGTAAAGCCTGAGAAGCTAAATATTCTGCTAGATACTAATAGTAATATTCTGATAATATTACCTAATAACTTAGAAACTTCTCTAGTAGCAGGTAGAAGCTATTCTCAGACTCTAGAAATAGTAATCCTTATAATATTATTCTTAGCTACTAAGAAAATAAATATATAGAATACTGTAACCTAATAATAAATTATTTATAAGTTATCTCAGAATCCTACTTACCTACTTCTTAAGAGTTATTAGAAGAAGAGTTTATACTATTAAAGTTTACCTTACTACTACTCTAGTTCCTATAGACTATAAGTAGAAAGAAGACCTCATTTTATTAATATAAATCTATCTAGACTAATATTCCCAGTTTTAGAATATAGTTAAAAGTTAATATTAAACTAGTAAAAGTTATTCACTACTGTAGATTAATATAAAGATAGCTAAATTTCAGTAAATTATTTTATTAGCTACTATAGAGGAAGCCTAAACCTAAACTACCTAGGAGGTAATAATTTATAGAAAGAAGTTAAGTAATATATATTACTCTATAATATAGAGGAAACTCTTTAACTAGAGGGATATCTAGATAACTTTAAACTTATTACTCTACTTAGAATAAGTCTGTAAACAGGATCAGCTAGCCTATTTTATATTGATAATAAGTCCCCTTAGAATACGCAAGTAAATATATCTATTAATAGTAGTACTTACGACGCTGGATATAATATTGATAATTACCAGAAGTGTTAACTTTTAAATGCTAATATTATAGTTTTCTTATACTACTATAGTGGGAACTATTAAGTTAACCTTACTGTGGATCAGCTTAGTAGCCTTATATTTTATTTAGATTCTCTATAGGGACTAAATAGTAATAATAACTTTATTAAAGAGGTTAATAACCTACTAGAGTTCTATAGAGGCATAAGTGTGTCTGAGGATATTCTTTAGATCCTGAGAGCTAGTATCTAAGTAGCTCCAACCGAATAGTAACCAGATAGGTATATATATAGCCTCAGAGCTGTAGAATAGTCTTAAACCTATATTTATAATAAGGTTCTCAATTCTAGAGAAAGCTCTTAGTATACTAAAGACTTCTGATAATATAGAAATAGAAATTACCCTCTCGCCTACAGATAGTAGTTAGTTATCAGTAAAATATTTAGACTCTACTAAATAGTTTATAGTAATCTACCCTCCTATCTAGTAACTATAGAACAGTATTACTAAGATTACAGTAAATATTTAGTGCCAGACTTTATAATAATTACTTCTTAGATATCTATTAAAGATTTACAGACCTTATCTGCAAAGAAAATAACTAGTATATTATATTTAAGTTTCCTGGATATAATAGAAGTTAATAGAACTTTAATATCACCTAACGTCCAGCCGCTGAAGCTCAGGATACCTGAACTATAAATAACTCCAAAACCTTATCACACACTAAAGAAGAGTATTTACAGACCTAATAAAACTGTAAATATTATTCTGAAGTATAACATAAAGATCTAGTAATATAATTCTTCCAGATAGCTAATATAACTTATATAACTAGTTATCAGCTAGCTATTAAAAATATTAATCCCTATAGGATATTTACTACTATTATACCTTAGTTACTTAGTTAGAATAGATTTTATGTCTATTAGATATTATCTGAGAGACTAATTTATAAATTAATATATAGATTAGTAGTAATAGATTTCATAGAATATTCCTTAAGAATCTACTAATTATTCCTTTTCTCACCCTAAAGCTTAGGAAGGATAGTCTCACTTTATATAGGACTTTAAATAGGACTAATAGGAAAAAGATTATAATAATTAATATTATCTTGAGAGTTACCATACGTAGGAGGATTACTAGTAACTACTACACCCTAGTTAGAGAGAATTACAGTATTATAGATAGATTTCTTTTGTTTTAGTTAAGTTTATTATATAGGAGCTTAGAATAAGCCTAAGGAGAGGATTATAATAGGGTTAAGCCTGTAAATAGGCTTATTTATGTAATATAAGTAGCCTTATAAGTATAAATAGCTAGGTTTATTACAGACAGATAGAAAGAATTAACTTCTCTTCTCTTCAGAATCCAGAATCTACTATTCAGATCAGTTTAGCTTTTAGACTGTAGATCTGCGAATGTAATTCTATAGTTTTAAAATATTTTTTTAATATTTTCTATCTGTTTTTACTTCTCTCAGGTTTCATGGCTGGGAGTGGTTAGTTAGTTTTAGTCTAGATAGGCCCTCTCAGCTATAGCTTATTTCAATACCTATAGGGACTAACTATAGCGAATATAATACTATATCTCCCCTCTAAGAGGTATATCTCTATACTGAGGACTAAGTGGTAATAGTTAGATATAATATAAGGAAATCTAGGTAGTAGTGTAAGTAGTAAGAGTAATTTATATATACTTACTACAGTTGGATATAGTAGTAAACCTAGGGAGGTATAACTTAGTATTATATAGGATTCGAACCCTAACCCTCTATATAATATAAAGTTGTTATTATATTATAAGTGGAGTAAGGTAACTACTGTAGTATAAAGTAAAAGCTTCAGTAATAACGACTTTGTGTCATTATCCTCTTGTTACGGGCCAGCCCCGTGCGGAACACGCTACGGAACACCCTACTTAAGTGCAGCCAGATAACAAGTGGACGCCTTGTTGTTACGTACCTTTTGACGAGGCTATGCGATATGGCTTAATTGGTAGTACTGTTCGTATGCGCGCGCATAGCCTATAGGAGGATTTTATCTAACTTACTTACTTCCTACTAGTATTTTTATATTAATAGGTAAGCTTAATATCTATATACTTTAAACTGAGAGACTTCTAGTTTATCTGAATATTTATAAATTCTATTCTTAAAGCTATTAAGATATTACCTCTAGAAGCTCTTAGAAGATTTTTATCCTAATAATCTTTTTAGAAACCTATTAATATAGATAACTACTACCCTCAGGAGTTCTAATACTATTTTCTCTAGAAATTATAACTAAAAATATAATATTTATAAGATCTCTATAAGAATTTCTCCTACCTTTTTATTAGTATTTTATATTTAAGTATAAATAGCTTAATATTCTATAAGGTATCCTCTAGTTATTACTTATAGATTCTATATATTCCAAAATATTATTTCCTAATTTAACCTAAAAATATTAATATCAAGACTATATTATTTCTCTAGGAATATTACTATACTAATAACTATATTATATATCTCTCTTTATTATTTTATTCAGTAGATAAATATATATTTACTGAACTCATCTCAAACAATTAAGGTATACTTTTCTCTATTATATAACTTACTGAATATAAAGATATTAAGACTTAGGTAGTTTCTAATTACTTTTAGCTTATAGTTAGACTTTTAATAAAAGATAATTCTTTTCACCTTACTAATTATATATACTTTATAAATTACTATTATAGAATTCTTAATCTTTATTTCTTTCATTATATAAAGATATTTCTCTAGTATTTCAGACTCTAAGTAACTTAATTTGTAATACTATATTTTAGCAGTTACTTTAGAAAGCTTTTAAGAATCTTATAAAATATAGTTTACTTTATAAATATAGCTTATTATTCTTTTCCTTCTGGATTAACCTATATTACTGTAATATTTTAGTATATATTAATTATAGATATAGAGTATCTTATAGAATATCCCTTACTACTAATTTTTAAGAAAAGCTATGTGAAGGTTAAAGAAGAAACTAATCTACTAAGATAGTTAAATACTAAGTAGGTTAATTAGGTAATTCTTAATATACTAAATATCTTAAAATCTAATATTCTTCTTCCTTTAGCCTCTATAATTTAGTTAAATAACTATTACTCCCCCACCTTAGGTAATATAAAGCTTTCCTCTAGTTATAAACTCTATAGTTTTCATAAAGTTAATATCTCTTATTTACTCTAAGTTATTATAAATATAAAATAATATTCTTAAGTCTATAATAATATTATCTGAAACCTTAGTATAATTAATATAGCTTAATATCTTAATCTCTCGCTAAGTAAATAAAGAAATATAGCCTAACTTCTCTCTATCTGAGATCTCTATAAAATAAGACTATTTTAATAGTTATTACCCTTAGCTATTATCTAGTTTTAACTGCTAATTCTGTAAGTTATTTACCTTTAAGGTAGTTATTATTACTAAGGTTATTTAAGTATTTTTAAGTTTCTTTTTAAATACTAAGTTAACTTTCAACTATTTCCCAGCCTCCTCTATATCTTTCTTTACTAATAGATAGTCTATAGTAAACTAAGTTAATTAGAAAGTTAGATTCAGTATTTAGTAGCTATTAATATTATATTTCAGCTTCTTATATATAGTATATTTATTATTATTACTGTTAGAGTTATTATTATTCCCAGAGATATTATTTTTATTTCCTTTAACTTCCTTTTTATTTCTTCCTTACTATATTACGAAATGTTTCCCTTTCTTTATAGTAGTAGTTACTAGCTAGTTAGGATAGAATATTCTAACCTATTATCTAAACTTATTAGCTTATTTTTTATCCACCTTCTTATTTACCTTATTTTCTTACTTCTCTATAAAGTAATATAAAGCTATTAAGTAGTATTTAGGTAAGATCTTACTAACTACTTTAAGAAATTAATAAACTTATTATAAAAAGCTATTTATCTTCAGTAGAGATATTATAATTACCTTATTTAGTAAATCTTAGTATATAATTAGTTATTCTATAAGATACTATCTTAAGATTACTTTTATATATTTCTGGTATTAGTTTCTGAAATATTATTATCTTATATAATTATCTAGTTTAAGAATATCTCTTAATATTTTAATAATCTCTTAAGGTTTCTCTATCTCTATTATTTACTGAAGGTAAATTCTTTTAACTATTAAGTTAATTTATATAAGGATATTCTGTAGTTTATTCTCCTTATATTCCCACTTCTTTATATTCCAGTAGTATTTATCTTTTACTACTATTATATAGTAAATATAATATAGAGTATTATAATCTATAGAAAGCACTAGAGATAGCTTATTATAAGTCTCAGATTATTCTAGATTAATCTACCTCTAGACTCTATTTATAGTAGTATATCTCTTAAGAATATTAAATTAGTTAAACTAGTTATAATCTAAGTGTAACCTCTAAATTCTAAGAGTAGGATCTATCTTAATATTACTATTAGCTTCCAAATAACTTTAATTCCTATTATTATATCTCCTAGGCTCTTAAGTGTTAATTATTAATATTTTTTAGATCTCTCTTACTTCTTTTTATTACTTTTAATACTTCCTTCCTGTTATAACCTATTAGAACTACAGGTTTAGAGAACGTCCCACAGGATATCCAGGTCGCTACAGAATCTTTATATATAAAATAATATAGAGATATAAAGAACTCCACTCAGTATAGAAGAACTATAGTATAAGTTACATAATAATAAGAAGGACTAACTAGTAATAAGTAGTCTATATATTAGAACTAATATACTAAAAGTAATCTATACTAAAAACTAACTTTAGAATATCAGTCTCTAAGGATCAGAATTTATATATAGGATAAACTTAAATCTACTTAAAGTTAAACTTCTATAGCTTTTTAGTAATTAACTTTATAATTATCTTTAGATATTCCTAGCCTTATCCCTCAATTCTCTTATTAAACTTATATCTAATCACTATAAACTCTAAAGATCTAATCTTATCAGTATTATAATAATATTATTATCTATATATTATAGTCTTAACTTACTATTAATAGACTTACCTCTACTAAACCTAAAGCTAACTATAATATTTTAATTACTTCTATTTAGTAAGTTAACCTTATAATACTTACTTAATAGTATTTAGAAAAGAATATTATTATATTTACTAAATGTTAAACTTTTTCTACTTCTTCTAGTTCTTAGGGAATATTCCCTAAAAGTAAATAACCTATTAAGCTTCTAGATGAGGAAATAAAGAATATTCAACTCTCTAGTAATAAAGAGGATAATATTACTAAACTTATATAATAACTCTAACAGACTAATAGAAATATAGCTAAAATATAGGAGATTATTAATAATAATACTATAGAAATCACCTAACTTCAGTAGAATCTCTATAATAATCTAGATTAGTAGTAACTTCTCGCTTTTTAGTAGAAAGTTAATATCTTTTATATTATCACTAATATTATCCAGACTCTAGTTAAGTTATATAAGAAACTTCAACTTAACTTACTATAAGTTTTTAATAAAACTCCCAGATACCTTAAGGGATTCCTTACTTAAGTTTAAACTTATTATTAATTTTATAATCTCAGTTTTAAGAATAAAGCTAAATAAGTCATTTATACTACCTTATTCCTCAAAGGAAAATCTTTTATATAGTTTAAACTTTATCTTACTAATTTCCTTACTTATGAATAGAATAATCTTAAATTAGAAACTTAGACTATCTTTATAAGTTACTAGAACTTTAGAAATACTCTAATCTTACTATTTTAAGAACTAGATAAGTAATAATAGTATAAATAAGATCTAGCAGTTTTTAAATAGAAAGGTATAACTATATACTATATAGTTAAATTTAGATATATTTATACTAAACTTAATTATACTAATAATATTATGATCTTTATATTCTATTAAAAATTGAAAGAAGATATTAAGGATAAACTTATTAAATAAGATAAACTTAATAACTTTATTATATATATAGAACTTACTATTAAGATTAATAACTAACTCTTTAAATATTACTATACAAAAAGTAAATAATAATAATCTTAATAACCGAATAGTAGAATTAAATACTAAAAACTATTATATAACTACTGGAACTAATATAATAATTAGGAAATTAGATAATAATTTACTCTATAAATAAGTATATCTTACAGCTACTATAGTAAACCCATAAACCTTACTGCTGAAACTGCCACTAAGAATAATAAATAATAAGATTTTAAATACTATAATTACAATAAACTAAGATATATAGCTAAAAACTACTACTTACTTAAGTATTAGTAATAAAGATAATAATTTCAGCTAGTATCTAAATAAATCTAATAAGTTAATATTATTAAGAAGGAAATACTCTATATCTCTCTAACCTAGATAGTCTATTTTAATAATATTTATATTATATATTAAAGATATAAAGATAATATAGAATACTATCTGAAGAATCTTTCTAGATAATTAGAATATTATACTAAGAAGATATTAGTAATAGCTAATATTAAGAAAAAAAAATTATATTAGTCTCTAAGTGAGACTGAGTATAAGAAAATAAAATTGTAATCTTATAGCTACAGGCAGCTGAGAGAAAACTTTACTATAAAATTAGTTAAATACCTAATAGATAACTTTTATAGAGAATTCAATATTAAATTTAGTAGGGAATTAATATTAGAAGAGATCTACCTCTCACTTAAGTTCTTATATAACTACTTAAAGTAAATAATAAGATACTAATAAAGATCCTTACTATAGTTAAATATTATAAGCTAGAATATAAGGTTAAGGAATAACTTAATAACTTCTATTAGTAAGGATATATTAAAGTTAGCTTAGGAATCTATATTAACCTAAGTAACCTATTTAAGTTAATTAATAATAGTATTAAGCTAAATAATAATATTATTATAGATTCAGAATTCTCTATTTTATAGTAACTATATAGTGATAAAAGTAAGTAACTTAGGATTAAGAGTATTCACTTAATTTAAGATAAGTAATTTATTATATTCTATAGAGTTCCAGGTAACTAGACTTTAAACTACTCTAAGATAATCCTCTGTAATGCAGACTATAAACTTCTATAAATTAATCACTTAGCTTACTAAACTATCTTTTAAGTATCTTATATAAGTTATAAGATAATTATATATTATATTTTAGTAATAAATTTAATAGATAATTCTTCCTAGAATAATTTAAAGATAATCTAATTCTAAATATATATCTTAATATAAATTTACTATTTTAGGAGCTTTAGTATTTGAATAAAGACTATTTCGTAATATTCGTACCCTGCGAAAACTACCCTATAGTATATATAAATAATATTATTAGTGAATAGACAGATTATAAATTAGACTATTATATAATCTACTATATTAATAAAGTAAGAAAATAGCATTATTAATATAATAAACTTTAGGAATAAGAAAAAGATACTTAAGATAGATCTACACTACTAACATTAGAATATAAAAAATTAATATTTAAAAAGATACTTTAAGAAGGAAGAATTATAACTTACTATTATAAAAGTAGAATAATAGCAGAATAGAGATACTATAAGTAGTTAAAAAACTAAACTTACTTACTAAATAAAGATAAAGGAAAATATTTCAGATAAAGGTCTTATATCTAGTAACAGCAGAATATAATAATAAATATTTTTATCTTAATATTATAGTGAATAAATATAGGATATAAGCTCTAATTAATTATAGTATTTAAGGAAACTTTATATCACTATAAGTAGTAAATAAATAATAGATTCTATAGATAATAAAAGCTAAACTATACTAGCTATATATTATTGAAGGAGAAAATATTAAATATAGTAGAGATATTATTAATTTAGAGACTATATACCTCTTTTTAAATTACTATAGCTAGAAGGAAAACTATATCTTTAATATAATAGAGATAGGTAATTAAGAGATTATTTTAGGAATCCTATAGTTATAAAAGAATAACCTATAGATAGATTAGAAGACTAGTGAAATAGGCTATAGCTGAGAGGGCCTATCTAGACTAAAACTAACTAACCATTCCCAGCTATAAAACCTGAGAGAAGTAAAAACAGATAGAAAATATTAGAAAAATATTAGAAAACTATAGAATTACATTCGCAGATCTATAGTCTAAAAGCTAAGCTAATCTAAATAGTAGGTTTTAGATTCTGGAGAGAAGAGAAGTTAATTCTTTCTATCTGTCTGTAATAAATCTAGCTATTTATACTTATAAAATTACTTATATTATATAAATAAGCTTATTTATAGACTTAACCCTATTATAATTCTCTCTATTTTTGAAAGTCTATACTTCTATATATTTAAAAATCCAGATAAAAACAAAAACCTAACTAGCCCTATAGGGTAAAAAAAAAGTCGAAAAATAGATTTAAACTATAGCCCTCAGCTATATATATATATATATATAACCCCTTAGCTACATTATTTATCGTTCATACTAGTAAACCACTTTTGTATATATAAGTATTACCTCCCCTAGCTAGAGGTCTATTAAAATCGCTATATATAGTATATACTACCTCTGGGAGTATTCTTCCTCCCTAAAGTAGTCTTTCCTTTTAAAATCTAGGTATTTTTTTAATGTGGTCTTATATACATAATAATCGATAAATCGTCGTAACTGTAGAGCCCTATTCGGTTAGGTTTTATTCTTCTTTTTTGTGAGGCCTCGAGGGCCCTAGAGTGGTATACATGTAACTATAACGTAGCTATAGCTATATATATTACTGTAGGTCTTGTGAATCGATTGACATAGCTGTAGCCGTTGTTTTTGTGATTTTCGGGGGTTTATTTGAGGGATCCGTAAGATCCGTAGTATCCGTGGCATCCGTGACATCCGTAGGATCTGTAGCCTTCGTGGCCTATGTAGCTGTGGTATATATAGCTAGCCCTCTTGTTGCTTTCGTTGATTTTCGACGCTTTCGCTATATATATAGCTGTAGCTGTAGCCTACGGAAGCTGTAGTATCCATATAGCTATAGCCTCTATATGATCTATAGTATCCGTGCGATCTGTAGTATCTGTAGAGCTATAGTAGTTAAATAAATAGTTATATTCGAATATAGTTAACAGCATTAGTCTGCAAATAGGTTAGTTAGTCTATTAGCCTAGCGGTAGGTTCGTTTAAATAGTATAGAAGTATTCACTTATTACAGCCTTAATTAAAAGGAAGTAATAGGTATGAATTCTAGATAGAATCTCTATTGAAATAGAGTGAGACCCTGGAGGTTATAGGGAAATAGAGAATAAAGAGGCTTTAGTGGTAAGAAAAGAGAAGATCCAGACTAAGAAAAGGAAATAATTAAACGAGCGTAATAACTAAAGCGTGGGTCTGCGAATATCGTCTGAAGTAAAGTTTTTTTTTTTTTTTTGTTTTTTTTTTGATACTTAATAGGCGTTCCTTTTGTTAAGTTGTCGGTCCTACTAAAATATTATTATTTATCTCGCCCGGGATTATTTATGTAATATTTCGATTTAATTCTATATAAAGCTGCTAGTTAATTTTCCTAAAAACCTTAATAGATTAGTAATTTATAGTAATTCTAATATTATCTATCTTCTCCTTCTTTAGAGGTATCTAAAAGTCTGAATATAATTATCCTTATATGTTATCTTCTCTAAAAAGGAGGTATTTAAATTATAGTAGTCTTTCTTTTTATCTAGCTATCTTCTCTATATTAGAGGTATTTAAGTTATAGTAGTTTTCTTTTTACCTAACTATCTTCTTTATATTAGAGGTATTTAAATAGTTTATTTATTTATCTCTTTACTAGTTTTTAGATAAATAGGTTAATCTTACTGTATTTATTAGTTTAGTAGGATTATTTTCTTAATTATTCTATAATTATTATTATAATTATTATTTTCTATTATATTTAGTAGAGTAATTTCTAGTCTGCCTGCAGGCTAAATCTGTAAATACGTTACTAATAAAAATCTTATAATATAAAATTATAAAAGTTTATTTAGTGAAGCTATATAAATACTAGTTTCTAAATACTTTCTGGGTTTCTAGAATATCTACTAGTTTTGAGAGTATAAATATAGTTATTACTTAGTCTTCTCATTTTTAGTATAAGTTTATAAATAGCTTTCTTTAGTAATCTTTCCAATTTTTATACTTATTTATATATTTTTTCTTAATAGTAAGATAATATATTATATTTTTATTATATTATATTAATATTTATTTATTAAAGTAGTATAGAAATATCTCTCTATTCCAGCTTTAAAAACTGAGAGTAGAATAATCTACTTCTAGATACTATTAAAATAGGTTATAACTGAGAGAGCCTATCTAGACTAAAACTAACTAACTACTTCTAGCTATAAAACCTAAGAAAAGCAAAAATAGATAGAAAATATTAGAAAAATATTTTAAAACTATAGAATTATATTTATAGATCTACAGTCTAAAAGCTAAGTTAATCTAAATAGTAGGTCTTAGATTCTGGAGAGAAGAGAAGTTGATTCTTTCTATCTGTCTGTGATGAATCTAGCTATTTATACTTATAAGGTATTACAGACTATATCCGGATGTCCAGCCAGGGCTGTGCCCAGGCATCCGAAGCTAACCCCCTCCCTCGGGTGGGGCCCCAGTGGGCCCTATATAGCACTATATATGCAGACTTTTCCACACACTCATGAAAGCTTCTCTTTTACTCCTTAGTTCTAAATAAATAGTATTTTACGCTACCTTCTGGTTAAATAAGCCTAAGTCTAGCTCTTTATATATTTAGAACTCAGTTTTATTTACTATATAGATAATACTGAGTAGAGTATAGCTCCCCACTAGTTAAGTATATAATCTAGTTAAGTATAACTCCTAAGACACAATACTATACGACAGATAACTAATATAAAGAACGATAGAGAGTACTAGAGCCCCCCAGGATACTTCCATAAGTAGTAACCCTATTAGTAAACTACTTCAGTAGTAGTTACAGTATACCTTAAGCTCTCTCTACTAGAGGATTAATAAGTTCTTATATAAGTTAGTAAAATAAGATACTATAGTAGGTAGTAACCTCCAGGTAGCTACTATAACAGACACCTCTAGCCTACACTAGGATACTCTAGTAACCTCCAGAATAACGTCTATTAGAATAATAGCTTTTAGGGTTAATAATATTACTATATCCCTACTAGTAACTAACTATTAGAGGAAGCTTCTTCCCCTACCCCTAAAGTTTTTAAGTAAGCAGAAAGAATATTAAGTGTGAGCCTAATAGATAAAAGCTAAGCTTAAGATTAATTACTACTTCTTTAATAGTAATTAGGAATATTAATATCTAATTTACTCTTACTTAGACTCCAGTCCTCAGTAGGTAGTTAAAACTTTCTATATAGCAGGAAGGCTAAAGAACTCCTATAACCTAAATAATTTTATAGGTTACCTAAACAGAACTTACCTAAACTCTAATAGCCAGCTCCACACTATTATCTAGCTATAAAGCTTCAGACAGAAGGAAAATAAACATCTAACTACCTTTCTGCCCCAATTTAAAAAGACTCTAACTGACACTAGAAAGTATATATAGCTAGATATAGTCTAGATCTTCCTACTAGAGGCTACCCTACTCCTCCACTTTAAGAAGCTACTTATTATAATTAACCTTCCCACAGAGTATAGACTTTAGTTATCTAAAGTTTAAAATATAACTTAGAAACTTAAATATATAAAGGAAATACTAGTATACTACTAGCTACCCTACTAGAGACCTACCACCTGTAATATAGAAAGTAATATTATAATAACTAAAGTAGTTAAGAAGTAATAATAATACTGAAGCTTTAGTAGCTTCTTCTCTACCCCTAAGGAATACTCTAGGGACCATTAGGATACTTACTAATATTTTAAATATAGTAAGAAAAGCTATATCCGCAGAAACTATAAAACCTGAAAGTATAGGAAAACCAGTATAAAGGTTATAAAAACTATAGCCACTCTGGATCACACTAGGGATAACTAGGAGGATAATACTACCCCACTTAGTAATAGTAAGGATTCAGAAAAAAAGTAACTCCAGAGCGAAATCAGACCCTAAAGCTAACTAAGGTAGAAGTAATAAGATAGGGAAAATAACAAAAAAAGAAATAGGTAAGTAACTAGTAGTTAGCTACTATTTAGACTAGAATTAATAGAGGTTACTCTATTAATATACTTATCGATACAGGCTATAATATCTATATTATTATTAATATCTCCCTTATAAAGAAATTTTACCTCCTACTAGTTAATAAGTTAAAGAAATAAATAAGGAGATATATTACTAGGCTGTCACTCAGTAACACCTAGGGGGTAGCTATCCTAACTTTAGAAGTTAGTAGCTATACACAGAAGATCTATACCTATATTATAGAGAGCTTACAGTTACTCTTATATCTCAGGCAGCTATAAATAGAGGATAATCACGTTATCTATAACACTGGAGCCTAACGGATAACATATAGGAAGGGCAGTGTGACAGTATACCTGGAACACCAGGATAAGCTAGTATAGCTTAAGGAGATCCAGTCAGCTCAGCTACTTAATACTAATTCGTTTATATTTGTCTGTTAGTATACTATGCAGCATACTAGTGAGGCACTAAGCCCCTACTAGGTTATATCTATTAGTCTAGTAGATATTAAGAAAGTATTAGCTTTGAAGGTGGAGGAATATACTTCTGTATAGATTACAGAGCTCTTAACGTAATTATAAAGAAGAACTATTACTTCCTCTCCCTTATATTAAAAATCCTCTAGAGAATTACTACTGCCTACTAGTATACTAAGCTTAATATTATTACTATATTCTATAAGATTAGAATTAATAAAGTA